>CM073760.1:123655379-124099944 GCA_037127475.1 Arma custos | reverse complement strand
TAAGGGTTTCCCCCGTAGCTCTTCTCTTATTCTGTCATTTCTAATGAGATCCCTTTATCATTAAATACATTTCAAGAAAAATGAGTAATCGTTCTTCGGCCTTCATTGCAAAGATTGGGCTATACTACGGGTTATTTGACAAAATATATAAGTTTTTTTTATACGTTCATATTTGAAATTCTATCAACATTAAAACATAACATTAAAAAAAAAAATGATGTTACTATCTAGACCACTAGATTTTGACTTACGGAGTAGAGTTTTTTTTTTCTTTTGGGACTCCTGACATTGTTACGAAAAAAGGCATCAATAATGACCCGAATGGCTTGTATATTGAAGATTTGACCCGCACCCGATATTAATGATTTAATTACAATTTAATGACACACTTTAATCCCACTCAAGCCCACTAGTCTCAAACCACTACCTCTTCAATTCACGATAATTAGTACAATAAAATTGCAAAATTCAATAAATAAATTTTATAAAAGATGATGTAACTGAATCGCATGATTTTTTAAAAAATATTTATGAAACCAAAGAAATTTGCTTGGTCCTTTGTTGGATATTTTTACTTATTTATTTTTGGCCGGTTCGAAAAATGAAAAGAAAAGAAAATAAGGAAAAATACCATTTAACCAGTTAATTAATAATCAATTATTACACTTAAATAGGCTATATTAATAATTTAAAATATTCTTCTATATAGTCGTACATCAAACAATCTCACTCACCTGACCAGGTTGCAGAGCAGAGGAAGTGTGAGTCTATTTCCCTTCACTGGAAGGGCTGCAATTGCGTTTTGTTTGATCAATATTTGTGGAGGAAGATATTCTGAAGGGACTGTACTCAGTCAGTCCTTCCACTTTTGCAGAAATCCTTATTATTTCATAATACAATAAGCAATGATTATATTTCATATTTAAATAGTCAAGGTTCTATTTTAACTTTACACTACAACATAATTTGGATGGAATCGAGGAATACATAATTTATTGATATCGAAATACAAAACACATATAGTACAAATACTTTTCATAACCAAAGTAATTATTTTAAGATTTGCATATTTTTTATGTAATTCAAATATAAATTTATACTTATTCTTCAAAAGATCAAATAATCATCACCATTAAATATCCAATGTGTAAATAAAAGAAAGGGGAGGCTCATTGGTAGAGCACTGAGTTGCCATGCCCGAAATCCTGGTTCAAATCCCGCTGCAGGCAAGACTTTTATTTAGTCTGTTTGCAGCTGGAGATGGGTCATACAGGATCTAGGACCCTCCTGGAGCTCACTTTATAAAATATGATAAAAATAGGTTACCCATAATAATAGGGAAAATCTGACGATTGAGCGTGACCTAGGACAAATCACCTCCCTTCACAACCGTTGCCCATGAAACAGCTCTGTCTCTACCATGTATTGAACGCTTCACAGGTGTGGTACAGCTTTTCTTTTTTTTTAAATATAAGAAAATAGAAAAAAGGATCATAATGTAAAATACTGTTTTATAAACTATTTATTAATAATGGCAACGTACAAATTGTTCAACAACGAAGGAAGCTATTCTATACTAACAGATAAGTTAAAAAACATTCGTTATATAAATATGATCACATCCTCAATAATAAAAACTCTTATGTTTTGAAGGACATTTCAGAAAATGGCGTTGGGCTTCTCGTGATTTCCCATTCCTTCTGTTTTCATTTGAAGACCCTAAAAAAAGGAAATAAATGCTTGTAGGCTAACATTAAAATAATATTATTTATTGATTCATTTGAAGACTTTTTTTTACAATTGGCAATTTGAAGACTTTTGAAATAATGATGAATATAAAAAAAATGATTTAATTTAAAAATTAAATAATATTTCGTACATGTTTGAGATCAATTAGTTGAGAGAGAACCTGGTTAACTGACAAAAATTCAGAAACTTCAATTTTTTTTGGAAGTACGTTTTCTGTATCTTGAGGTAGATGAAGTCGCTTTGTTCCATTATTTCCAAAATTACCTAAAAAATAATAATTTTAATCGTATTAAGTTTTATCGCATGTACTATATTAAAAAAAAACATGGTGATCATAATATATGCGATATGAATGCATATAAAATGATGAACATTTATCAAAATATTTATGATAACACTGTTCTGTATAAAAATCAGCTCTGGAAAAATGTATAAAATTCTTCAAAACGTAGTTTTTTGTAAAAATCACAATTGGACGATTTTAGCTTATGCATAATGACAGATTTTATTTTTATTTTTTTATAGAAACCCATGTATTAAGTTAGGTGGAAGCATGCAGTTGATGGTATGACAGTCCACATATTTTATTATGCTCCTATTGTAATATAAGCCCATTTAAATGGAACTGTCTACTTCTCTGGCCAGGAAGGCTTGACAAAACTACTTGCTGGACTCCTCATGAATTCCCTTTAAGAGGTAGAGGGACACAATTAGCAGGGAGGGGGCCCTTGACTGGTTAGTTGATCAAGAAGCACCTGAAAGAGAAGACCTATATTCTAAACATGCCTCGCGAGTGAAAAATACAGCGAACAACTGCTGTTATATCTGGTGAGGTGATATTGAAAAATCAAAGCAAGCCATTGTCTCCTCTAGTGAAGAAAGCCTACTGATTTTATTTTGGAAGTAAGGTGGGAGATCAGGATAAGGATTGGGCTCCTAAAGTTTGCTGCAGTAGATGTATGAGGTACCTTACAGGATGGCTTCAAGGAATACACAATGCCCTTTGAAGTCCCAATGATATGGCGAGAACCACAAATCCATGTTATTTTTGCATGACAGATGTGAAATGTGATGTCGGATGACTATGAACAGATTGTGACTGAACTGTTACAAGCCTACCAAGTACTTGGCTGTAACATGTCCTTAAAAGTTCATTTTCTCTGTTCCGAGTTAAACATTTTCCCCACGATCTTTGAGCCGTATCCGATGAGCACGGGGAACGGTTGCATCAGGATATGGTAGAAATGGTAAGGAGGTAAAAATGCTCGCTGGACTCTTAAGCGAGAAACACTTCAAGTGGACTACAAAAGGAAGAAAACTACACATTAGGCAAAAATTCTAATCTTACGGTTTATGTATTAAGCATATTGTATTATCAGAAAGCCTCATTTTGTATTTTATACTTTATACGCTTAAGTGAATAAATCATTTTAGTAAGTTAAGCGCCTTCTTTTTATCAAAACCAAATATTTTTTTAATACATTGATTTCTCTGAAAAACTGTACGTGTTAGAATTCTTCTGATGCTAGATTTGGATTCAGTATCATTGGAAACATAGAATGCAGTGATAATTTTTCAAGGACAAAAAAAAAATTTTTTTTTGCAGGACAGTGTAATCTGTCTTATGCCTAATATACTAATATACTAATATTGTATGGAATTTATAAATGGCAACGCTTCAAATTGTTCAACACTCAAAGAAGCTATTATATACTAACAGATAAGTTAATATTATACTTAGTGTTATGTGTGTGTGTATATATACATATAATTTTGAATAGATATTACCTCTGATAGAGATGATTCTCTTTCCGGCTGATGATTTCCTGATAATGCCTCCCGTGGGGATGACCTGCATAACCCTGGGAGTGCACACACCTCGGGTGACTTTCATTGATCTTCGTGAACCTGTTGAGGCAGGATGGTATCAATAAAAAAAAAATGTTATCCTGTTTTATCTACTACACCTCACGAAGGATCTTGATGGGGACTATACTGTTTTTGACCCAACGGTTGTGTAGGGAAGTCACGTTCTTCAAGATTTACCCACCAATTAAGGGTACAGACTATATGAAGGATGGCCGAGCACTGGTGGTTCTGGGGATCTCTCAGTATCGATATATGGTTCGTACCTCGGTCAGACAAATCCCATATCTCCGTGTTCACCAATGTTTTCGTCATGGTGCTCTACCAGTTGTCTGACCGAGGTACGTAGCAGGATAGCTCGGGTGGTAGACCATGACGAAAACATGGGAGAACCGGTTTCGAATACCGGCCATGGACATATCTTTTCTCTTCAAAATAAAAATAATTAAAATTATAAAAATTAATGAAAAAATAAAATAAAATAAATTATAATAATATATAATGACGTAAGTCAACAAGATCCTAATTAAAGTAATGCTCAATGAACATTATTTTCCTCGTATACATCGCGGATTACGAGAACACGAGGATATGGGATCAGTGAAGAGAATGGATTTGTCTGACCGAAGTACGAACCAGGATAGCTCAGATGGTAGAGCAGGATATAGTATATTCTGCAGCATTTACACTTAACTGCCATGTGAAAGAAAAGTTTTTTATCGTCATAGAACCAATTTCCCCCCCCCCCTTGAGGTTTACTTGCTTATTCATTTAACGTCACTTTATGCTGCTATGATGGGAATCTAAAATTGCAATACAGGCTCGGACCCCCCATTTTACGCCACTTCCGAAGGACGGCATACTAAGGATTTTTCCGTTCCTTTAAAAATCCTAGGGCCACCTGCTGGGCTACGAGTCCGCGATCTTGGGGATAGTAGGCTGTTATGCTAACTACTTGACCGAAGGTGGCCCTCTCCTGAAGAGGTTGGTAAGCTAATACACGCACACTGCCCCTCGACCACGGAGTGTCAATAAGTAATACGGATTGCATTTAGGAAAGTATTAAGTTATATTATTACAAGATAAGAACACTAATGGGATCCTTATTATTAAAGAGAGCTATCAACGGGTCGTTTAATAACAAAAATAATTGTTCCACTTGTTGATCAAGTTGTGTGCTAAAGTAACAATCAACATTGCTCGCCACATGATCGCCATTATAGCGTGTTTTTGTGCCGACGAACCCAAGGGCATGCGATACCTCTATATCTATTATCGTAGGCCAGCCTCGATCGAGGAACTGATCGGTCAGCCGAGTTCACTGCCCTTTATGACTAATGTGTATTTCGTGAATATAAGTAATGTGTTGGGCTCGTAATGGATTTAATCGATCTAGTATGAGGGAAAGAGTAATCTATTTTATAAAAAACAAAAAAGGAGGTGGAGCTTAGTAATGTCGAGACCGAATAATAAGAACTTTCTGCCTTTATTTCCTCTTGAGCTGTTTTTCTAATTATATATCATAGGCACTAAGAACTTTTCGATTTGTTCAAACTTGTTGCCACCTAGAATATCACCTTAATCTCCCCCTTTTCGGCTACTAACCGTAAACTTAGTCTGATCCACATTTATTTCCAGCCCTATCCCATTATTAAGGTTTCTGTGATCAATTTTATAGTTTCCGCGTCTTCGACCAACATTAAGAGAATTAAAATCATTTCAGTGTGTATCAACTTTTTAATAATTTATGTGTTAAATTGAATAGTACAGGTGGAACCAAATCAGTTCTACATCCCCGGTGAATAAGATTTTCTCCAAAATGATTTTTTGTGCTTAGAGAAGCGGGACTGAGTTATTTTCGTAGTGAATACGGAGCTAAGTCAGGCATTGGCTTGAAAAGGATTTATTGTTTTATATTACAACTACATTTCAAGCCAAAAACTACAAGTACGACACTATTCTGCTATGCTCAATACAGCTAACTATTTCTGGACAAACTTTGACTTAGGCTCTTATTCACCGGGGCTGTAGATATAATAAATCTGTGAAATGACCGGTGAAAATAACAGATCTGAATTTTATTTTTTAATTAATAAACCATTAAAACTAATATTTTTTTATTAAAATCATCTATTTTACTTAATATAAAATATTTTTTTAATAAATTTATATTTATATGAATAAATAAATTACTCTTTTTAATAGTTTATTAATTTAAAAAAAATAGTATTTAATTTATTATTTGTCTTATATATAAAAATATTTTAAATGGCTGATTCACTTACCACCAACTGTATAAGTTGCGTTGCTTTTTCCAAGTGAGCTAACGCTGTTAAAAGAAGCTTTGGAATTTTCAAGAGGAGAGGGAGATCTGGAACTGTAACTAAAGCTTAGTTTGTGTGTGAAACATTTTAATGGAGTGTCGCTATTTAATTATTATTTCTTAACTTATATATTAAGGTGTAGAGAAAGAAGCTTCTTTAATCTATACTTCTAGAAAATTCTTTAGGTTTAAAATAAATAGGCATATGGAGAAAAAAAATTATCTAAATGAAGAAAAATGAATATTAACACATATATACAAATTATCTATAATTAAAGCAGGAACTGATAAACATCTTTAAATATGAAGATGTGTAGCTACTAGTGATGTGTCGGATCATTAACAAAGTATCCCTGCGGATACGGATCCGAATACGGATATTTGTTGTCAAGATCCGCGGAAATGGATACGGATAACGGCATCTTAACTTTTTTCCTCAATCGATGTCCGTGTTATACATGCTATAGGTGACAATAAGGGGCCTAGACCAGGTAGAGTAAAATGATCCTTAGGGTTCATTACTTTACTTTGAAGAGAGGGGGCAGTTTTCGGTACGCAGCAGTCGAGTCAAGACGTAAGGAGGAGAATGCAGAATGAAGCCCCATGTATCATAAGTCACCTATAGCTTCCCGTTTTCATTGTAAGTTGTTTTTAAGATTTATGAAGTCTGTAACCATGATCAGCACAAATAAAATATAATGTTCTTCTATAATTATTCTTATTTAATAAACAACTCCTGGTCAGTCAACCACGTTAACCTTTGGAGAAGACTATATAAATCTTTTAATCATTAATAACATAAAATTATAACATATTAAGTATTACGATCTCAGGGTGGCATCTCATTTTACTATTTAATTATATTCAGATCAAAGGATCTGACTTTTCCCTGAGATCATAGCTTGGGCAGTAAAGCCAATATAGCATAAGTCAGGCCTCGTCTTCCTTTGTTATCTATCGCACTTGGCTGATCCCCATAATCATTCCATCTTCTGCCTATTTTCCAACGTTCTTGGGTCAACATAATTATAACTGTGGTTTGCAGTTTTATGTACATAACCCAACATATACAGGCTCATGTATCCCTCTCAAACTGTCTTTTCGTACGCCCGAATTTTTCTTGCAGCTTCGTTTGGAATACCTCCAATATAATTTTGTACCATAATATATAGCCATATCATGACCTTGAGGGCATACCTTTGTGTTAGGTAACATTCCATTACCTGGAGGGACGTTATGACCATATTTTCGTCTTGAACCTCGCAAAATATTCTTTTTAACGTGTACATTTTCACAGAAAACTCACTGTGTATGAACCATATAATTACCAATTAACTTATGTTTACTTCAAATGTGGACACCATATGACCAAAAAAGGACGAGAGGCAAAAAATGGAAGAGATGGAGAGATCCAATTGGGCTTCTGGCAGGACCCCTCTGGTGGAGAGCTGCTAAGGACAGAGAAAAGTGGAAGAAAAAATGGTTGCCCTTAAAAGTCCCGCATCCCAGTAGGGCTAGTCACAGTAGGGAGGTGTTAAAGACTATTACTCCAAAAGGAAGGCCTATGCAAGGAAAATGTGTATAAATATTTATACAGTAAAGAACTTTTTTTATATGGTAAAAAATTGTTTTGTTTTTATATGTTGTCTGTAAATTTATTTTATAGTAATTGTAAAATGCACGCATAAATAAAGGCTGTTTTCATTCATTCATTCACTTCACATGTATTTTATAATCACGAAATTCAATGAATTATATTAAATTCTAGAGTGGTGATACCATAACATACAGGTACCGGGGGATTTTTCTTACTGTATCCTATTTATAATTGATGCCCCTTTTTGAATTTTTGCTCATTCTTATTGAAATACTAATCTTCAATAAATATTATTGAATATTATCAGTGGTTATAAAGTAATTTGATATGATTTATCCTCGATATACCTGCTATCCCTGGGGGACGTCCTGACAGGATGGCGGGATCTCCTGAAGGGATCCCGGTCGCTGGCCTTCACGTACTGCGTCGTCGGTCGGTTGACTCCCCACTTCGGCCTCTCTTCTAATCTCAAGAACCTCCTCATCACCTTCGTCCTGCCACTGAATAGAGATGGATTGCTAGAGTGTCATCCTAATAAGAACGATACAAACAGAATGTGGCGGGCCTTTAAGTTACCTGGACTCGGTCTGTGTTGACCTCTCTACAGAGCGGGCGGCCCTGTACCGGCTGGGGGTGAGTAGCCTTCCCGGGGGCGGCACCACCCGCAGGTCCTGGGCCTCGATCTCCAGCCGCTCCACCCGCACGGACAGCTCCACCTCCTGCTCTTCCTCTCCGCTCTGGAAGGCCTCGCGTTGCGGTCTCTCCAGCTGTTGGTACAATTTATGTACATATGTACATATATTGTTACATGATCATTATATCTACAGACGCATTGTAAAGTGGTTAAGTCGAATTTTCTTACAAATGAGTTTCTTGCATTTAGGGAAGCGGAATCGTTTTATTTCGTAGTAAATAAGTAGCTAAGTCAGGCATTGGTTTATGTTACAATTCAATTTCAAGACAGAAACTGCAAGAATGACACAATTCCACTATCCTCAATAAACAATTAATTACTCTGGACAAAATTCGATGTAACCACCTATGCTATTTTCTTATCGTTATATATTCTTTCCCTTCAAGTTTCATAAATCATATTGCTTAAAATTCAAAACCTCAGTTCTATTCCTGGAACACCCATTCCATCTATATAAAGTGCTCCATCGAAATGCAAATCTTTCCTTATCCGATCCTCGTCTCTGTGCAACTCTTCTTCTATTCGTCCCGCAAATTACATTCCGACCTAAAAATCGCAAATATTCAGCCACTTATTATCCTTACTTCAAAAAAATTCGTATGTGACATGGAATTTTTTATGAGGAGACTCCTTGAAGTGTACAAAAAGTGGTCCCATCCACCATTACCACATAATTCAGGTTACAAAAGGTCCCAAATGATATAAAAAATAAGAGAGCTAAACTGAACATTCTCAATGACATCAGTGAAATCATTGAAATCAACCCCGCGAGCACTTAAATACTGCCCTGAGAAGAGAAGAAGGCGTGGAAGATCTCAAAAGCAGTGGATTGAAAGGTTTGACAGGAGATGATTGTATTGACAGGAGATGATTGTATTGACAGGAGATATTGGAGGGAAGGAGTAATAACTAACGAAAGGAACATTGTTCATTTCACATTCTTTAAAAATGGTCATAACAATTTAAGGAAACAGAAAAAATCTGAAGCTCTATTGATTTTTTAAAAGGACTCCATTTTAACTTATATCATCGCGTCCAAGAAGAGATTTACAGTGGCTGAATGATTTGAAAAATTGTCGAGTATCGCTCGTTGAAATTATTTTTTTGTTTCTTATTATTCCAATAATCCGGTATCTTGTGATGAAAGGAAAAGGACACGGTGAGCCCCATCACCGGAAACATCTACAGTGAACAAATTAATGAAGAAATTAGAGCCTTCCATTTTCTCATCCTCCTCTTAAAATGTACGCAGTTCAGTAGAAGAGATCTTCTCCAACCTAATCCTAATCCAGCTTAGAAACCTTGAAACCTAAAGAGGCTAAGAAAAAAAAAAAAAAGGAAAAAAAGTATCTTGAGAGCTTCAAGTATCAATTTGTACCATATCTTTAATTAAGTGTAAAGTTCTTTGCTTAATAACTTTTTACGTTAATATATTGCTATGTACTGATGCGGGCGGCACCATGAAAGGGATGCTGAGCGGGGAAAACGTGTCATTTCGGGACACATGAAAGGGAATATGTTTGGGACAAAGAACAGACCTTTTGGAGTTTTATGGTCCAAGATGGCGGAGAAGGAAGGAGAGGGGGAGAGAAGAAAATTCTTGAAAAACGAGGCTGGAGAAGGCACTCTAGGGATAGACGCAGAGCAGGAAGGTACTCGGGAGACGAAGCCGGAAAGAAGAAGGACGAGTACCCCGAGAGAGAAGAGCGGCCGAACGAAGCGGGCGGAGATGTCAAGGAAGAAGACCGACCGACCTGTAACCCAATCTACCCCTATCCACAGATAAGTTTAGTTTATTTCCTGTAATGTATTATATATATATATGTATATATATATATATATATATATATATATATATATATATATATATATATATAATATCCTTTTTATATATATTAAAATCTGAATCATTAACCTTGTTGAAATTAAATAAATAAACGATCCTTATTGTAATTCTTTTGGTGCTTACATACCCCAGATACACTATTTATTTATAAATAATATAATAATATAATAATAATATAATATGAAGAAGGTATAATATATAAGTAAATTGGTAAATACAAGAATAGACCTTTGGAAAGGAACCCCATTGAGATTAAGGAATATAAATAATAATTTGAGTACTCATCCTAAATGAGACTCTGGCATCCCAAATATCAATATATATATTCAAAATATATTTTAGAGTAGAAACATAGCAATATTGATATGAAAAATGTTTTACCTTAATGAGAGGAGGGACCGGAAGTGCTTGCTTTGGGGTCGAAGGTACTTTTACAACCTCTATTTCCTGCTGTTCTGTAGGAGGTGGAGGAAGTTGGAGCTGCTGTTGTAGCGGTGTCTCTTGCATCACTAGTTTTGGTACTTCCGGTATGTGCTCTGGAGCATGTTGCACTTGGGCGTGATGTACTTGTATCTCTTGCTGTTCGATCGGCTGTTCGTGGACGTGGAGATCTGGGAGGTGCTTCCTCCTCGCTCTTGCCTTCTCCTCCTTGGCCGCCCTCTCTGCCTGCTCCAGGGCCTCCGCCATTGCCTTCGCTATCCTTTCATCTTTTTCCTGCAGTTGAAATTAAATTGTTAGGTGTATAAAAAAGATTAAAATTATTTGTATAAGTTCGTTCATCCGTAATTTTTAACCTAGAATCAATTTATTGTACGGTTGGCAATCATGATAAATTAGTTTTGAGGATTGGCAAAACTGATACTATACACCTTCAAGTCGTTATTAATAAGAATTTTTATATAAATCACGCATACTCGTAATTGTTCATTTAAAGTTGAGAAGTATAATAAAAATGGGATTGTGTTATTTGCATCTGATAATGGAGCGAGTTGATAGATCGATAAAATCGCGAATTGTTTCAGTCTATCGTGAGATAAGTGAAAGCAGAGAGCTACACGCGACTATCGCCTTCGGCCTTGTGGACCAGTTTTATCTTGATGTTGTTTAGTCCAAAATACCGCATCGCAATGCATTATTTAAATACCTCTATACTGAATCATTGTTTATTTAAATAATTATGTATTGAATAAATCATCACTAAATTAAGAGCAGATTCCATATTCTACAAATAGCTTAAGGTTTTCAATAGTCAATCTGAATCAATTTTTTTTAGCTTCAGTGGTCTTAAGTGAAGAATTGATATCACATATCACCAAAAGTTGTAGATAGGCGGTATTGTTTTGACAGCGGCGATATGCAATCTCTTTTTTATAACATAAGATTTTACCACGGCTTCGCTCGGGTCGAATTTGGTCTGCCACATAAAGTTTCGTGACAGATCATTTTAAATAAATAATATCATTTTTTTTTTAATTATAAGTTACTCGTACATCCAAAATTTCAGATGTCTAACTTCAAAACTGACGGATTTCATATAATCTTTGAACCCCTATTATATTAAGGGGGAAACCCTTGGGGGTGGAATTTATTATATTTGTAGGATAGGATTATTAGGATATCAAACCAATAGTTTCACTCATGTTCTTTCTCTTATTAGTTTCACTTATTTTAACAACTATTATCATGTGATTTATCTTTAATTATGTACTACAGTCCCTGGCCATATTAATGAGACCACCAAGAAAGATTATTTTCTTTTTGTTTTTTCCTTTTTTTTATATACTTTTGCGTGACTTAATAAATTGCTGTTTTAAGTAATGGCAAGACTGTTATATGTTTTTTAAAGTATTTTTTTTTAGTAATGGCAGCATTGGTTTTAGTACAGCCATTTTGTTTTACGAGTGACGGCGTGCATAATTTGTGTTTGAAATTTTTGTGGATTTATTGTTTCTTTTTCATTAAGTACAAATCGGATTCGGTAAGTTTATTATTGATTTATTATTTGTATCATATATTTTAACTATTTTGATTTTTTTTTTATCAATGAGTAAAATAGGGTGTAAATAGGGTGACACCACAAAATATAAAAAATAAAGATTTATTTTCGAAACTATTTTTTTCAATTTCATATTATTATCAGATAACTGACTTACCCATAAAACTAATATTTAAACTCGATTTACATCATTACGCATACAAAAAGATAATGCAAACACGTAACAAGAACGAATCTATCCAGTGGTCATATTAATATGGCCAGGGACTGTATAATGGATTCTCCACAGTACCTAAAAAACTGTCTGGGGGTGGGGTCACGTGTCCCCATGCCCCCTCCTTAATCCGCCCTTGTTGTAGCCTATGTGTTATTCTGATGTATAACCTATATCACTGTAAAGTTTCATCCAAATCCGTTCAGTAGTTTTTACGTGGAAGAGAGACAAATGTACAAACTTTCCCATTTATTAGTAGGATTATTATTTTTCGTAAAACCTTGTTCAAAGAATCGTACTAAGTGGCAGTTTTTATCTCAAAATGCTATTTCGCCCCCACTGATCAAGGTAATAACGAACAGTAACTGTTTGTTTTCTACAGAATGAGTTTGAACTGCATTGTGTCTTATTCGCAGTGAAGTGGCCAAGTCAGGCTTTGACTTGAAAAGAAGTTATTGCTTATATTAGGACTCCATTTCAAACTATGAAACAATTCATCTTCCCTCGATTGTGTTAACTGTGTCAGGAAAAAAATCTACTAAACCAGGGTCTTAGGCCCAATACGCACTGTAAAAACTGTAATGTTTCAAAGCCAGTGGTTGTCCAGTGATTTTGCCCAAATAACGTTAAACCGCCTAGGTGTCTTCCCCTATTAAATCCTGTTACGCCCCAGAAGGGAATTAGATCCCGTAATGTCGATCTAAGGCTGTTAAAACTTTAAATAATTCGTCTGCCACAACCGGATTCAAACCTTAGAACTTCTTTACAGTAACACTGGCTCTTTATTATTTTGTAGTATAAAATCTTCATTATAATTTGTGGTATGCAAAAAATAAAGTAATAGTAACATAAATAATATGAAATAAATATATATTTTTTAATGACATTTACCTCTTTCTCCTTTTGCCTCCTCCTTTCTTCTTCGAGCCTTTGCCTCTCAAGCTCTTGTTGCTTCTTCAGTCTTTCTTCTGCAAGTCGTTCTTCTCTCTCGTTCCTCTCCTGCTCCTCCCGTTTAATTCTCTCTTTCTCTTCGAGCTGATTAACAATATTAAGGCAGACCATAAACATTACCTAATAATATTAGACGAACATAGCATTCAGTAAATAAGAAGCGTGATTACTGCAAGAAAGATGTGAGTTCACCTGTTTTTTTATTGCATTTTGATGTTCCAATGCTTTCTGACGTTTCCTTTCCCTTTCGGCAAGCTCAGCGCTACCTATAGGGACGTTTTGTCCTCTAGTAAAAGATCTGAGAAAAACAAATCCGAAACCTCAAAATATGTTTTATTCTGCTCTTTGTATTTAAAGTATTTAACAGTTTAAAAAGTGTTTCTAAAGCTATTTATTTATAAATACCTAACATAAACATAAAACATATTAAAAGCTACCTTTGGGAATCTTCAGAAGAGAATGGAGTGTCACAAGTCCTTATTGTTTCTCTACTTGAGGTCGGTGTACTCGTCATGTTTTCTTCGCTGTGAGATATCACTAAGACTTCAGCCCTTTCTCTAAAATATAATTAAACATATTAAATTATATAAATAACAGATCTTTCATTATTCCGTCCTTGTTTCTTTATAAATCAGCATTTCACCAGTTTATTAAAGTTTGGAGAATCCCTTTGTTTACCTGTTGGTGTCAAGTCGATTTCAATTAATCCCTATAAACTTTAATCCTGTGTATTTACTCTTTTCCTGATAAATAATGTTAAATTAAAGTAACAAAATATGAAACTTAATCAATTTTAAGAGTCCTGAAGATCAACAGCTTGTAACATTCATGTAATATAAATATCTGTTATTGTAGGAAGGTTATCCAGAAAGTAAGGTTAAAATACGTGTAAAAAATAGAAAAATGTATATGTTTAAATAAAATATACAAGGAATCTAAAAAAAAAGATACGTCCTCTGTGTCGTCACAAGGACACACAAGTCGTTGAAGAAATTCGTGTACGGGCGAAATGCGATTTTAACGATGTCCTAATGGCCAAATCTTTGACTCAACTTCGTACCTTTCGGTTGCGATTTCACCGTCAAGAAGACTTTAAGACAGCAGGAGGTGACTTGTCTTAGGTCACGCTCAACCGCCATATTCCCCTCCCTTATTTTTGGTGCCCTATTTTTATATTTTATAGAGGCTGGGTGAGCCCCAAGAGGGTCCTAGATCCTATATGCTCCATCTCTGGCTTCAAACAGACTAAATAAAAGTCTTGCCCGCAGTAGGATTTGAACAAGGATTTCTGGCATGGCAACTCAGTGTTCTACCACTGAGCAATTCCGCTCCCAGATTTGTTTTGACTGTTAGGAATTCACTACTTGTCTGTGGCGCTAAATATGAAAAAAAAATTCCCACATCCCGTACGGGCTTGTAACCTTACTTTATGGACGTCCCTCTAATTATTATTAGATACACATAATACAGCCCATATACTCACTGTGGTGCCCTGTTGAGCCAGTTGGGGGTGGCGGGCTGTACCTTGGGCAGCGGGGGCGGTGGCAGCATGGAAGATGGCTCCCAGAGGTGGCCCACTCCGACCCCGCGGTCGCCCCACCTGGCTCTCTCCTCTCTCCCGCTGCCGCTAGAGATCGAATCCGGGGTACGTCTGAAGTTCAACAAAGGAGAAAAAAAGAGAAAAGAATTAAATAAACTAATAATTTTGAATTTATTATAAATTTATGTTTGTGAAAATGCAACCCTAAGAAAGAATGAAGGTTACCGAACAATAATTCACCTAGGCAGGCGGTCAATGAATACAATGAACTTCGTACGGAAGAAAATAAGCTCTATCGACAAAAGAAATAGGGAGAAAAAAGAACTTGAGAAAATTCGAGAAAGGCATGGTGCTTAGGAAAGAGGAATTTCTTCTGTAAAATAAATCAATGAAGAAAACCACATGCTCCGCCTCTGACCATCAACTGAAGTCACTTCTGAGCTTTTGGCAAAAGATGGTCCACTCATTATTGACAAAATATCTGCTGAAGTCTGATCCCAACAGAAATTTAGGCGGAACCACCAGACGAAAAAGAAATAGTTGTTGTCCCTGACTGCGATTGCAAGGCATATATGGTAGAAAAAGAGAATGCTTATAGAGCTATTTTATAGAACCAGGAAAGGATGCAGGGCCTAAACATAAGATGGATTGATGGAGTAGTGACCGACTCGAGAGACATCCTTGGTGTCAGGAATTAGATGATAATCGCTCGGGATTGTGAGATTGGTGGAGGCCATCGTCATCTTGTTGTAGCACCCAATTATTACTAATTGTAGTATTAATTAAAGGGTAAATTGAATGTGTAAATGTGGATCTTCAAATCTTGGAGAAAAAAAAATTGGAGCTTTAAATGATTGGATAGGAGATACACAGTTGGGCGCCACTCTCCATCAGATGACTTCTGCTTCCTTTTCATCCCCAAATTTGTATTAACTCTGGTTTACTTTAATAAATATATCTTATAATACTAATATATACTTATATATACAGCTATATTTGCTGCTATAACCTCGGGAACTGCGGAAGCGGCCAGCCTCCTGACTTGGTCCAGACTTCAGCATTGTACTCGTTGCCGGCAGAGTCGCTCGCGTAGCCTGAAGTGTCCCCGTTGCATTCTTCTTCTTGTGGCTGCTGTTGTGAAGGCTGCAATAATGTTATTAAAAATAATAAAATAAAAGTATATTTCAACGTGTATATTATAATTAATGAATTGAAAATTAAATTACAAGAAAGACAATCAATTCAAGAATGAATTTATCTACAAAAACATTCTTGTCAACATTATTTAAGCGATCTTATTTCTTTCTTATTATCATGATTAATTAGTCAATTACTGATATTTTAAAGATACAATGATTGGTCTGCGTTTTATAATGGTAATCACACATACTTATAATTCGTAATAAATAATTATATGCTTTATTAAATTTTTAATGTTTATATTATATGTTTTAATGTTATTACTAATTAAATTATAAAATATACTTCGTAATTAGAATTGATAGGAGGTAGGCTAGGTGTTCGTTTTCTTTGTAGATTATCTTCTTCTCTATGTATTGGTAGTTCTAAGTTCGATTTATATTGGCTTCTGAAAAAAAAAAGATTAATTAATATAAAATAATCTTTTCTTTAAATCATATACAATGTATGTAATACAAAATAAAATAAAGTTATAATTATTAATTAAATTATCTTAACATATATAATATATAATAAAACAAACCTGTACCACTACAACCCGTGAAGGGGTCTGGGGCTCAGTATATGGGCTTCATTGACCAAGGTTCTGCAGGGAAATGATTTGTCCTAACATCACGCTCAACCGTCAGAGTCCCCCCCTTATTTTGAATACCCTATTTTTATAATATTTCATAGAGGCCCCAGGAGGGTCCTAGATCCCAAAGGATCCATCACAAGCTTCAGATAACTTTCAAATACGTTCCAATCCATATCAATATCATTCAACTATCAATTAATTAAAAATATAAGCCTTGAAAGTAGCCGAATTGCAGCTTATTTAACTTGTAAAGAGTTTATGCAATTCCTTTCTGTTCAATTAAAAAATGAGTTACTGAAAAAAAGAAAAGGAGAACACGTAAATTTTCTGTTATTTTTTTTGCAAAATCAGGCAGTATATCATGCGATTTTCTGAACTCTCATATTTAGTATATTATCAACCACATGCTATATGAGCCGTTCAATGTAATAAACTAAAAAAACTAAAATAACTAAAAAAAATACAATAAAATAAAATAAGCTGCATTGTTTTTTAAATTCCCTTTATAATATAAATTCAAAAAAATGTTATAGAATGTACAAGTATGGATGCAGGTTTCATCTAAAAGTATGTAAAATTAATAAGAAAAACTAGCCAAAAGGCTATCGTCAGAAATAATACAATTCTCATGTGCTCGGTGGAGTTAATCGATTTAGCAAGTGAAAAAAGTAATGAATTTAAATTCAGTGTTCGAATTTTTAAGAAAAAGTCAATTATTAGACATTTTTATGGAAAATTTGTAATAAATTAATAGTAACAGCATTGTTATATTATTTATTTATTTGCTATTATTATATGATTAAATCTTCAGCAGCATAAATGATATCTTCTGTATCTGCTGTATGTGAGGAATTGTCATTTCGATATCTTCTCAAGTTTTTAAATTATTCTGTTTAATGAATTTCTGCAGAACAATCATGCATGTCTCTCCTTTTTTTCCCTTGCTACAGATCTACCTTTAGGATATAATAAAGGCTAATCCGCATTTTTCAAACTTTGTGGTCTATCTGCCTGTGGCCTATCTGATTTCCTTTGATTGCATTAAATTATGAATCTTCATTATAGTCACATTTATTTGGAAAAGGTGTGGTTTGGACCTTTCTAACTAAATAAAATTCATCATTTATGGCTTGTTAGTGCGTTTAAATGGTATTACTGCAATAATTTGCATTAGAGTACGGAATCAATGACCTCAGAAAAAAAATTATTTATTATTCAGTGGCTAAAAATATTTCTGGTTTAATAGTGTTTACCTTTATTGTTTGAGAAGGATTTTATTAATATAAAAAATTATGACTTTACCAAGTGCTTTTACACTTAAATTTAAGATTTTTCAAAAAATGGAGGTAGTAAATTTGTGCACTGAACGGTTAACGGTGAAACGGTGCACTGTTACTGAATAACAAACAATTTACATATTTTTTAAATCTGTAGATTGCTTCAATTTTATATTTATATAATAATAATATGAAATTGCAATAATCAGAATATTAATGTACTTTAAAACTTGATCCGATGAATATCATACGGTCTCATATATTTTAATATTTTACGGTCAACAAATATTTTAAAATATTCTTCAGAATTCAAACTAAAGATAGAAATAACAAGCAGATACGGTGTATCGATTACGATTGAACTAAGAACTACATAATTGTACATTATTATTTCAGCGTGTTACTAACTACTAGGCAATTAGGACGTCTATTTATTGTTTAAAAACTAATGAAAACTTGTTGACTACGCAATACTAAGTACGAACATAAACCTTAGGGAAAAAATACAATTATTAATTCCTTACTCTCATCTAGTTCATCTTATTATGAATTTTTTATACGCCTTTATAGTTATTGTTCATTCAAATTTTAATTCAATCCTTGAACAATATAGTTGTAAAATATAAGCAACATAAACTTATTGATTCATCTTATCCATAAAAATGGAATAAAATGGAAAACATACAAACAAAAAAAAAGCTCAGTTATTTATTGATATTAAAGTTAATATTCCTACAAACTTCTATTACTTGAAAGATATTAAAGGGGGTCAATTGGTGGTCTAGTGGTTAGCACAACAATCTGCTAAGTCCAAGATCGCGGATTCAGTCCAGCAGTCCTTAGTAAAGCCGTCCTTTGGAGAGGACGTAAAAAAATTGTAAAAAATAGTCGTTAAAAACCCCTATCCTTATTATAATTGGAACTCCCACTGTAGTGTTGTCCGATTAGTCATAGCAGCATAACTTGACGTCAAACGGAACAAACAAACAAAATATTTTAGGATAAACGTAAAATGGAACATTAATAATTTTGGTATTCAAAGCATATATATATATTTAATTATAAATGTTGCACACTTTACTTAAAACATACCTATATATACAATTGATATTTTACACTTATATAAAGTCTCTTCTTACATTTTCTCTTATGCAATTAATATTCTTTACACTAGTATAAAGTATTTTTTACCTATCAATATTAATACTGTAATTAAAAAAAAAATTATTTTCATTTTTATTTTATTTTATATAATTGGTTTCTAGATTTTTATAGTTTTACAATTTTTATTTCTTACTTTTTTATTACCTATAAGTGTTAGTGCGTAATTTTTATCACTTTCTACATTTACCCATGCCATTTTTATCATTTCACATTCCTATTTTATATTCAGTTTTTATTTTTTATCTGTAATACCTTAATTTTTTTAACTGTCAACACTTTCTGTTTTATTATTATTTTCTTCATGATGTGGGTTACTACTTTTTTGGCACTTCGTAGTTTATAGTATACCCTCATACATTTTAACCTTCATAATTACCTTACTGTACATCTTTATCATTTATTTTTTTGCCTGTATTCACCTTCTTTTGGTTTATTTATATTTAAAATGTTTTAATATATTTGTACCATTTTCTTATATTGTCTGCATTTTGCATATAGCCCTGAAGAAGACCTACAACGTAGGTCGAAACGTTGGCTATCAATAAAGATTTTCTCAAATTACACGAGAAATTAATTCAGTGACCTCTACCCGGACCAATTTCTTCAATATATATATATATATATATATATATATATATATATATATATATATATTTGTTTGCGCCATATTTATTTTTCTTCGGATGACATTAAAGTGATACAAATTAATAGTGAAAAGGCATCAAGGAGAAAGTAACTGAGAATTTCATCAAAATAGTCATAAGGGAATTAAACTCTATTGAAAAACATATTTACTTATTGAGCAGCTGTTATTACGCATAACATTCCTAGGTAAAAACAAAATCACAAAGAAACAGAGTACCAGTGGCTAAAAGATACGTTGAAAACTGATTATCTAAAATTTTATTCGAATTCAGGGGGAATCTAAAATTTTGATTGATAACATTAAATAAATTTATATGTGTTGTCTGCTGTTAATAAAAAATAATAATAAAGCCTTGCCACAGCTCTGCCTGCACACTAGAAATGAACATTGCCAGTTAAAATATCCTAGGCAATATCAGCGGTTACTGTTGGTGATATCAACTAGAATATAAAATAATACCCGCGTATACATACACAATCTAATATTGCTACTTATCGTACAATCCAAGTTCAGTTTAAGGAGAAATAATAATTTAGAAAATAAGGGTTACTGTGTGTTTGAGCAACCTCGAAATAGTTATTGGACCTTTCGATGAGAGCTCCGAAATGGATAATGAGAAAATACATACTGATTCAATTACACCAGATCGCATGTCGTTTCAATGTGACCATTTATTAAACCAACAATACAAAACGCTTTTATAATTTAAACAATTAATACTTTTGATAATAGAAAATAAACCAGTGAACGATTAAAAAAATAAAAACAATTTAATCGGTTTTATAGTGAGAAAATAAAACAATTATTATTTAATCTTACGATAATAAATTTAACTCCATTAGTTACAAATAAAAAAATGTCCAAACAAAGTCTATTACAAAATAATAAATTTTTATCTGGTTTTGTAGCTGAAACGATATAAACAAAAAAAAAAATCTTATCTATCTGTCGCAGTAGATTCCAGTAGATAGTAGATCTTGCTGGTTGAGACAACAGAGGATTTTCCTCGGCGGGGCGAGCGAAAATGTACAGGAAAAGCCCTCATTTCGGCAGGGCGAGCTAGGTTTCCAGACAAAATATCGGGTCGATTCGATGTGGTCGAATTGACTGCCAGACCAATACTATATTTGAACTGATTCCCAACTGCAGTAGGGTAGCGAATTAGTCTAGTTCAAGTCCATCACAACAACTGCACCTCGGGCTAGCATTGTCTGGCTTGATGTAGACGAAGTAAACAATAGCCGATCGAATCCACCATCGGCATGTCTTTTTTATTTTAAACTTAAATAAAATTAACTTATTCTGATTATTTTAAACAATAATAAAACATAATAATAAACAAATAATAATAACTATATGAAAATAAATGTTTATATTATTATATTTACAAAAAAGAGGTGATATTAAAATAAAAGGAAAATGTTCTTTTCTTTTACAAAAGATTTGTTTTGTTTATGATTAATAATAATCTTTTATAAATCCAATGGACTATCCGGCCTTAGCACTATGGTTTAAAAACAAAAACAGGTACTGAAGGATCACAATGGCAGGAAGCAATAGAACTTATGAGGGGGTGGTACACCTGCAGAAAATAAGAGATACCTCCAGGGTAAACCGCAAGGAGAGGAACCTCTGGTTTGGTGAGAGTAGAGATGCACTTACCCACATATCAACCTGACGAAGAACCCCAAATGTATGATAAGCGTATAATGAAACATTAATAAGTTTTGTGTTCAACGCAGATAAAGAGATATATCAAAGAGATGAGGCAGCATCTTTCATGAAACCTCTCTGAAGGCTATACTTTTTCCTACACTTCCTACAATTATTGCTATATTCCAATCAATTTACGCAAAACCTTGAAAAATTCTATACCAATAGATTTCTCGTAAATCACTCTATCTATTGGTGAAACCACATGAAAATCCGTGCAGCAGTTATTGAGTTTTAATAACTACTAAAGATGATTGTGGTTTGATGAACTGATGAATCTCTATTTTTTTATCTGGTTGCCTTAACCGAATCATGATTTATTATTTTTGTTTCTATTTTAATATGAAATAGAACATTCTTGAATCTAATTAAAAAAAAGATAGAAAAGAAAGTCAAATACACAATAATACTTGCTCAAATCTTAAAATAGCAAATGTCTTATCCTTCACCATATTTATTTACCGAAGTGTCGGGAGGACCATCACTCGTTAAGGAGACACCTGGAGGGCCAATGGCCGAGCTCGGACTGAGGAGGAAGTGGTGGGTCGATGCCGGAAATCTCTTTGTCGTTAGCTCGAGTGGTCACTGGATCGATCGTCCGGGACCTTAATGATTCAGAAAGGACCGTCCTAATAAACCGAATCACGTAGTCTATTTGCTAGCTATTTTCGTCAAAGATAAAAGTTTGTTCGAACACTGTAGGACATCTGTTTGTAATTCGTAAATAATAGAGCATGCGAAACATCGGAGTTTTACTTGGAAGGCAGAAGTACAGGTGAAATAAGTTAAAATATTAAGTGCGGCAAATATAAGAAAGCGCTTAAACAATACACTAACTTGATATGGTAAAGTTAACAAACAAAGATTTGACTTTTAAGAAAAACATTTTTTTATTGTGAAATGGAATGACATAATATAGATAGATTGGCTGTCAACTATAGACTAAAATTATAAATTACTAGCTTTTGCCCGCGGCTTTGCTCGCGTGGAATTTGGTCTGCCACATCAAGTTTCGTGAAAGATCATTTTAAATAAATAATTTAATTATTTTTTTAAAATATAGGTTACTCGTACATCCAAAATTTTAGATTTTAGATTAGATGTCTAACTTCAAAACTGGCAGATTCTATACAACCTTTGAACCCCTATTATATTAAAGGGGAAACCCTTGGGGTGGAATTATCCAAATTTCCTTCTTAAACTATACAATGAACCAATCTACAAATTTCAAGAAGCTATGATGTATAACCTATTTTATTCAATAAGTTTCATCCAAATCCGTTCAGTAGTTTTTTCGTGAATGAGTAACTAACATTCGCATTTATAATATTAGTAGGATATCAAAACAATAGTTTCACTCATGTTCTTTTTGTTATTATAACCACTATTAACATGTGATTTGCCTTTAATTATGTACTATAATGGATTCTCCACAGTACCTAAAAAACTGTCGGGAGGCACGTGTACCCGTGCGCCCCTCCCCCTCATAAATCGCGCTTGCTATAGCCTATGTGTTATCCTGATTTATAACCTATGTTACTGTAAAGTTTCATCCAAATCCGTTCAGTAGTTTTCGCGTGAAAGAGAGACCAACATACAAATTTTCACATTAATAATATCAGTAAGATAAGTAGGATATCAAAACAAATAGTTTCACTGTTCTTTCTGTTATTTTAACAACTATGATCGTGTGATTTGCCTTTAATTATGTACTATAATGGATTCTCCACAGTCCCTAAAAAACTGTCTGGGGGGGTACGTGCCCCCGTTCCCCCTGTCCCCCCAAATCCAACCTTGCTGTAGCCTATGTGTCATTCTGATGTATAACCTATATTACTGTAAAGTTTCATCCAAATCCGTTTAGTAGTTTTTGCGTGAAAAAGAGACAAACATACAAACTTTCACATTTATAATATTAGTAAGATTAACTGACATAGTAACTACTCTTTTATCTATACTCTTAATATCAATAATATGGTTCCAGTAATAGCATCTTCTCTTCTCTCTTTTATAGTATTTTATTATTATTATTTAATTTTTATATTTGCACGCAGGTAATTGCGCATCTAGGAAATTTGAATGAAGTTTCTTTCTCTTCGTTTTTCTCCATGATCATCCAGTTATTTTGGAAATATATATATATATATATATATATATATATATATATATATATATATATATATATATATATATTGCTCAGTAGGTCTCTTGGCCAATGTCTTTTTAATCTTTTTTTATCAAGTCCAGGTAACAGGGAGTAGGAAAGCGGAAGAACGAGTGGGTTTGGGTGATATTGTGTCGATGAGTGGAATGTTATGTATTTGTTTGAATATATGATTTTATAGTGGGAATGTTCATGTCGTTGTGTATAGTGTGATTCCAAACATACCATGGTGCATTAATAATTTTTCTGAGAATTTTGGATTGTGTTATTTGAATCTTGTGTATGTGAACTTTTTTTGCTGAACCCCAAAGTTCTGCTCCATATGTCCAAATAGGTTTTAGTATACTGTTATAGATAAGTCGTTTGTTCCTCAAGTCAAGTGAAGATCTGTAGTCCAGAAGATGTGATAGTTGTTTGTACCGTCTAGTCAGTCCTTGTCTTTTTAATTTTGTATGTAAATGTTATGTAAGTCTTTTGTCCAAGTATAGTCCTAGGTAACGTAATACTTTTTTGAGGTACTTCGTCGTTATCAATTTTGACTGCTGGACACGAATCTTTGCGTAGAGAGAAGCTTACATGGCTCGATTTTGAGGCGTTTATTTTGATTTGCCATTTATAGAACCACTTTTCTAAATCAAATAAATGATTTTGAAGAGCTATAGATGCTAGGTTTGGGTCTCTGTGAGAAGAAATAATGGCTGTATCGTCTGCGAATATCATCGGGAATATCAGAGGTGTATACAGAATAGAGTTCCGTACTCTTTCAAGGAGTTGTTGTAACCGTTACCGTTGGATTATCGTGGTAAGTGATTTGTCCTTTAATACGTTCAACCGTGTAGTTACCAACTACCATTCAACCATAAACCCTCGCAGGCACTACGCACGGAACGTACCCGAGAAACGATCCATAGCGACTGAATTCCCAAGAGCCAAGTGCTCGAGCAACTAAAAGTCACAGTATACGACATAAATGATGTGGACGAATATAGAAAAATCATATTAAAACATAAAACTGATGAAGAACAGATACCAAAGATGTAAGGAAAAATTGATATAAAGGAGAAAATAACATAGTGAACGAATGAAGAGGCTTTCGGAAGAATCAAGACTGGGTTAACATGAAAATTGGTCAAAGCTCAAACCCTTTTAATTGGCGAAAATACGATAAAATATATTGAAATATTTATATTCATTTATTTATAAAATCAAATATCTCGACTTTCAACTCTGTTGAATAAATAATATAAATTGTGGTTGGAACTAATTCAAACCCAGCAATTTTATACCAGCCGAGATCTGAGATATTAGATTATATTTGATATAATGAACAAAAAAAAACAGGTATCAAGTGGAAATATCTCAACCGAAACGTAACTGGATGAAAGGGCTGGAGAAATCTAATATAACTCCGTTTATGTAATTTGAAAATGATTTCGGTAATGGCTGACTGAATAAAGGATTGAGAACGGTCATATTATAAACTAGCTTTGATCTCAAACTATTTTTTTTTTAAATGCTACCATTATCCATTCTTAAAGAGACTAACATTAGCTTCGTCATTGGAAAACTAAAACAAATATTACTTAAACATCAGCGTATTGATTTTATATTTAAGCGACTAAAAAGAACGCGGATGAGTGATTTTTTATCATATGGAATCAAATCAAGCAACGGGAGGGGTACCGCTGAGTACTATATATGCTTCTCATTTCATTATATTTCGATGGAGCATACGAGATTAAAACATATAGAGAAAAAAATGAATATTCCTTAAAATGTACACCCATCACTATGTTACTAGAATAATTAAGTACTTTTTTTATTATAATGCAATTGGGAAAAACCACAATGTAAAGCCTTATGCTTCAAATCTAGTAATACACTCACTTACCAGTCGACGTTTCGCCTATTCAGGCATTATCAAGACACAAAAACAAAAAAGAGTTATGTGAATCACACTCATGTTTGGAGCCTGTTCGGGCTGTGGATCGTTGGGATGTATTGCACCTTTTTCTTCGAGATGTGATTCACATAACCCTTTTTTGTTTTTGTGTCTTGATAATGCCTGAATAGGCGAAACGTCGACTGGTAAGTGAGTGTATTACTGGATTTGAAACATAAGGCTTTGCATTGTGGTTTTTCCCAATTGCATTATAATAAATAATAGTGTTTCTTTTTGAGTTTTTGGCTCTATTTTATTGAATAATTAAGTAAGTACTTTACTTCAAATTATAATCTATATATGAAAATTATGATTTATTTCTGTTGAAAAACTGAAAAATAAACTTATTTTGGGAAGAATGTGATCCGGATGGAGGTCAAAGAGTTAATTCCTTAAACAGTGACAAACAATTTAATAGAAACCGACGTTTCGACCCACATTGTACCTTTATGGTGAACCTTGATTAATTAAAATTAATCCTTAAGCGATTTAGGTTCAGTATTTAGTCACTATTTAGGTTGTGACTGAATTTTGTTGTGAAGAGAATTGAGGAAGTTGTTGTTGAACAACAGAGAGATCTAGAAGTGGAGAAGGTTTGATCGTTTTACGGAAGAAACAATGTCTTCCAAGCGAGGAGTGATCAGTAATCACTTTTTTTATATTTGCAATAACTCAATCTATTATCACAGAGGAATCGTAACATGCGATTACAAAAAATACATACAAATAAATTAATAAGGCTCCTTTTAAATGCCGTCCTCATCAACTGATTTAATATTTATGTTTTAGCTTATGGAAGGAAAAAGATATCAGATTCTTACGAATCATATATTTGTAGATTTCCAAAAAGTGTATATTCTGTATACTAGCTACACAATATACCAGCTTGTATCTTTTTAACCTATTTCTCAAGAGCGATATTATAAGTTCAGGCATCCAGAAAGTAATATCATAATGAACACAACAATACGAAGATGATCTGGACCTGGTTATAAGATCATTCAACGTGGAAGGAATAGATAGCATTTTAGGCCTTGGGACAAGCAGCCCCAAGATTGAGCCTCATGATAAATTCAGGATAGACAGGTTTATTTTCGCATGATAAGGAAAAAAAATTGTCTCCGTGAGGAAAAAATAAAATCGAAAGAATTCATTCCTGTTATTCCTGTGACCCAACGATTTAAGTTAAGGGTCAAAATAATATGGAGGAAAAAACATAGAGAAAAAACTTGTAGTTGTAAATCCAGCAAATAGTAATTTTGAAAATTACTAATTAACTATCTATAAATTTTTGCATTTATATCTTAAGAATTATTCTTTTTTCTGTACTTTATCCGTTTTGGACGTTGGCTATTAATAAGGTGATCTAAATTTTTTTCGTGAATCTTCTAAACAAATGGACAGCTGTGGGACCAAACCATTGCCTTAAATTATGCAGCCTTAGTGCCTCCTACTGTCAATCTTTCCTTGCATTATGAGCTGCAGTTGACAATGTTTGTGATATTATTTATCATAATGTGGCCCAGGTGTTTTTATACTACAGAGGAAATACGAGGTAACTTACTTTTTCCTAAATAGCTAGGGGAATAAAATTAACCTATTAATCTATCGGTATCATAACCATCATTACATTTGTATAATATATATGCAGATTTCTGGTTCTATCAATCTAATAAGAGCTATGTTTGAGCGACATAGCCAAGTTTGCGAAAGCCATAGTTCAGCACCGTTCGAATGAACTCGTTTTGACCACAGCCCACATAGTGGTCGCTATTGAAAATTCTATATGAAACAGATTGTTGCTAATTCTTGGGTAATAATCGAGTTACCTGGTTTTTCTCCTGTAGTTTTCATATATAAAATAATTAAAATCGACAATACAATCGAAAGCAATGAGACAAAAGCTAAGATACTAAGATATATTACTCCTGTTCTGATGTTGCCGAAGCGGCCGCACACACCCCCTGGCCCATGAGGACTGGCCATTGTTCCACTTTCTTGAGGAAGTGGAAACTTGTAGAAATTATGCAAGAAGTTCGTGCGATAAGGAAAGTTCAACGCCCGCTAGCTATCGACCTGGTCAGTGGTCTGGGAACTGACTCATTAGGTCCGGTCAGTGTGACATGATGTATTCAATATATTTATTATTCTAATCAATCATTTCTAGTTTAGACGGCGATTTTCTTTCTAGTCGTGTTGATAATACGAAGACTATATGGAGAAACGAGGTAACTCACTTTTTCCTTTATGTCAAGAATAGCGAAATTCACCTGGAATCAGTATCATTACTTTGATTAAAATGCGGATTGCTGGTTACGACTCTCTACTTGTCATTATCATGTCATTATGTATCACTTATCCTATTTACTTATTGTATTATTGTAATACAGTTGTAAATATCATTAAATAATTTTTTTTTTAAATGAGCATTGAAACAGTTTTTTCACTTTCCTGAAAAGTGGTGTTTTTCACTTTCGGTACTTCGCATTTGTATCGACGATAAGTACCCGCTGTAAATACATCTTCGTAAATTAAGGAGACTGGAACTTGGAAGACACTCACTGACACGAAATAGCCATAATGAGACGGCCAAAAATGCTGAATAAGGAGCTCAAGTGTGCCCGGCTAAGAATGTTCTAGGTTTGATTCTCACTTTATAATGCAATTGGGAAAAACCACAATGCCCGCGGTCGTGATATGTGATACAGAAATGTCTTCTTTATATATTAGTTCTCCCGAGTCTTACTAGCACAACTTTAGATTTAGGCTAGATTATTTTAACTGGAATAACATTAAGGCAGATATCGGGTTCATTCATATATGAGTAACTATTTAATAAATTTCTAAGAAATTCATATACCGGTAACATTTGCAATGTGAGTGGATTCTGCTGAAAGAAGAAATTAAAAAGTTACTTGGTATATGAATTTCTTATAAAAGAGTTGAATAGTTGATTGTTATTCTCAGGAATCAGTAATTCAGATATTTAATAACATCACATCACGCTAAACGGCCTAACTTTATGGAGGATGGGTGCTCTCTGAGGGTGTCCAGATCTCACAGGATCCATACCTGACCGTTAACAGATTAAGTAATTTATTATATAGTATGAAAAGTTATAATGCAAAATAATTAATAATGTAGTATGCAAATTAATAAGAATAGCCGCAAAAGATTAGTGCACAAACACTCACTATGTATGATTATTAATTTATGTAAAGCTCATAAATGGCTAACTCTATCAATTATTAATATAGGAATATCATGAAGGCCTGAACATCCGGACTAGCACTACATCGGAAAGGATTTTGATGGACAAATTTTCCTACAAACATTTGAAAAGTAATTATTTACTCTTAAGAATCCACATCCATATATATTTTAAAAACCCATTATATATCTTAAATAATATCTTACTTTTTGCAGCAGGACATGTCGTCCCTGCCATTTCCAACTATCGATTGTGAAAATCGGTACTTTTGAGGAGAATTAAAAAAAAAGTTTCAAGGTTCAATAAAAATAAGTGCCTATAGTCAAACCCATGACATTCGTTTTACATTGTTGTTTTGACTGATAGATGCCTCTATATGAATTTTATATAAATTATCAATCCTAAAGCAACTGCCATAAGTCGAAAACGAAAACTGTTTTTTTTTTACATTCGATACTTTGCGGTGGTAGGGACAATATGTGCACATAAATGGACATAAAAAGTAAAAAAAAATTATTAAAGCGGTTTAATTTTTTATTTCAGAAAATTTATAAGCAAACACAAGAAGTAGTTAATTTGTTATCAATAGTAGCCTTTCTAGTTGATTGCGTGAGCAAATACTTTAACTTGACCCACATTGAAAGTATTTAAACCCACCTGGCATTAATAATAATAATAAAAACTGGGCTTTTTATAAGGTAAGGGCTCTCTTAGCTGAGGAAAACCTTCGCGTGCGGTCTAACATGAATTTTGAGCAGCGTTATGCAAATATATATCCCACTTTCACCTGGATCTATAATTTCTATTGAACCAGAGATGGGTTCTTTGTATTTTAATCTGTATTTATAAACTATTTCTGACTCTCGGCTATCATCAAATGCCTTCATTTGTCATGGACAAATAAAAAGTTATAAAGTAACTATAAATATTTTAGATAAGCATATATTTTAATGTACAATACATTTCGAACAGAATTCACTAAATGTATTTACAGTATTGTTCAATATGTATCCATAGGGATAAGTCATATCCAAAGATGAAGTATTAATTAAACAGGCGTCGTCTTGATGCGGCGAAGACCCTTATTGGGTTGTAGTGCCAGTGATGATGATATAATATGATAATTCTCTGCCCTTTTCTTTTTATGTTGTGAACAATAGAAGCCCGTAATATTACAGGCGAATCAATTAAAATTCAAAAAAGCACAATTGTATTGATAAACTCTCCTGTAGATATATCATAAAAAATTGATAAATATTTTAAAAAAAAAACTCAAACTAAATGTTGACATCTAAATTAGCATAATCATGCAATGTAATACAGATAATCATTACATATATAACGTAATCTTAATTTTGTTAATTTGTAACATTATATAAGTAGTAATGTGTTATCTATAAAAGTTAGAATTATCACAATTTTTGTTAATTGTGTACTTATTGTAAAAATGAATTTATAAGGTACATTGTATGTATACTTAAGTATGGAATGTCCAATATGTACCCATAGGGATTAGTCACATCCAAAGATGAAATATTAATCATTATAGAAGATCCATTAAACAGGAAACATTAATTTCAATTCAAACATTAAGTATTAAATTTTTATATAATAATAATTTTTTTTCTTAAAAATTATATTAAACATATTTTTTAAATTAAACAAGCTGGACTGTCGGGATGTTTGTAAACTTTTCTGTATATTAAAAGCCTGTTGAAAGTACAAAATTAGAAAAAGTTTGTTCTCAATTAATTAAATTTTTACAAATAAGGAGGAATAATAAAAATTGGTCGTAAAAATTGAATTAATTAGAAATTATTTAAAATATTTAACGGTGATAGCAATCACTAAAAGCTTTTTTATATAATAGAGAGAATTATTTTAACTTATTATATATAACGCTTTGCTTTCAATTGTGATAAGAAAATTTTAAGTCCCAACTTATCCCGTCTGCGCCGTGATGGTTTAGGCTATACTTTACCCGCAACGCAGTTCAGCGTGGCAGAACTGTAGTTTTTTGCTCATAGGCGCACAGTCTGATTGGATGCTTGATTTAGTCTATATCAACTCTGATTTAAAAAAAACTGATAATAAAAAACTTACTACAACCAACTAAATTGTAATTTTTTTTAAAGATTAATTTATTGATATTTACAACTGTAATAATATCACAACAAGTAAATCTGCTAATATGAACAAATGACATGAAAAAAAACCCAACACTTGTGGAGAAACTATCGGTAGCCCTTATAATAAAGTTCTATAGTAGAAGGTCTCGAGGCCATCTTCTTTTCAGACGCCTCGGAGGGTTATCAAGAATAGTATGGGAAGCAAGTTGAGACTAGTGGATTCAACTGTGTATGGAGCTTGTCATGGAAGGATAGGATCTAGTTTGGGCTTCATCAGCAACATATGAGATATTAAAATCATGATGAATGAGTTTGTTTGTAACATAATAAGGAGCGTTGAGGATTTTACGAAGGATTTTGGATTGTTGAGATGGTTTAGTAGAGCCCCAAAGCTCAACTCCGTATGTTCAAAAAGGCCGGATAAATGTCATTTAAATGAGTCTTTTGTTAATAATTGGGAGCTTAAAGCGTTTTTCCGGTAAATGTTGAAGTAGGCGAAAACGTCGAGCAGTTTCTTGTCTTTTCAGTCTTGTATGAGGATAAATTTAATTTAAATTTTAACTTATTATTTAATGTATGTACCACATTTAACGGGTTTATCCCGATGTATCCAATAAAATTTGGTAATGAAAAAAAAATAATAATAAAACAAATATTGTTTAAAATTTATAAATTAAAGACTTCAAATTTGTGTTGTTACCTAATACAAGGACGATACCTCCTCTCTTCTGTATTCCAAATTCCACCCCAGAGACCACCGAAATGTTTTAGTTCCTCTGTAAAATAAGAATTAAAAATAGTCTCAATTGATAGTCAATTTATCTTATATAATATCAATTTATTTATTACTGAAACGTAATAGCTACTGCAAGAAACAATTATTAAACACTATTAATTCATATTAATCACTATTCTAAAAAAATTATACTTCTAATAATAGAACTATTAGAAAAATATCTACATCATATATTTATAATATGTTTATTGTTAAACTTTATAGCAACAATAACGTATATCTACAGCCCCGGTGAATAATTGGTCAAGTCTAATTCTCTCCAAAATGAATTTCTTTTACTTAAGTAAGCGGAATAAAGTAATTTTCGTTGTGAATAAGGGGCTAAGTAAGCCATTGGCTTGAAAAGGAGTTAGTTATTCTTTATATTACAACTCTATTTAAAGCCATAAACTACGGGGAAATATACGATTCTGAATGTAGTTAACTTTCTCAGGACAAAATCCGACTTAACCACTTATTCACCGGGGCTGTGGATCAGAAAAATCAGGAAAATAATTATAAATATTATGTTTAAAATATGAAACTTAATTGAATTCTCCTCTTGCCTATCATCATAATATAGTATGATATGATATAATATGATTTTTTGAGCGAATAATTCTGAGAAGTATGTTTGGACCTGTAAGGGATGGCGCCCAGAACAAGCAGAGACACAATGTTGAGTTGTACCAAATACGGAGCCAGATGTGGTGCAATTTTTAAGGATCTCAAGACTACGATAGGCATGTTGTAAGAATGGACGGGGGCACAACTATCATATTGATGGGAGGAGAAGGAGAGGACGGGCACGACTGAGATGGGTAGATGAGGTCGAAGCCGATGCAAAGAAGCTCCTCAACACCAGAGCTTGGCAGACCTTGGCGCAAGGCAGAGATGAGTGGAGGTGTCGCGACGCGTCGTCTTGATGCGGCGAAGACCCGTATTGGGTTGTAGTGCCAGTGATAATGATGATATAATATGATAATTCTCTGTCCTTTTCTTTTCATATTGTGAACAACAGAAGCCCGTAATATTACAGGTGAATCAATTAAAATTCATAAAAGCACAATAGTATTGATTAACTCTCTATTGAAAAAATCCGACTTAACCACTTATTCACCGGGGCTGTATATATATCATAAAAAATTGATAAATATTTTTTTTTTAAAACAACTCAAACAAGAAAATGCAAACTAATAGAATTGAGATAAATTTGTAAAAATTATAAGAATGGGCATCGTATTCAAGAAGGTATAGCTTAAAATTTATCAAAATGAAGAATCAATAACTACAGCTCAAAAAACAAGAGCTGAAACTTTCGATATATTTGTCAGATATTAAATTAAAAAAAAAATGTGAAAGTGTAATATCATAATTAAATATGATAAAAAAAAAACACAATGTTTTTCTAACCTCGAAAATCAAATATGATGTATCCTCAAGCTTCTTATTTTCAAGGAATTCAGTTATTATTAGGATTATATTCATATTTTGTTCTACGCTCTAGTTTAGTTTAGGTGGTTTTGCGAAAAATCTTTAAAGGAAGATTGCTAAATAAAATTTAAACTTTGGCTTCTTAGACACTACATTGGCGAATATATATTATATACGCATATAATATAAAATCGAGATGAGGAAAGTTGAGTGAAATAGAATACAGAATGTTGAACAGGGCATTCCCAACTGACTCATTTCTCCATTTTATGACCACATCAGCTAGTCTTCCAACTCAATGACAATGTGGCTGATCATATTTAGATTATTACTATATTTTTATAAGTAAAATATATATTGGATTTTTAAATATATAGTTATTATACATATTTTGAAATGTTTCATAATTGTTTAATTTCAAAATAAAAACCGAAAAGGGGTGTAGTGTAGACGAGACGGGGTAATGCTAAATGGCCTACAATGGGCAGACAAGGCTCAAAACCGTGGAGAGGTGACTTGTCTTGGGGAAGGAGAAACCAAAATCAAAATCCTGATCCTCTAGGTTGGTGGTTGATGTATAGGGCCAGCCCCTTCATCATCATTAAAACTATTAAACTGCTAAAGAAATCAAATAAAGTAAAGCCAAAACAATATAAAGTGAAAAGTGCCTAATGATACTTCGAAATTCCTCTCCGCATAAAAATAATTTGGAGCTTGAGAAAAGTTACTATGCCCAAAATACTGCAAAATTATTAGGAATAATTTGAGATTAAAATTGATTGCTAATGCAAGTGAAGTGAGGCACAGTTATGTACTTTTTGAATAAAAAACCTGTACCACTACAAACCGTGAACGGGTCTGAGGTTTAGTACATTAATATGATTATTTAATATGCGGGAGCGGAGTTTCTCAGTGGTAGAGCACTGAGTTGCCCTGCCGAAAATCCTGGTTCAAATCCAGCTGCAGGCAATACTTTTATATAGTCTGCATGCACTCGGAGATGGATCATGTAGGATCTAGGACCCTCCTGGGGCTCACCCAACCTCTATAATATATTATGAAAATAGGGTACCCAAATAAAGGGGGGGGAATGCTAGTGGTTGAGCGTGATCTAGGACAAATCACCTCCTTGCAGAACCGTTGTCCATGAAACGGTACAGTCTCTACTGGATTAATATTGGATGGGAGGATTTTTATCTAAGAGTGAAAGAAATGTGCTGAATTTTTCCAGGTTAATGTAAATTTTTACAAGTCCATAAGTTGTGAACTTTATTCCTACCCACAAGATTCCTCAAGCATTTAACTTTCTCTAAGGCAAATGAGAACCGTCAGACAAGTGGCAACTTCCAACGAACGGGTGTAGAATGAACTTCTTAGTTGGTAATCAAACTTGAGTAAACTTGAGTGCAGTGCTTTGCGACCCCCCTGAGTAACCACGAAGTCCGAGATCCTACAAATTAATTGAAGAACTCCATGTAAATCTATCTGTAATAGTGTTATGTTTTTTCAGAATGCCAGTGACCGTCTAGTTTGGTTCATAGACGGTCTGTTTCGGGGAATATATTAGGAAGAAAATATAGAGCCTAGCATACAGTGGGGTAGCTGAGCGCTGAGTTGATGCATGGAAGGTTCCGGGCACAAATCAAGATGGGATAAATTCTTGGGTCTGTTTCGGAAAACGCATGCAGCTATTAAATAAAATACTCATAACAAAACATGTGTATATTTCCTCAAAACAAAACAATTCCAATTAAATTGATGGAAAAAATAAGGAATGATATCTAAAATCTTATTAAACAAACATTTCTCGTACCTTCTCCTCCATATAAATCCAGCATATTTCTACTCGTTCCACATTATTTTTTTTTTCTGGGTTTGACTGAAGCTCAAAGTGATTCAACCGTCTGGGTATGAGCACCTATGTTTAAGTCAACGAAATTTTTTGAATGGTTAAAATGTTTTCTATTTGCATGCCTCATGCCTTCCAGCAATCAGAATATATTGTTGTCATATTGCAGTATGGTCGTATTGCAGCATTAATTGAAGAAGTCAGCATTTCAGCTGTTCTAGATGGAACAGAATATAGGAAAGACTCCCTAGTTTCCCTGCATACGCCTTCGAACACCCATTGCTGCGGGCATATCCTCCCCAGATTATATTTCATTTTGGAGAAACTATATTTGTTTGTGGTTATTTAATAAAGCAGGTCACCAAGCTTTGCTAAAAGCCCCTTTTATGTCAAGACTGATAACCAGGAGTTCAACTTTCTTGTTTAAAGCATCGCTGATAATCATTGTCAGAAAATGCAATGCGAGTTTTTAACGATTTTCTTGGTAATTTTGCTCATGATCGAAAGCATAATAATTGGTCTTAGCTTATTGCTGAAGGGTTTCGGTACTAAGACTAATAGACCAATTTTTCAATAATCTGGAAATCCGCTTCTGCTGGAGAGTAATGTAGTATTTTGGTACCAAATCCAAGACTATTTGAAAATTGTAGGAGTAATCCCATCGTAATCTGGAGATTTTTTTGTTTTTAATGATTTGATTGTGGTTTAAATTTCATGGTCCTCTATTGGCACGTCCTCAATTGTATCCGAAGGTATCATAACATTTGATGTAATTACAGTTGCCTGCAATCATCTGATTCAGTATCTTCATAGAGTATTTTCATTTATTAGTTCGGTCATTATTTGATTGAATGTCTCCTTTAGACATTATCCGTTATTGGTATGCTGGTTTTTAGTTGACTTTTGTTTGCTTGATCGTATAGCACGTGGGATACTTTAGCATTGTGAGTAATATTATCAAGTTTTGGGAATCGCTGCCATCATATATCTAACGTGTCATATGTCTGTATCAGTAATAATCAATTCCTAAATACAATTCCATACACGATTTAATTCCGATTAACAGATTAATCATCCATCTATAGATATTTCGGTCTCCTTGCTGATTCAGATATTCGTGCTGAAGCAAGGAATTATCCATCGATTCATCACTGGCCTCGGGTCAGTCGAAAGGAGAGGGCATTGACCACATGGTCTGACCAGGAAGAGGATCCACATCGTCGGTATTGATTCCACATCGTTTGCTTTGATATGCTCAGCCATGAAAGTTGACATTAAGTAGTTTGCTCAATATCTTTGGAAACCATTATCTTATCGATTTTCAGCTTATAACCAATGGGATTGAGAGTGGTTAAAAAAAAAAACTCTGGAGGAGTTTATATATCTTGGGTGGATCGATTGAAGTGCCTTTGATAAAAAAATTCAATTGAGATTAAAATGAAAGCCCTCTATGCACCGAAAACACTGTCCACGCCCAATTACAGTCTAATTGAAAGGACGGAGATTAAAGTACGGCAGAAATTAAGGAAAATTGTAGGCCCTTAATTCTACAGCTTCAAATTAGTCCATACTCGAAATGAGACTTTTTACAAAGCAACAGAGATAATCTCCGACACAATGAGGAAGACCAACGCTAATTCCTATGAACACATACTACGACTGACTGCAATTAGATTAACAAAAAAAGAATATTTGCATTCCTTTAAAAGAGGTACATGAGAAAACTGGGAGTTCATGAGGATATGATTACGGATGTAACTGCCAACAGGCAAGAGGAGAGAACATAGTGGACGAACAAAATTTCCGGCGAGGAAACGGATAGGTCAAGGAGGATGAAGAAATACAGGGTGGAGAGAAAGTTGTGGAACAAGCAATAATTATTGATCCAGAGTATCTCAAATAAAAAAAAAATATAAAAAGTTAATATATCAATCACACCCTGACTGCGGGAGTAACCATCATATCCGTATTGACCCTACTAATCCTGAAGATCCAATCGTACTTCCTATATCTACCTGTATCGCTCAATTATTCTGTTGGTTGCTGTCTATATAATAATAAATATTAAACCTTTTTATAGAAGTAGACTGCCACCTACGAAGCAATTACACAGTAGTCTGTGATTCTCACATAGAAACCCTCCCAATATACCGATATTGCCTCAAACTCAAACTCTTTTGTGAATTTATTGTTAAAATCTTACTTTACCCACGAATTGTACAAAGTTTTAACAGATAATTGCACCTCAATATACCATTCAAAGCGAATGCGAACGCGAAGCAGATGGTGGGCGAATTTAACGCGGCGGCTCTGTCCTACGTGCGCGCGAATCGTCAATAATTCAACAAAAGAAAATCAAATAGCAAATAACGAAAATGAAGTAACTCCATTTTATATATTTTTATTAAAAGTATTTGAATATTTTAATTATTTAACAATTTTTTTTTTAAATAATAAAAGAAAATTTAAGTAACTTAATTTAAATAACTACAATCATTAAAATAAGCACAATTGAATTATTCGAACATTTTAATTATTTAAAGAACGTCTTCGTATAATTAATGCAATAACCACAAAAACTGACCCACCTTGATTACCCTAGCAAGAGGGTTCTTGTATAGCTAGAGCTCTTCTCTTAGCTCCAAGTTTATTGGAAGAGATACAATTTGTAAAACCGTTACGAAGCTGCTGATTTATTACGAAGGTTAAACTTATTTATTTTAGGCTATAGCAAGGTTATCGCTTTGGAAGATCCAAGATGGTCATTAGCGAAAAAAGTATTGTTTCTTTTTTTTTCTGCAGTCTATATCGATTTATGAATCGAATATGAATTGTACGCTGTGAAATATATCTTCTTGTATAAACTTTGAATATGTAATTTTGACCATAAAAGATCTTTTTTTCCTAAATGAAATTTCTGCACGGGTTGGAACGGGTTCCAGTGTCCCTGAGACTTCAGTTCTTGTTCCCATTCCACGATGACATTGTTCAAATCAGGATTTTTCAGCCTATCTTCTTTGTTCACGATGGCAGGAGGCCATGGAGCAGTAATGGTCTATCGAGCTTTAGAAATTAAAATTATTTATTTCATATAAAATTCTCAATTTCAAAATAAATTATAAACAAAGATTCATAAAAAAATATAGTAAATTAGTCTGATTGATAGAAATTTATTATTTTTTTTAACTGCACTAAATTTAACTAATAGAATATTAATATATCGTAAGTTACGATGGGTCTTACCTTGTTACATTACCTTGTTAGATAAGATTAATCGATATGTGACAACCTGTAGATAGCCATCTAGCCATCAAAAGTGATATTTGAATCTTAGATCTAATTTTTTACCAGATTATAACATTATAAACTTTTGAACTTATTTTTTTTTTGTTCAACTATAGTTCTTCTATGCGATGCATGATATTTACCAGTAAATATTTTACTATATCTCTTATATTCATATTATATAATATTTATTGCAATATTATATATTACATGGGGAGCGAAGTGGCTTAGTGGTAGAGCACTGAGTTGCCATGCCGGAAATCATGGTTCAAATCCCGCTGCAGGCAAGACTTTTATTTAGTCTGGGGCCGGAGATGGATCATATAGGATCTAGGACCCTCCTGGGGCTCACCCAGGCTTATAAAATGTTTTAAAAATATGGGGCAAAATCTGGCGGTTGAGCGTGATCTAGTACAAATCACATCCCTGCAGAACAGTTGTCCATGAAACAGCACAGTCTCTACCATGTTCTGAACCCCAGACCAGTTCACGGATTGTAGTGGTACAGATTTTTTTATTACAGTATATTTTATTTTTTATAAAAACATCAAAATATTTATTATTTTTTATTTGTATTTTATTCTTACGTTTTGGTGTTTATTTACATTTTAAGTACTTATGAAAATATCGTATGAATTTATTATCTATCCTCTGGCCAGATATGTATTCTATAATTACTGTACACTTTTATTATTCTTAAGGGATCTTGTATATATTTTTATTTATTTCAATAATTTTATTATTATAATTATATTATGCTAATAACATTAAGTAAGTAACTAATTAATTATGCGATACCTTTCTCTTTGGCCCACTGTATCTGCTTCTGCCTGAGGAGGGAAAGCGACATGCCTGCCCGGCGGCGCTGAGGGTACTCCCGCGGGGGCCTTACTCTCGTCGTCATGGCAACCACCAAACCAAAACATGCCTGGTTGGGATCATTACCTCTTCACGTCAATCCAAGGCCCGGGTATAGGTTCGACTTGGCTCAGATTAGTTGTCCAAAGTGTTCCAATAGTTTATAAACCCTAGAAGAAAAAAAATTAATAATAATACAACGTACAAATAAAACTAAATTTAAAAAAATTGTTGATGCGTGATCTAGAAATTACGAAGAGAAAAAATATGAAGACAAATTTTGGGACCGATTAAAGATGGTGACTAATTAAAAATAGACGACGCCATAACCAGGAACTTTACACGCACATAGGAAAAATCACAGATGCTAGGCGAAAATGAGGAATTCAGTTTATGGCGCCTACACAGAATGAACAAAAGGGTATTCGCTTATCTTAAAAAACCAGGCCAACATATTGTATATGTGAGACTATTTGAAACATTAGTAGTACCTAAACATAAATTTTCATCATATTGATCCCAATGATTACAATATATTTGAAAAAATGCTATAATCTTCGGATTTAAATGTTTGAACAGGACATCTGACGGGTCAGCTAGTATATATATAAATATATATATATATATATATATATATATATATATATATATATATATATCTTACTAATATTATAAATGTGAAAGTTTGTATATTTGAGTCTCTTTCACGCAAAAACTACTGAACGGATTCGAAAGAAACTTGACAGTAATATAGGTTATACATCAGATTAACACTTTTTATTTTAAATGATCTTTCCCGAAACTTTATGTGGCAGACCAAATTCCTTGCGAGCGAAGCCGCGGGCAAAAGCTAGTATATATATATTTAACGGTGTCGGGAGCCCAGGTAGCCTTTAGGTCGGTCAATTTTTTTTTCCTTCTGGATAAGCTCGGAATATTGGGGAACTGTGCTCTATTCTTTAACTGCGACAGCTCCTCTTCCCCCTGAGCTAGGTCTGATTACAGGAACCCGACCCGAGGATGCCTAACTCTTCAGAGACTTTCTGGATCCGGTGAATCCCCTGCCACCTGAGACGGACATTCTGCGACCAGCGCAGATCTCCACGGGCGATCTGGCCGAGGCACCAGAACTGAAGAGGCAGAGACGAAGGATGGTGACAAGTGACTATTGTCGTCTCTTTTGTAAAGGAAGGGGTAATGTAACGGGCTGAGAATTTTTTTTTTGTATAGATAGTTAGTTAATGTGCGTTAATTACAGCTATTGTTCAATGCTAAAAATTTGAGCGAATTTAGATGTATGAAATGAAAGTAATGTGTGTTAACAAATTTTGAACTCTCATCTTTGTGATCAAAAAGAAGTATGTTATCCTTTGAGGTCAAAGATTAAGTTTTTTGTTTTACGTATTATAGAAAATGATTAGCATTTATTTGCTTCTTCTCACTAATAGGTTTTAAAAATACTTTAGGTTGTAAGGATTTTTGTACATTAATATTTGGTATATGTTATCCTATGCCAAATAAAATTTGCTAAGTTTATTTCTTTTTGTGACAAATTACATCAATGTTCTTTGTATATGGTTTTGGTTAAAGGCCGTATAGGTCCTTAACATTTAGTTTTAATAATATTTAATTAAAAGTTAATTCTTAATAGAAGGTGACGTCTGTTTGTGGAGACGCTGAGCCAAGCGGTTCATAACTCCGATGCCGACTCAGCAGGAAGTGCCTCAGCGATTCTCACCGAAAAATCCACGACTCTTGGGAACTTTGAATATAATTATTAAGATTCTCGGGATTATGATGACCACCAGGGGCACCACTTGTCAGACGAAGAAGGAGGAATGCTGACGACAGCTCGGAGAAGCTTACGTACCCGACGGTTTTCCTCTCGTGGCTCGGAGAAGAAGAGTACCTCTGCCGACGGCAGGTGGGGAAATTAGCAAGATGGGGCGAGACGATAAGACGAATACTAGCGAGAAGCCTTGGTTCCGGAGCAAGAAGCCAGAGAAAGGTATTATATTCTCTATTTACTGTAGTCTGACTAGACTTGGGTTGAGGCCAGTGGGTGATCAGTTGAAGATAGAGCCAGTAATTATTTCGTTGACAATCGTCGCGTTTGGCCATAAGGCAGATAGGAATCTTTCTTTAAGTATTAGTGCACATAGAGTTGTGGTTGGAAAAGAGGGAACTGGTTTTTAAAGGGAATTATTATGTTATTAGCAGTTGTGATATAAGGATCAGTGATGGTAGATAAATGAGTTGTAATCGTCACCGTTGCATATGGACTTATGGGAAATGTTTTGTAATAAAATTATGGTGTTTATGATTTATGAGGTAATGAGTACGTTATAAATATAATTAGTGCGTAGGATTATTGTTATAATTGGTAGATCTAGTTTTGTTTGGAAAAATATTAATGGTTATGAGCTAATGAATACTGAGGCTGAATATAATGAATGTTTAAGTTGTAATTAGTGCCTATGATTATTGTTATAAATTATAGATCTAGTTTTATTTGGAAATTGTTAAATTAGCGAATATAAGATAAGGATTAATGATGGTGGATAATTGAGTTGTAACTGCCATGTAATATGGAATCCTGGAAAATGTTTTATAATAGAATTAGGTAATGAGTACATTGTAAATATTATTAGTGCATAGGATGATTGTTATAAAGGATACTGTTATGGAGGATGGATGGAGGTTTAATTGTAAATTATTAAGGTTATTAATGGTTATAAGATAATGAGTGCTGATGGGGAGTGTTGACGTTGTAATTATTAGTGCATAGAATTATTGTCATAGATAAAGGGTTTGATGATTGTTATATATAATGGAATTTGTTTTATTATTATTTTAGTGGATTTTGGGACTATGAGTATTGTTGGAGAATCAGGTATATGAGTCTCGTTCATATGTTATTATTAAGTACTATTATTGAGGGTGATTCTTATGTTAATGTTGAATGCCACAAAATGAAAAGCTGTCATTGTTATCCAAGAGTTTTATGTTATATATGAAATCAAAAATTAATGATGGAAAGTGATTATCCGGTCCTAATATTTATTTTCATAAAATAGTTGGGGGTTATTGGGGTGAAACTATTGTTTAGACATTTTAATAAACCTTTGAACCCTTTCTATAAATACTACAAGTTTATTTCTAAGTTATTGTTGATTTTTTGCCCATCTGCCCGTTGTGCCCCCCCCAGAAAAAAATCCTGGATCCAGGGATTGTTGTGCCTCTCCTCTGTTCAAGATTTATGTTGATATTTGTCTGAAAGCATGGAGATGAAAATGCGAACCCATGTGGATTCAATTGAAAGAAAATGTGTTCCTATATAACTTATCCTTCGCGGATGACCAGGTCATCATTGCAAAAGACACAGAAGATGCTAGATATATGTATGTTAAGAAAATAAAATGAGGAACACCAGCAATGGTAGTTATTAATACTGAGAAAACGGAACACATGACAGCCAATAATGAAGATTTAGAACTGAACCCAGAGGGTGTTCTAAAAAGAATAAGGCATTTTAAATATCTTGGCTCCATAATTGAGATGGATGGTGCATGTGATATTGAAATAAAAAGAAAAATTTCAGATGGTAAAAAGACCGTATCAATGCTCAACTCGGTATAATGGTATTGAAACATTATCCCTCCCCCAAAACACAGACACACACACACACATATATATATATATATATATATATATATATATATATATATATAATAGTATATTACTAAGCATTATGACGTATAGATCAGAAACTTGGGCGTTGAAGAGCAACCTCAGAAAAAAACTCCTAACCACAGAAATAGACTGGAGACGAGCGACGGGAATATCCAGAATGGACAAAGTAAGAAATGCGACCATCAAAGAAACGATGTAGGCTGAAAGAACCATTGTGGAAGACATTGAGAAAAAACGCCTGAAATGATATGGACATTTGAAAAGAATGCCGGAAGAAGCCATGATGGGTCGGTTGGTTGTTTCAAGTTAGAGGCGTAAAACCGGTTGGTCATCAGCGCCTTAGTAGTATAATATAATTATAACAAAGAGGACAAGGCCTGAATGCCATGAAGGCCCTAGCCAGGAACCGGGATGCGTGGCTGGCATGGACAGAGGCACATCCACCCTGAAAGGCACAAGGAGGAAGAAGAAGAAGGTTATAAATAAAATGATGAAGGCTGAAAATATTAATTAATTAATAATTAAGAATGAATGGTTCGAATCTTGAATAATATTAAATTATAAACACGCTAATTAAAATTATAAAAAATATATTTATTAATAAATTATAAATTAAAAACAAGTATTTAGTAGCTTATTTAAGCAAGATAATTTTAAAAATGAGAGCATACTTTTCGCTGGGCAAAGGAGACCATTTGCTCTTCATCATGAATATAAAAAATAAATGTGTGAGAGAAGAACATCAAGTGTATCGATTGGTTATTGGGAAGTCTCTAGGGGACGACAAACATGGGAATGGACAGAGAAAATTGCAGATCCTGGGGTAGAGCAACTTAAAAACATTAATCAAGCATTTAATTAAATTTATGTAATTAATTTGAGTTTGTATTTTAGTTTTAATTTTCCTTTAAATTTACCTAATGGCTGAATATTTAAATATAAAAAATATTTTTTTACTTACGTGAATTAGGTTCGTGATGGAGTTGTAACTTCTTCTGCAATCCTTAAACTCTATAAGACTCTTCAACCATTGCCGCTAAGGATTCTTTGATCTTTCCCAAAATTCTCTTATACTAATGTTCTTGTTTTAAATTGACTATTCCATCAGAAACTCAGTTGACAAATGAGAAAAAAATTCGTTCTTTCTTTTATCTAAATACACTCAAGTATCATAACAACAGAATAATCTTTATTTCATTGATATTCGCTTACAAATTTTGAAAGAATAATATTAGGAATGTGTATACTAGTGGAGACGGCCCATGGGTGGCAGATCTGGGGATATTCGGTATACACGTAGGTGAGCTGCAACTTTGTTGAAATGAAAGTTTGATGCTTTCAAAACTAAAACTAAATTTAAACTTGAGTATTAGCCAAATTGTGGGGCACAAATGAGATTCAAATTTATTTGGCCTTATTTACCACCAAACTGGTATCTTTATTATTATATAAACATGTATATGCATTATTAAATATATTCAATTTATATATTTAAAAGTAACTAGAAACCTGTTTGTTATTATTTTTATATCACATTATAACATGTATATAAGCTAGATATAATTAGCTAGTTTAGAAGAAATAATAAATATATAATCATTTCCTGACATTTACGTTTATTCCTGTCTTTTTGTATTCCAAAGATATTACAAAACAAGGTTGTGTGATGAATAGGTAAAGAAAAAAGTCGGCTTTTCCTTTGTCAATATTCAACAATGTCTAGGAAGGGCACATTTCACCCTGTTACCAACAAGGTACATTTTCAACAAAGCTATCATAAATTTATGTAGGGAGGAAAATAGTTGACTGGATGATATAATGGAGAATGGAGATAGTTGAGGGGTGCAGTCACACACCAAATAAGTCGAAATTTATTTATATTTGTGCCGACGTAATAGAAAAGTTGAAATCTCGTTGAATGGCAGGTAGAGATGTATAAATTTGAAAATATTAGTATGGGATGTTATATAAAAGTATGTAATTACAATAGAATGAAGTTATATTAATACAAAATATGATTTAAATATACAAGAAACGTATAGAAATAAAAATATAAATTCCAGTCGGGAAAGGAGATAAATCTATAACAGGGTGAAATGTGCCCTTCCTTGAGATTGTTGAATATTTACAAAGGAAAAACCGACTTTTTTCTTTACCTATTCATCACACAACCTTGTTTTGTAATATTCCAAATTGACATGAACCGAGAAATATGTATGTACCTATATTATTTTTATTTATTATCTCTTTGAGTATTACAAAATTCATTTGTATTTCCGTTCCTATACTATTATTTAGGGTTGATTATATCATTTGTATGTAATATAGTAATTGCGAATGCTACTGAATAGCTATCATTAAGATCATAAAAACAGACAATACTAATTAAAATTATTAAAAAACAAAATAAAATACCTGAGGTGATATGCGAAAATAAATGCTTCGCAAAATATTATAAAATGGATCCATAAATATTGGATGTACAAAAGTTTAAAACTTTTAAATGATAAAAAATTATTTTAAAAAATCTTTTTTTTTCTTTTTTTAACAGGTGACTCCACTAATAGTGGGTTTCCTTAACCTAGTGATTGGATGGCTTCCTTCCATAATGTCCTATCTAAGTTCCAGTCTTCCTGTAGACCAAGATCCTTCATGAATTCCTCCACTTCGTTATACCAGGTCTTCCTCGTCTTCTTGTTCCCCTAATTTTCCATCGGTGGACTACTTTGGGTAGTCTTCCTTCAGGCATTAAAAAAAAAATCTAAATAAGTAAATCGGTAAACATGAATTACGAGTTAACGATTAACATTATAATAACAAAATATAAATGAGCACAAGTTTATTGCATGAAAATATATAAAAAGTTTTTTTTTTATTGGACTGTACCTGGGAAAATACGGTTTCAACCTGCTGTACGACACTCCTGTTATTTAAAAAATGAGGCAAGCTCCTGACCATCCAAGTGCAACTTTGCCTAACGAGCCAGAATGTATCGGTGCTCACAACTGTTAACTATCGTTAGAAGTATCAGCAGCCATCCTCTAGTTTCAATATACAATAATATATACATATATATATATATATATATATATGTATACACTAGCTTTTGCCCGCGGCTTCGCTCCCGTGGAATTTTTTCTGCCACACGAAGTTTCAGTGACAGATCATTTTAAAATAATTTAATATATTTTTTAACTATACGTTACTCGTATATCCAAAATTTCAGATGTCTAACTTCAAAACTGACGGATTCCACATTTAATCTTTGAACCCCTATTATATTTAAGGGGAAACCCTTGAGGGTGGAATTATCCAAATTTCTTTCTTAAATTATACAAAGAACCTATCTGCAAATTTCAAAGTGCTAAGTTCCTGATTTGCCTTTAATGATGTACTATAATGGATTCTCCACAGTACCTAAAAAACTGTCTGGAGGGCGTATTATACAAGAGCCCTTGTGTCCCCCCTAAATACGTCCTTGCTGTAGCCTATTTGTTATTCTGATGTATAACCTATATTACTGTAAAGTTTCATCCAAATCCGTTCAGTTGTTTTTGCGTGAAAGAGAGACAAACATACAAACTTTCGCATTTATAAAAATAGTATGATATATATATATATATATATATAACAATAAAGTAAAAGAATTGGTATCCTACAATAATAAATGTTTCGTTCTTTTATGTACATACCGCTTTGTACTAGTTTTGTATAGTTCCCAATATTTTTTACAAGTGGGTTTTTATTGTTTTCATTATTCATCAGCTTTCATTAACTTATAGGAACTTTCATTTTTAGTTGTCGAAATAGTTTTTAGCTTCTCCTTTAAAAATGAATTAATTTTTTAATGTTTTACTACCTTTTCGCCTCAATTAATGAAAGTTTTCTTTTCTCAGTTTATTTTCAAATATTTCAGCGAATGATCCACTCCCAATCTTGACTTACTCCTCCTCCTCCTGTTGACATGATTAATTGCTACCTTTTCTAAGAAACAACTGAACATCTTATCAATATCATAAATGTAAGCCATCATTTTTAATAATAATTGTGCTTCTATTTTTACTTTTTTTTTGTATTTGTCAAGTTTTTTATATCGAAGTAGAAATAGTTATAGAAAGAATAAGAAGAACCAATTAATCTTAATTTAGTGCAAAGTACAGCGGTAATGCTCAACATGGAGCATTCTGCCGGAAACAGAACGAACTTACAACTTCTATAACAAGGAACTTGTAAGGAACTGGCGCTTCTTAGTGACCTCCGTTAGAACTAACAATTCAGAAGAAAATTCATCAACTATACGAAATATAATTGTAAAAAGTTACACTGATCTTTCTTTCAACCGAACGTTTAGTTAAGAAAAAAGTGTGTTTTTATCAATATATTTTTTAATTGTAATAAAGCATACATTTTTATTGTCAAGTAGTATAATATAATACGGATAAGAGCGAAGCGGCTCTATGGTAGAGCACTGAGTTGCCATGGTAATGGAGCGGAACGACTCAGTGGTAGAGCACTGAGTTGCTATGGTAATGGAGTGGAACGACTCAGTGGTAGAACACTGACTTGCCATGCCGAATATTCTGATATAGATCCCGCTGCTAGTAAGAGTTTTAGTTAGTCTGTTTGCAGCCCCAGATGGGTCGTATACGATCTAGGACCCTCCTGGGGCTCACCCAGCCTCTATAGGGTACCCAAAATAAGGGTGCTAAATGTGGCGGTTGAGCGAGGACAGATAACCCCATTGCACAACCGTTGTCCATTAAAAAGTAGTCTCTACCATACTGAACCCAGATCCGTTAACGTGTTGTAGCGGTGCAGGCTATAATGCAATAAGGATAGGATCGAATTTTAATTGGGATATTTATTTGCTAGTATATTTTATTTTTCTAGAAAAATTAATGAAATAAAATGGTATATTGGCAATTAAATTAATTGTCTAGCGGTGTCATGGACAACGGTTGTGTAGGGAGGTGGTTTGTCCATCACGCTCGACTGCCAGATTTTACCCCCTTATTTTGGATGCCCAGTTTATAGAGGTTGGGTGAACCCCAGGAGAGTCCTAGATCCCATATGATCAATCTCTGGCCGCTAACAGACTAACTAAAACTCTTGCTAGCAGCGGGATCTGAACCTGGATTTTCGGCATGGCAGCTCAGTGCTCTACCACTGAGCCGCTCCATTCCCTCAAAAACATAAATGTGAGTAATGTGTCTTGTGAAAACTGAAGCAACTAATTAGACTGTCATCCCTAGGGTTCTTCCGATACCCAAAAATATCGATACCAGGCCTTTGCGATATATCGGAACAAAGTATCGATAACGAGAAAATATCGAAAGAAAAATATCGATATCACCCGGTATCGGAAGATTTTTAGTCGTTTGAAAGCACGGTTCGTCAAATGGCTACAAACATTCCATTGCCAGGAAAACGTCACACATTGGATAATCAATCAAATAGTGAAAGGCCGTTTATTTTTTATTTTTTATTAGAATAATATGGTTCTCATTCGATATTCTTAATGTATCGAAAGATCTTTCCGATATTTTACAGTTGACTGATATCTAAATTTTTATTATGTTATTAACGCTATCTATACATATCAGAGAAAGTAATTAAAGAGAAAAAATAATATACACGCATAGGAAAGGACATTTTTTCGATATTAGAAAAATATATACTCATTCGATATTCTGAGAGTATCGAAAGATCTTTCAGATATTTCCAATATCCTTGATATCTAAATTTTTTATTATGTTATGAACCTTATCTGTACATATCAGGGAAAGTAATTAAAAGAAAAAAAAAAACATATACATGCATAGGAAAAGACATTCTTTCGATACTAGAAGAATATGGTACTCATTCGATATTCTCAGAGTATCGAAAGATCTTTCCGATATTTCACAGTTAAATGATATCTAAATTTTTATTATGTTATTAACGCTATCTTTACATATCAGGGAAAGTAATTAAAAGAGAAAACCAAAATACATGCATAGGAAAGGACATTTTTTCGATATTAGAAGAATATATACTCATTCGATATTCTCAGAGTATCGAAAGATCTTTCCGATATTTCAATGATGGTTGATATCTAAATTTTTTATAATGTTATGAACCTTATCTGTACATATCAGGGAAAGTAATTAAAGGGAAAAGAAAACATATATATGCATAGGAAAGGACATTCTTTCGATACTAGAAGAATATGGTACTCATTCTCAAAGTATCGGAAAAAAATTTTTGAATATCGAAAGAGTACCCTGTTCTTCTAGTATCGAAAGAATTTCCATTGCTATGCATATATATTATTTTTTATCTTTTAATTAATTTCCATGATATGTACAGATAGGGTTCATAACATAATAAAAAATTTAGATATCAGCCATCTGTGAAGTATCGGAAATATTATTAGCATATCGAAAGAGTACCCTGTTCTTCTGGTATCGAAAGAATTTTTCTTTGCTATGCATATATATTATTTTTTTTCTATTAATTAATTTCCGTGATGTACAGATAGGGTTCATAATAATAAAATAAGAGGGTTCATCTAGGGAAAGGAAACATATCATTCTATTTTTTTGAGAACATGGAAAGAATGTGCCGTAGGATATATACAACTTTTTATTCAGATTTCGTTTGGATGAGCAAAAAAAAGAAAAAAAAAAGTCAGTTAACTGTTTCGATATTTAGTTTTCCATTCCGATCTCGATAAAATATCGGAAGAAAAGTATCGATACCGAAATATCGTTATCGAAAGGAAAAGTATCGATACTATACCCATATCGGTAGAACCCTACACACAACCTTGTTTTGTAATATCTTTAGAATAAAAAAAGATAGGAATAAACTTAAATGTCAGGAAATGATTATATTTTTATTATTCTTAACTAGTCAATTATATCTAGATTATATACATATTATAATATGATATAAAAATAATAACAAAAAGGTTTCTAGTTACTTTTAAATATATAAATAGAATATATTTAATAATGCATGTACATGTTTATGTAATAATAAAGATACCAGTTTGGTGGTAAATAAGGCCAACTTTGAAGGAGTGGAAAGTTTGTTTTTACATATTTGAATCACATTTGTGTCCCACAATTTGGCTAATACTCAAGTTTAAATTTAGTTTTGATTTTAAAAGCATCAAACTTTCATTTCAACAAAGTTAAAGCTCACCTTTACCGACTATCCCCAGATCTGCCACCCATGGGCCACCTTCCCAGATCTGCCACCCATGGGGCGCCTCCCCTAGTATAAATATTCCTAATACCTTCTTTCAAAATTTGTTAAGCGAATAACAATGAAATAAAGATTATTCTGTTGTTATGATACTTGAGTGTATTTAGATAAAAGATAGAGCGAAAAATTTTCTCATTTGTCAACTGAGTTTCTGATGGAATAGTCAATTTAAAACAAGAAAACTAGTATAAGCGAATTTTGGGAAATGTCCAAGAATCCTTAGCGCCAATGGTTGAAGAGTCTTATAGAGTTTAAGGATTGCAGAAGTTACAACTCCATCACGAAGCTACTAATTCACGTAAGTAAAAAAATATTTTTATGTATAAATCTTTAAGCATTTTCTGTAACTAATCTTTTAATCTGCTCCTCAGTTAATAACTTGACTATTAACATAACTACAAAATTTTTGATAAGATAATTAAGATAATAATTAAGAGTAAGACACTATCATCTGTGATCACAAGTGTCTATAATCAACAAATCATGTTTATTTCTCATTTTATTCTTTTAGATCACTTTTACTTACATTTTATTTTCCTGGGTTTTTGTACAACTTAAGGAGTCATATCCCCAATATCCAAAAGCCACTGCTCTCTGTCCATCCAATCCCCCTCACAGAGTCCTCTGGCTGCCATGCGTTCCTCCACGTTCTCATTTGATCTTCCTAGCTTTTTTCTTTCAGGTGGTATATAGTAATGAATTTTCATTGGCCAGCGGTTTTCGTCCATCCGCATTAAGTGGCCATACCACCCTTTACCTTTTTAACCTTTTAGTTCTGATCTGGTAAAGAATGGTCTTTTGAGATCCGACCTTGTCTCTAATTGCTGCGGTTAGGATCCGCTTGGTTCTCGATATACCACAGCTTCTTCTCCAGAAATCCATTTCCTTATGAAGCAACCTATTCTCCACCTTTTTCGTTAGTGTCCAAACCTCTGATCCGTATGGGGCTACGCACCCCACGAAGGAATGGTAGATCTTCTATTTAGTTTCCAATCTTATTTCGTTACTCCGTTTATCAGTTTATCGGACTTATTAATTTTTTCCCCATATTTTACTTTAAACTTTTACTTACATAAGGTCTAAAAAAAATAGTTTTTAATTTGTGCTTCCTTATAATCTGCTTCTGCAGTTTCTCTGAATACATTTTTGTAGAATGACGGAGTCGAATTTTTATGTACGTTTATGCGATTAGTTTTATGAGACAAAAACATGATTTTCTTCGAATGATTGATCGAATAGGTAAATTTAAATGAAAACTAGAACTAAAATACAAACTAAAATCTTTAATTACATAAGTTTAATAAAATGTTTTATTCCAAAAATTTTACTTAAAAAAACGTTGCAAGCCAAACATTATTTGATGAATCACAAGTCCAAGATAACGTGATATAATACTTAAAGTTTTCTTACTTAATCATTGGGAGTAGAGTTCTTTAAAAAACGAGTTTTAATATTTTATTTACTTGGGAAAATAAATTATTTAGTTTTCTCCTCATTTAGGTCTCAGTTATCTATATATTTTAGATTATTCGAAAGGACCCTGGCCTAGAATAAAGTACTATATCACAACTCTTTAATTACAATAAGTTCTTAATGAAACAATAATATTTAGGTTCAATATATATATATATATATATATATATATATATATATATATATATATATATATTGGTTTCTACTTATCTTGACTGTTATGGAAAATATATTGTATTTTAGTTCTTGAGTTTCAGTCTTTCTTGAACTTCTTAGGCGACGTTTCGAGACTAGGTTAGTCTCATACTCATGCCCTGACAATGAACAAATGAGCTTTTAGTAAAAACATTAAATAGCACACTAAAATAGATGTAAAATGACCTGTGTAAGTTGTAATAGATAGGGTGTACTTACAAGTTCTAAAGAATGAATCAGTTTTTCATTAATCAGTTGCCTCGCAAAACAGCATAAAATGTTTGTAGTGCAATTGCTATGATCAATGAGTAAGTAATCCATTTTTTAGGAACAGCAGTTTATTTAATTGTTGAATCATATTAGATATTGTTATTTTTATATATTATGAATTAATTAAATTTGCATAACACGAGCTAAGACCTTGAACATCCGATTTTTTGTTTACAGCGCGATTTTTATACTTCTCTATAGTTATCATTTCTTTTATATTCCGTTTGAAACTATTTTTCTCTTGGTGTATTATTTTAGGTTTATCAAATTTAAAGGTATGTTGTGTATTTCTAAAATGTGTAGTGAGAGCTGTTTGATCTGGTTTATTGGGGTTTTTTATTATTGAATCACAACTATATTTGTGTTGGTACACTCTAAGTTTTAAGTATTGTTCCGATGTTCCGAAATTTACCGTTTATTGGGGTTTTTTATTATTGAATCACAACTATATTTGTGTTGGTACACTCTAAGTTTTAAGTATTGTTCCGATGTTCCGAGATTTACCGCATTTATCTTCACATTGTATTTCGTACACGACATTTGATTTTAGCTCTAATTTATCCGAATCTTTGGTTTTTGTAAATAGTCTTGACACAGTGGCTGTGTTTTTTAAAGTAATTGCGGAGTCTTTTTTACTTTTATTACCGGTGAGTGTTTTTGCTAGTTTTTCTGAAAGTGTTGGTATATAAGGTAATGTATAGTATTTTTTAGGATTGGTTTCATTTAGGTTGTTTTGGTTAGAAAGTGTTTTTGTTGTTTTTAATAAATTGCGAAGGAGGCTGTGTGGATAACCATTCTTTAATAAGAGGTCCACTACGTTGTTTTCGGCTGTTTTTTGGTGTATTGGGGATGATAATTTTCTCGCGCGATTTATTAGGTTTTTAGCGGTATTTATTTTATATCTTTTGCGGCATTGGCTTGTGTAGTGTATGTATCGACCAGAGTGAATAGGTTTTTGCCACCATTTAGTTTCTATTTCTCCGTTTGATTTTCTGATTAAGAGAACGTCTAAAAATGGTATTTTATTATATTTTTCAAATTCAATAGTAAAGTTTAATCGAGTGGAATATTTATTAAATTCATTTAAAATTATTTCTTTTTCATTATTTTCGGTTGGTATCGCTGTTAATATATCATCCACATATTTAAATAGAAACGGGATATTAAATGGTATTTTTGGTATGACTGTATTTAACAGTTCTTCTAAGTAAATATCAGCCAAGATAGGTGAAATAGGAGATCCCATAGGGCAGCCGAATTTTTGGATATAAAATTTTTCATTGAATTGAAAATATCCTCTATCTGTACATAGGGCCAGTAATTGTAAAAATAGTTTTTTTGGGATTTTTGTATGCGTTTTTAATTTATTCCAATTTTTTTCTATTATAGTTTTTATTTTGGAAATGCATATGTTAGTAAATAAAGACGAGGCATCTAATGAAATTAATTTATAGCCTTCAGGAATTTTAATATTTGTGATTTTTTGATGAAATTCAAATGAATCTTTAAGATTATATTTATTTGTAGATAAGTGATTTAACAATTCGGCTAAGTATTTTGAAAGCTCATACGTCGGTGAATTTATGAATGATACTATAGGTCTGACTGGGTTTCCGGGTTTATGATTTTTTATAACTGTATATAATTTAGGGGAAGTCGGGGAATTGGTAATGAGTTTTTTGTATGTTTTTATATCAATGTAATTATTCTTCTTTAATAATCCTAGAGTTATGTTGGTATCTGTCATCAATTTATGTGTAGGATTGGAACCGACCTTTTTATAAGTTTGGGCATCATTTAGCAATAACTGAGTTTTATTTATGTATTCGTCTCTGTTGATCGCGACAGTTTGGTTTGTTTTGTCTGTTTTTGTGATTATTATATTAGGTTGTGTTTTTAAAAATTGTTTGGTTTTTTTGTTCAATTTTTGTATGTTAAAATCTTTCTTGTTATTATTATTATGTTTAATATTTTTGTAATTTGTAATTATATTAACGCATTTGCCTCTTACTTCATCACGATCAGTTTCTTCTACATTATTTTGTATTATATATTCAATGTCACTAATGATAGATGTTACGGGTAATTGATTAGGTTCATAATTTATACAATATTTAGGGCCGAGAGATAAAAACTGTTTCACGTCTGATGGAAATACTGTATTAGTAAGATTAACAAACCACTTTTCATTTCCTATATTAACCGATCTTTTATTATTTACTTTTGATATCTTTTTTATTTGATTTTCTTTTATTTGATTAAATATTCTTTCGTATGTATTATTGATTGTATTATAAAATTTTTCGTAGATATTTTGTGGTATTTTTTTACGCAATTCGGTTTTGTAGTTTTCAATGTCTTTGTTTAATTTGTCCACTTTAAATATTGCGCTTTTTATTTCCATATTTAGAATGTGTTTTTTAAACCTATAGAGGGCTCTATTGAATTCTATTTGATATCTTTTTTCAATTTTACAAGTTGTATTTATACGTTTGAATGTATTGTCAATGTGTGGTGGTAGCAGTTGTTCTGACCGGCATCTTAATAAAAATGTTCTATTATTTTTAGCGGCGGCTAGTTTTTTAAATGAGTTTTGAAAACCCTTCATCAGTGAGCATGTATGTGTATCGTGTGTCTGTTTAATGTCGTCGTAAAATCCCATTTCCTCGTATATACTGTAGATTATCAATATACACTCTTAAAGTAAATATTGGTTTCTACTTATCTTGACTGTTATGGAAAATATATTGTATTTTAGTTCTTGAGTTTCAGTCTTTCTTGAACTTCTTAGGCGACGTTTCGAGACTAGGTTAGTCTCATACTCATGCCCTGACAATGAACAAATGAGCTTTTAGTAAAAACATTAAATAGCACACTAAAATAGATGTAAAATGACCTGTGTAAGTTGTAATAGATAGGGTGTACTTACAAGTTCTAAAGAATGAATCAGTTTTCCATTAATCAGTTGCCTCGCAAAACAGCATAAAATGTTTGTAGTGCAATTGCTATGATCAATGAGTAAGTAATCCATTTTTTAGGAACAGCAGTTTATTTAATTGTTGAATCATATTAGATATTGTTATTTTTATATATTATGAATTAATTAAATTTGCATAACACGAGCTAAGACCTTGAACATCCGATTTTTTGTTTACAGCGCGATTTTTATACTTCTCTATAGTTATCATTTCTTTTATATTCCGTTTGAAACTATTTTTCTCTTGGTGTATTATTTTAGGTTTATCAAATTTAAAGGTATGTTGTGTATTTCTAAAATGTGTAGTGAGAGCTGTTTGATCTGGTTTATTGGGGTTTTTTATTATTGAATCACAACTATATTTGTGTTGGTACACTCTACGTTTTAAGTATTGTTCCGATGTTCCGAAATAGGATTTACCGCATTTATCTTCACATTGTATTTCGTACACGACATTTGATTTTAGCTCTAATTTATCCGAATCTTTGGTTTTTGTAAATAGTCATGACACAGTGGCTGTGTTTTTGAAAGTAATTGCGGAGTCTTTTTTACTTTTATTACCGGTGAGTGTTTTTGCTAGTTTTTCTGAAAGTGTTGGTATATAAGGTAATGTATAGTATTTTTTAGGATTGGTTTCATTTAGGTTGTTTTGGTTAGAAAGTGTTTTTGTTGTTTTTAATAAATTGCGAAGGAGGCTGTGTGGATAACCATTCTTTAATAAGAGGTCCACTACCTTGTTTTCGGCTGTTTTTTGGTGTATTGGGGATGATAATTTTCTCGCGCGATTTATTAGGTTTTTAGCGGTATTTATTTTATATCTTTTGGGGCATTGGCTTGTGTAGTGTATGTATCGACCAGAGTGAATAGGTTTTTGCCACCATTTAGTTTCTATTTCTCCGTTTGATTTTCTGATTAAGAGAACGTCTAAAAATGGTATTTTATTATATTTTTCAAATTCAATAGTAAAGTTTAATCGAGTGGAATATTTATTAAATTCATTTAAAATTATTTCTTTTTCATTATTTTCGGTTGGTATCGCTGTTAATATATCATCCACATATTTAAATAGAAACGGGATATTAAATGGTATTTTAGATTACAATATCTAATATGATTCAACAATTAAATAAACTGCTGTTCCTAAAAAATGGATTACTTACTCATTGATCATAGCAATTGCACTACAAACATTTTATGCTGTTTTGCGAGGCAACTGATTAATGGAAAACTGATTCATTCTTTAGAACTTGTAAGTACACCCTATCTATTACAACTTACACAGGTCATTTTACATCTATTTTAGTGTGCTATTTAATGTTTTTACTAAAAGCTCATTTGTTCATTGTCAGGGCATGAGTATGAGACTAACCTAGTCTCGAAACGTCGCCTAAGAAGTTCAAGAAAGACTGAAACTCAAGAACTAAAATACAATATATGTATATATATGTTATGCCAATATTGGAAGGATTATTATTTGCGTTTATGTTAAGGATTAAGTTGTCTTTCTTTTATCATATGTAAACTAATGTAGCTATAAATACTGTAGCTAGTTGGAAATAAAGTTAGTCTTTTACTATCAGCGCGAGTGTCTCTATGCCCCTTTTGTCCTTTTTTTTACTATACGTGTTCAGTCTAATCCTAACTGGTGCCGAAACCCGGGACCCTTTTTATACGTGCTTCGGGCGTAAACGTAACGGTCGTTGTTATTGTTAGTGTTTTTGCAACCTGGAAGTCGAAAGTATGACTCAATCAGAAGAATTGAAAAAACTGGAATACCAGCTAGCACAGGCAACTGTAGAGAGGGCAGGTTTGGAAGAAGAACTGAAGAAAGCAACAGAAACGACCCAGTTTGAACTAGTAAAAATCCGGTTACAAAGTTCGGCTTTCATTCACGAAGTGATTAGCCAACTTGAACCCTTTACGGGAGATCTGGACCACTTTATAAAAAGGGCAGATCAGATCCAAGGACTTATAGCGGCAAGGAAAGAAAATGGCACGCTTCAGAAGTCAGATGTAAAGCTCTTAGAGGCAGCGCTCGTAGGATGTATCTCGAGGCGCATCCTTAATACAATCCAAGGAGATACAACACATCCGTGGGAGGTGCTGAAGGGCCTCCTAAAAAAATTATATGGTGGAGGAAGGTGGACTCCCGAAGAAGATATATTTTACATGCTAAAAGAGAGCAGGAAGCGAGACCAATCGGAGGGAGAATTTGAAGAGAAACTCCTCGTGCTGTATAATAGGTTTCTGGAAAAGATGGTGGAGTCAGTGGGTCAAGCTGAAGGGAATCAACGAATGACATTCATACGAGGTATTTTAAAGGTCCAGCTGAACCACTACTTGGATCGTCCGGGCTCATTACCCCGGGATCGTGACTTCGTGGAATGCGCTCACGAGATTATCGACACATACGAACGAAATGAAGCGCGGCCCGAGAGAACAGAGGTAGAATAGACGGAGGTAAAATCACCCAGGAAGAGTCCGAGGAGAACATTTAACAGGGACACCGACAACAGGGCGTTTCAAAGACAAACAACTAGAAGGCATGAGGACAAAAGGAGGAAGCAGGAACGCCGCTGCTACGAATGTAATAAAAGCGGACATATAGCAGCTCAATGCAATCTCATAAGGTGCTATGAGTGTGAAAGGAGAGGGCACGTCGCCAGGGAATGCCCGAGACGTAATCCTAGGGCGAACAGAAAGGACCAGCAGTACGAACCAATGGAGGTCAATAATCAGAGATGGAGAGGTCAGCCGAATTCCAGGAGGGTTGGAGGACACGACTCCAGCAGTGACTCATCTGAAGAAAGAAGTGTAAGGTCTGAGCGCAGCACTCTGACGGTGAGGAGACAGGAGGTAAGAGGGGAAAAAACGTGGAAAAGGGAGGCACTGGGGCAGACACATTCCCGAGACAATTGCGAGCAGAATAAGGATGCGGTAATTGGGGGAGGCAACCAACACAGAGAGATTTTTGTTAACAATAGCGTTGCGAGGGAATTATGGACAAGGTTGCCCGTGGCGATGTTAGAGGTGTCGGGAGTAAAATTTCTAGTCGATGCGGGAAGTACCAATTCCTTGATTAGTCAACAGGGAGCGATTCAAATGGGTATTTGGGGACGGAAGCGACAGTGTAGTTGCACAATAACCACGGCGGTGAGCGGGTCGTGTGAAACGTTGGGGGAAGTATTGCTTAACTTGAAAGAGTTGGCCGGGACGAAAACAGTTCCTCTACACTAGGATCTGTAATTTTCTCTGTCCTTCCCCATCTTTGTCGTCCCCTGGGGTCTTCCTAATAACCAATCGATTCACTTGATGTTTTTCTCTTACATATTTATTTTTTATATTCATGATGAAGAGCAGATGGTCTCCTTTGCCCCGCGAGAAGTATGCTGTCACTATAACGGGGGGGGGGGAGGCACATGCCCCCACATAAATCTGTCCTTGCTGTAGCCTATGATGTGTAACCTATTTTACTCAATAAATTTCATCCAAATCCGTTCAGTAGTTTTTGCGTGAAAGAGAGACAAACATACAAACTTTCACATTTATAAAATTAGTAAGATTAGTTGGATATCAAAACAAATAGTTTCACTCATGTTATTTCTGTTATTTTAACAACTGTGATCATGCGATTTGTCTTTAATTATGTACAATCATGGATTCTCCACAGTACCTAAAAAACTGTCGGGGAGGTACGTGCCCCCGTGAACTCAAATAAAGGAAATAAAGAAAAAGAAAGGAAAAGGTGTGGGAAAAAATAATTTAAAAGTATTATATGTTGAAGAAAGTGGTCCGGGTAGAGGTCACTGAATGAATTTCTCGTGTAATTTGAGAAAATCTTTATTGATAGCCAAATTACACGGGAAATTCATCCAGTGACCTCTACCCGGACCAATTTCTTCAACATACATTATCAAGGTCAACAATCATCATTCAATATAAAAGTATTATAATTTTAGAATGGAAAAACTTCCTTCTTCTTACATAACAGTTAATAAGCTAATAGATAAGTTATTTCTATTATTACACTGTCATAATGATTAGTCATAATGAATAATTAAATAAATACCCACTGTCCAATTTTCAGTATAAATTTAAATCTTCCTATAAAAAAAACTGCAACTGAGCTACAAGAGAATTAACAATTTATATAATCAAATTTCTCTCGGGTACAACCCCCAGCCAACCCTCCTTTGCCCATTAATTATCCCTATCAAAGACCTTCAAGAGACTATCAAGCCTCTCGTCAACCTACTCACGAGAATCCTTACCGAAGTCCCACTTAATTACCCACGATGAGCATAAAGCCCTTAGCTATCGTTCTGTGGAACGCTAATGGACTGCTTAATCACCGTGATGAACTTGACATATTTCTACACGACAACCAAATAGATATTGCTTTACTTACTGAAACACATTTCACTCATCGCGCACATTTCTACATACGGGACTACATCACTTACAGATCAGACCACCCAGATAACACTTCACATGCCGGATCTTGTATTCTCATTCACAAAAATTTATCTCATTCCCTTAATCATTCCATTCCAACTGATGCTATCCAATCAACCTCAATAACCATAACAACTCATCCTTTCCATATTACATATTCAGCTGTATACTGTCCTCCTGGAATTTCTCTTTCCTATAATCTTCTTGAATCCTTATTCCAATCTCTTGGTTCACGCTTCATTGCTGGAGGAGACTACAACGCTAAACACCAACGATGGGGTTGTCGAACATCCAACTCCCGAGGAAATATCCTGTCTGCTGTAACATCCAAAAAGAGTTATTCCATTCTGGCGCCACACAACCCCACCTATTGGCCTACATCAGATCATAGTCCAGTCCTCCTTTTCTTGCACTCAAGCTTCGCTCCCAAGCCATCCCCTCCCACATTGATTACAGGACGTGTAACTGGGACGATTTTTATTATGACTTGGAGGACAAACTGGACTTAAAAATTTCACTAAAGACAAAACAAGACATTGATACAGACATAGAAAAACATCAATCAGAAACAGTTTACATGACAATATCACAAATCACACAAATAATAACTATCAACAGACTGATTTTCCACAGCATATTCGTATCTTCTTATTAAGGGAAAAACGCAGAGCAAGATCGAAGTGGCATAGAACTCGATATCCAGCAGATAAATTTATCTATACAAAATTAACTAACAAACTAAAAGCAGAAATCAAGAAGTTCAAAATTCAAAATTTAATTACCTGGACTGAAAATCTTACAACCACCGACAAAACATTATGGCTGACCACCAAAAAACTCCTAAAGTTCAAAGAATTCAATCATCCACTCCTTACTGAATCAAATAACTGGACAAGATCTGACGGAGAAAAATCAGTTATTAGGCCAATACCTTTCCAAAATCTTTCATCCACATCCTGATATCATTAACCCAACTCAAATTGAATATATAAAAGAAGCGTTAGATGTTCCCCTCCAAATGTCCCTTCCACCCAAAGCATCTCATCCTTCAGAAATATCCAACATTATTCACAGATTACCTTCCCGCAAAGCTCCTGGGCACGACCTCATCACAATTCACATCTTAAAACACCTACCTAGAAAAGTCATTCTATTCCTTACTTATACATATAATGCTGTACTCCGCTCCACATATTTTCCTGACCTCTGGAAAGTTTCCATTGTAAAAATGATACCCAAACCTAAAAAAAAACCAGAATACCCATCCTCGTACCGTCTTATCTCTCTTTTACCTTGCATGGGTAAAATCCTAGAAAAACTCATCCTTAAACGATTGTACCCTATCCTTGATGCAAATCACATAATACCAGATCACCAGTTTGGATTCCGAGCAATGTCATCGTGTGGTGGATGTGGTCTCCTCTGCATTAGAACGTGGATCATATTGTTCGGGCGTCTTTCTTGACGTGGAACAGGCTTTTGACCGAGTCTGGCATCCGGGCTTGCTCTACAGACTCCTTAAATTCCTACCCCCTACATACTTTCTCATCCTTCAATCCTATCTCACAAATAGAACTTTGCAAGTAAACCATAATAATTTCTATTCATCCCTCTATTCCCAATCTGCTGGTGTTCCTCAAGGTAGTATCCTTGGCCCAATCCTTTATACAGTTTATACAGCTGACATCCCAACTCATCCTAATACTATCCTTACCACGTATGCTGATGATGTGTATTATGTGTATTATCAGTCAACACCAATCCAGTTATTGCATCCCAAAGCCTCCAATCCCATATCACTGATCTTGAAGAATGGTGTCAAACATGGAGAATTAAAATAAATTCTCAAAAATTGCATCAAATCACTTTTACCTTACGTCGTAAACCAATGACTTCCTGCCCTTCAGTATCCTTTAATAATATCCCACTGGTGCCTGTAGATCCGATACTTAGGGTTGCACCTCGACAAACGATTAACCTGGAATCCTCATACAAGACTGAAAAGACAAGAAACCGCTCGACGTTTCAGGCTACTTCAATACTTACTAGACAAACGCTCTAAGCTCCCAATTAACTACAAAAGATTCATCTACATGACCATCATACGACCTATTTGGACTTATGGAGTAGAGCTTTGGGGCTCCACTAAGCCATCAAATTCCTCTCGTATCCAATCCTTCCAATCCAAAATCCTTCGTAAAATCCTCAATGCTCCTTATTTTGTTAAGAATAAAGTCATCCATAACGACCTTAATGTCCCTTTTGTTGCTGATTTGGCCCGAACCCGGTATCTATCCTTTCATAGCAAACTTCATTTACTTGTTGTATAATTGTAATTGTTAAGGAGACTATTTGAGCATACCTCTTTGTAATATAAGCAAGGGCATGGAAAGCCAAGAGAGAAGTTTATGTTTCTGTTATCTTACAAGTTAGTTCAGTTAATAAAGATTGTAATAGTATGTGTTGTATATTTTATTTGAAACCTTAATATGGTAGCAGAGCGTGGTTTATAGATTGAGGAATTTCAGTGAAACGAGAAAAATGGCAGAGGGATTGTTGACGATAGTTGAGAAACTTACAAAGGAGGTTAAGTATGACCAGTGGCGAAAAAAATTTATTTTGCTGGCCAAGTACAAAAAATGTGCTCTGCCTTTGGAGCAAGAAGAAAAGCCCAAAGACACCAAAGAAGATGATTGGGATGATATGGTCAACCAATTGATGTTTTATTTTTCTGTATCAGTGCCCTCAGGTTATATAGTGGACTGTGAGACCCCAAAGCAAGTAATTGACAAGTTGGACTCCTTGTTTATAAAAAAGATCAGAAACCAAACAGTTAATTGTTGAGCAGCAATTGCATAACTTAAAACTTAAAGAGGGCGACAACCCTGAAATATTTTTTGAAAATTTTGAAAGGAAGATAAATGAATTGAAGGTGGCAGGAGGAGATGTCGGTCGAAAACGAAAATTAAGTTACTTAATAATGAGCCTTCCAGCTTCTTGTAGGCATATTGTTGACATGATTGATCTTCTACCAGAATCTCAGAGGACTACAGATTACATCCGAGACAAATTAATTCTCAAATACCAGATGGACACTCATTTAAAAGAAAAAGACTGTGCAGAAGAACTTTCTTGTGCATTTAAGGCTAAAGTTAAACTTGAGCATGATGACGGAAATGAACCAAGAAGAATATGTTATGGTTGTGGCCGAGCTGGTCACATTAAAAGGTTCTGCAATTTCAGAGGAGGCTATCACAGACAGGGTGGTCAGCATACTGGAAACTACAGAGGTCCAGTTGGTGGATATTCAAGACAGGGTGGTCAGTATCGAGGAAACTACAGAGGTCCAGTTGGTGAATATTCAAGACAGGATCTAGATTATCAAGCTCAGGACCGGCAAATTAATGTTGCAGAAGGCAGGGACACAGCAGATGATATCGAGGCATGCAGTTTATCAACTGAGGTAAATTTTAATTTAACTGATAAAGATAAGTCAATTAAAATGATGTGGATTCTTGATTCGGGTTGTACAGATCACATTGTTAATTCTGAGGATTACTTTTATTCTTTTGTAGATTTAAAAGAACCAATAAAAGTTAAAGTGGCAAATAATAATTTTGTTCTTGCTATTAAACAAGGTAATATTTTATGTAATTTTAATGGTAAGAGGGTTAATGTCAAAGATGTTTATTATGTGCAGGGCATGAACAGAAATTTGTTGTCATGTTCCACTTTAACAGATAGGGGACATTCCATTTTTATGCAGAATGATTATGTTGAAGTATTTAATGGTCATGAAAATATGATATTCTTTTCAAAAAAGGTTAAACGTTTGTATCAAGTAGAATGTGTAGTTGATAAACATTTTTCAAATTATATTTCCACTAATTATGTAAGTTTGAATTGTACTAAGAAAGAAAAATGGCACAAAATTTTAGGTCATTATAATTTTAAACACTTGAGCTTCATGTCAAAGTATAAAATTGTTAATGGGTTGCCAGAGTTGGAAAGTGATCATTTAGAGTGTGAATATTGTATTGAATCTAAAATGACTAGACTGCCATTCAAAAACGATAGGTACCAATCTGAGTATGTTGGACAAATCATACACTCAGATGTTAAGATAATGGACACTGAAGGTTACAAGGGTCAAAAATACTTTGTTACCTTTATTGATGACTATTCGAGATTAGCAATGGTTTATATTATAAAATTAAAGTCAGATGTTATAAAATGTTTCAAAGCTTATGTAAATTTTGTTGAAGCTAGTACTGGAAACCTTATTTGTGAATTTCGTTGTGATTCTGGAACTGAATATTTAAATCAAGAGTTTCAGAATTATGCTCTACAGAAGGGCTTTAAAATTAGACCGAGTCCATCTTATTGTCATGAGTTGAATGGGGTCGCTGAACGGTACAACAGGACAATCATGGAACGTGCTAGGTGCCTTCGTCGTGAATCAGGCTTGGATAAAAAATTTTGGCCGGAAATTGTCATGACCTCTTGCTACATTGGGAATCGCTTGGTTCACAGTTCTACTTTTGAAAAATTAACTCCTTTAGAAATTTTCACTGGCAGAAGGCCAAATGTAGGGAATATGAAGCCTTATGGAAGTACTCTTTACTTTAAAATTCCTGATTGTCATAGGTCAACTCAAGATAGTAAAGGAAAGTTGGTAGGATACACTGAACATGGTTACCGTATTTTAGTTAATGAAAAAGATATTGTAATCTCTAGGGATGTTAAATTTATTGATGATCTTAATAATTGCATACAAATTTTAGATAGCAATGGAGAAAGTGGTGACGAATTAAAAGAAAATCATGAACGATGTGGTAACGAGCTGAGGGAAAATAAGGTACCATTACATGCCAAACCTGCAGAGGAAATGTCTAGCACAGGCAGACCTCAGCGTCAAAGGAATATGCTCATGAAATACAATGATTATGTGATGAGTGCTCATCAATGTAATGTTAACTCACCAATGAATTTTGAGGAAGCTATAAAGTCAGATGAGCAAGAAAGATGGCTAGAAGCCATGAATGAGGAAATATGTTCTATTGAAAAGTCGAATACATGGGAATTGATTGAAAAGCCAGAAAACAAGAAAATACTTGATTTGAAATAGATCTTTAAACGAAAATCAAATGGAACTTATCGTGCAAGGCTGGTGGTTCGTGGTTTTCAGCAGACTGATGACTTCATTGAGGAAATTTATGCACCTGTTACTCAAATAGGAACTTTGCGGACAGTGCTGGCAGTTAGGGCAGTGCTGTCCAGAGAGGGTATCACATTCACCAAATGGATGTGAAAACTGATTTCCTTAATAGCGAAATCAGGACAGAAGTTTATGTTAAACAACCTGAAGGATTTGACAGAGGAGATGGAAGAGTTTTACATTTGCTGAAGTCATTGTATGGACTGAAAGAGCTGGTATGAATGTTTTGATAAATTTATTCGATCTTTAGGATTCAGAAGAAGTTCAGTAGATAATTGTATGTATATTCGAGATGATGGTGTCATATGTGTATTGTTTGTGGATGATCTATTGCTCTGTTCCCTTGATGAAGAAATCTTACAAGAATTAAAGAATCAACTAAAATCACGTTTTGAAATGAAAGATCTGGGTAAACTAACTACATATTTGGGTATCGACATTGAATATGAAAATACTGTTATGACGTCTCAAGAAAAACATATTAAAAAATTAGCGGAGGAACATGGAATTTTGGACTCAAATATTAAACATACGCCCATGGAATACATTAATAAAGATTGTAATAGTATGTGTTGTATATTTTATTTGAAACCTTAATAGTAATACAGGTGTAACTATCAATAAATAAATTTAAAAAAATATTTAATCAAATTTAATAAGAGGTATACAAATAAGCCATCAATAAATTTAACAAAAATTTAATTTTATTACTATTTTAAAAATATGTTGTTTTAGTGTGTTAATTTCAATGATGAAACAGTCAACTGTTTGATTGCTAGAATGGAACATGAATTTAACCTCTTTCAGAAAATTGATCTTGAATAGAGGAGGGAAGAATACGGGATGAGAATGAAAAATTCGTTTGTCTAATTTTATTTTTTATTTTCAACTGCGTTCATGAGTTGCATCTTGAAGAAAATCTAACAAGATATGAAGCAGTACTATATTATGGTCTTTAGATGATTAACACATTTGGAGATTTAAAATAATAAATACAATGACTCAAGTAAAACCAGAATTCAGGATTCAAAGACAGACTGAAGAAATATTAAAATGAAGAGAGACAGTTGTACCAAAAATATTATTTTCCTTAAAATAAGGTACACCTACTTACAAAAATTTATGAAACTATTTTAATATATAATATTATGTGATGTGTAATTGATTTAATTTATTTTATAGGAATTCACTTTCAATTTTAAATCGAGATTGTAATGCTTAAACAACACTTGTATTGCTGAGCATAAAAAAAATGAAAGCCAAGTATTTCTAATTTTCTGACCTCCACCCAGACCATTATCTTAATACATAAACAAAATCAACTAATACTATTAAACAGATTTTTAAAGATATTTTATTCTGTATATAAAAATGTAGTTAAAATAAAAAGTATAAATAAGATTTTAATTTATTCTATGATATTCTTAAAATTAGATCAGAGTGCACTCAACTTCTGCCGTAACTCTTCAAGTGATCCTACTACAGCTTACACGATGTAATCGCAAGTAATGTCTGCAGCAACAGTCATGTATTAAATGAATCATGAAGATGAGCTTATGCTTCCTTTTTATTCTGTCTACTGGATAGTTATTTAAGTATTTATTTATTTTAGCTTTATATAGTTATAATAATCTGGTTAAGAGAAAGTGAAAAGCACATAAAGATAACTAAAACTTTTTATTTACTTAAAAATATGTTAGGTTTTTGAGAGTAGAGTGGCTAAAATGATTATCGTTAAATGAATAAGCTTAATTTATTTATTTTGTAATCTATTTGTTAACTACTAATCTAATGATGGAATAAAACTTCTTTGCTTGTTTTAGAAACTGTAAAGGTCCTAGCCTAGTACCAAACTCTGCAGATTCTTCTTGAGTTTAGAGTTCCCATCAATGGCTTCGGCCATACTTTTGAGGTCGGTTCTTTCGAAGTGAATATATTTAGATTACAGTGCCTCTTACGCTATCTTCTACTATATATATATATATATATATATATATATATATATATATATAAGAGAGAGTGGCGTTAGTTACTGATCTAATAACTCAAGAACGCCTGGACTGATTTCGATGATTCGAACCATTAAGTACTGGTCTTCGACCAAAAAAGAAGAATAACTAAAACATATCGAAATCGGTCCTTGCGTTCTTGAGTTATATTTATATATACATAGTATATTTTTGTAACCTTAACCTTCTCTATTAATTTTATATCACCATATGATCTATGACTTCCTGATCACAACTTTACAATATTATTTATATAACAAAACCCATTTTTGAAAAATTTTCACATAACACATTTGTGAGCTAAGGCATCAACTTTTGACAGCTGGTTCATTTGCAGTCTTTTCAAAATAATAATATACACGCATAGGAAAGGACATTCTTTCGATATTAGAAGAATATATACTCATTCGATATTCTCAGAGTATCGAAAGATCTTTCCGATATTTCAATGATGGTTGATATCTAAATTTTTTATAATGTTATTACCTTATCTGTACATATCAGGGAAAGTAATTAAAGGGAAAAGAAAACATATATATGCATAGGAAAGGACATTCTTTCGATACTAGAAGAATATGGTACTCATTCTCAAAGTATCGGAAAAAAATTTTTGAATATCGAAAGAGTACCCTGTTCTTCTAGTATCGAAAGAATTTCCATTGCTATGCATATATATTATTTTTTATCTTTTAATTAATTTCCATGATATGTACAGATGGGGTTCATAACATAATAAAAAATTTAGATATCAGCCATCTGTGAAGTATCAGAAAATATGTTTAGAATATCGAAAGAGTACCCTGTTCTTCTAGTATCGAAAGAATTCCCATTGCTATGCATATATATATTATCTTTTCTTTTAACTTATTTCCCTGATGTGTACAGATATTGGTCATAACATAATAATAAATTTAGATATTAGCCATCTGTGAAGTATCGGAAAATATTTTGAGAATATCGAAAGAGTACCCTGTTCTTCTAGTATCGAAAGAATTTCCATTGCTATGCACATATATTATTTTTTTTCCTTTAATTAATTTCCCGGATATGTACAAATAGTGTTCATAACATAATAATAAATTTAGATATTAGCCATCTGTGAAGTATCGGAAAATATTTTGAGAATATTGAAAGAGTACCCTGTTCTTCTAGTCGAAAGAATTTCCATTGCTATGTATATATATTATTTTTTTTTCTTTTAATTAATTTCCCGGATATGTACAGATAGGGTTCATAATATAATAAAAAATTTAGATATCAGCCATCTGTGAAGTATCAGAAAATATTTTTAGAATATCGAAAGAGTACCCTGTTCTTCTAGTATCGAAAGAATTCCCATTGCTATGCATATATATATTATCTTTTCTTTTAACTTATTTCCCTGATGTGTACAGATATTGGTCATAACATAATAATAAATTTAGATATTAGCCATCTGTGAAGTATCGGAAAATATTTTGAGAATATCGAAAGAGTACCCTGTTCTTCTAGCATCGAAAGAATTTCCATTGCTATGCACAAATATTATTTTTTTTCTTTTAATTAATTTCCCGGATATGTACAAATATTGTTCATAACATAATAATAAATTTAGATATCAGCCATCTGTGAAGTATCAGAAAATATTTTTAGAATATCGAAAGAGTACCCTGTTCTTCTAGTATCGAAAGAATTCCCATTGCTATGCATATATATATTATCTTTTCTTTTAACTTATTTCCCTGATGTGTACAGATATTGGTCATAACATAATAATAAATTTAGATATTAGCCATCTGTGAAGTATCGGAAAATATTTTGAGAATATCGAAAGAGTACCCTGTTCTTCTAGTCGAAAGAATTTCCATTGCTATGTATATATATATTTTTTTCTTTTAATTAATTTCCCGGATATGTACAGATAGGGTTCATAATATAATAAAACATTTAGATATCAGCCATATGTGAAGTATCGGAAAATATTATTAGCATATCGAAAGAGTACCCTGTTCTTCTAGTATCGAAAGAATTCCCATTGCTATGCATATATATATTATCTTTTCTTTTAACTTATTTCCCTGATGTGTACAGATATTGGTCATAACATAATAATAAATTTAGATATTAGCCATCTGTGAAGTATCGGAAAATATTTTGAGAATATCGAAAGAGTACCCTGTTCTTCTAGTATCGAAAGAATTTCCATTGCTATGCACATATATTATTTTTTTTCTTTTAATTAATTTCCCGGATATGTACAAATATTGTTCATAACATAATAATAGATTTAGATATCAGCCATCTGTGAAGTATCGGAAAATATTATTAGCATATCGAAAGAGTATCCTGTTCTTCTGGTATCGAAAGAATTTTTCTTTTCTATGCATATATATTATTTTTTTTTTATTAATTAATTTCCGTGATGTACAGATAGGGTTCATAATAATAAAATAAGAGGGTTCATCTAGGGAAAGGAAACATATCATTCTTTTTTTTTGAGAATATGGAAAGAATGTGCCGTAGGATATATACAACTTTTTATTCAGGTTTCGTTTGGATGAGCAAAAAAAAAAAAAAAAAAAAAGTCAGTTAACTGTTTTGATATTTAGTTTTCCATACCGATATCGATAAAATATCGGAAGAAAAGTATCGATACCAAAATATCGGTATCGAAAGAAAAAGTATTGATACTGTACCCATATCGGTAATATCGGTAGAACCCTAGTCATCCCTCACTCTGTATTCTCATACGCGGTGGTAAGTCCTTGCAAAATAGTGGGTCACACAACATACGAGAGAAAATGCCTTCACATGGACCTCCTTCTGGAATAGGTTCCTGAACCTTCTCTGCCAGGAACATGATATTAGATTGACTGATAGCATATTGTTTAATTCGTGGTAGAGACTGTCCTGTTTCTAGGAGAAAAGTGATTTGTTCCAGATCAAGTTCAAGCGCTTGTTTTTCCCTCTACTTTGGGTACCCACTCTCTAGATGCAGGGTGAGCCTCAGGAGGGTCCCCTGATCCCTAAGGATTCATCACCGACTCCAGATAATTTTCCACTACGTTCCAAGCAGGTCTAATTGAATGGTATTTATTATTATAAATAGGACCTATTTAGTCATATTGAATTAAATTATTATTCGTAATAAATTATTATTCGTACAAAAATAGATGAGAACCCCAGAAAATGGAAAGGGATAATACGAGAAGATTGATGAGTGGGATCGGCGGTGGGTGACAACAACAAAAGGTGTTACGTTGAGGAAATACTTTCCCACCACCGGTCACGACTAGCTGCAAACTGGATTCTCCCGGACTACTGGATTTCGCAATTCCTCACAGGGTATGGAGACTTTCGGGCCAAACGTTATGACTACGGAAGGGATATTTACCCTATATGTCCTAGCAGAGGCGTTCCGGAGTCTGATGAGCATGTTGTCACAAGTCGGACCGCCTTTGAGTCACTATGATCCAAATTCCTGAGGGGAACCGGACTTTACGTCCTCTCCGAGAATGAATTCCCTCAGCTAATGACCCGAGACAATTACTTCAAAGAGTTTCTGTACGAGTGGAAATAAGAAGTTGGAACAATACTCTTCAATCTCGGAAGAAGGACCCATGGAAATGCCCAATAGGAGAAATAGTGGAAAGCAATTAGAGTGAGAAGATTCTAACAATACAATTATTATGTGATAATTAATATTATGTAATACTTAGTATTGTCAAAACCCGTGTTGCCGTAAGGCAAGGAAGGATGTTTGAATAAATAAATAAATATTAAATTTAATTTAAAAAATTGTTTATTTTCTATTTTTATTAAGAAATATTACTATAACATATTATTTCATCATTTTTTTTTTTAATTTACTAGATTAAATCTCATTCTCAACCTGAAGGTAATAGGCGGTTCTATTAAAGATGGATACAATTTTTTTTGTCTGCTCTAAAATTAATTTTATATTTCTTCTTCTTCGGCTCTACAGTCCAAGATGAACTTTGGCCTCTCCAACAATGATTCGCCATTCCTCCCTGTCCATGGCCCGTTCGTCCAGTTGGTCACTCCAATTTTACGCAGGTCCTCCTCCACGTCCTTAATCCAGCATTTACGTGGTCGTCCCCTCTTTCTTTTTCCTGGAAACGCTTCACGCAGAACTTTTTTGGGCATTCTTTTATCCGGCATTCGCTCAATATGACCCTGCCAACTAATTCTATTGGATTTAATAAACCTTAAAATATCTTCATGCTTTATCAGGTCATCAAATTCTTGGTTACTCCTAATACGCCATGTGCCCTGTTCATTTATTGGACCGAAAATACGTCTTAGGATTTTCCTTTCGAATACTCTAAGAGCTAGCTGGTCGGCTACTTTAAGCGACCACGTCTCCGCACCATAGCACACAACGGGCCTGATAAGGGTTTTATATAATTTGAGTTTTGTGCGTTTTGATAGTAGGGAAGATTTAATCAATCTAGAGAGGCCGTAATACGCTTTGTTGCCACACATTATTCTTCTCCTAATCTCATCACTCACCCTAACCACACTGTTTATTTCAGTTCCAAGGTACGTGAATCTATCAACAGTTTCGAATGTATAGCCATCACATCTAAGATCCTGCTTTCTTCTTCTTGCCTCAGAGCCTGATGCTACCATGTATTTGGTTTTAGATTGGTTTATCTCAAGACCCACGATTCTACTTTCCTGCACAATCTTTGCCAGAATCTCCTTAAATGCCTTCTCACTTCTCGCCAGAACCACAATGTCATCTGCGTAGACAAGTATTTGACATAAGCGAGATGCTAGACTTCCATCTGACACAATGTTTTGCAGAGCCTTATGTAGCACAAGATTAAACAGAACGGCAGAGAGAGAGTCTCCCTGCCTTACACCAGAATAAAAATGGATTTTCCTGCTAACTCTATTACCAATGATTACACTAGCTTGTGTCCGGAACATTTTCGTTTTTATCAAATTTATTAATTTAAACGGAACTTTGAATTCTTTTAGAGCATTAAACAGTTGATCCCTGTTCACACGATCAAAAGCTTGCTTAAAATCAATAAATAGCATGTGGAAATCCATATTAAGCTCATAACATTTTTCGAGTACTTGACGCAAGACAAAGATTTGATCAGTAGTACCCCTGTTAGTCCTGAAACCGCATTGGTAATCCGTGAGGATGTGTTCCGAATAATTTTTAAGTCTTATAGTCTTGTAATTTTATATTTAACTAATATAATTTACATAGGTTTGATCAATTGCATTTATGCGTTTTCATCAAAATATGAAGAATTTGTCTTGATAAGATTCCTATATCAATGAGATGGCCTAAATAAGTAATGCACGTCCCTATTTGAAATGCCATTTGAATATTCTATCAGGGCTAGGGCGACGGAATTTCATTTCTCCAACCGCTAAGGCCTGTCATTATCCTTAAATATGGAATGAGCCCCTGTCTTCAGTCGCATGCGATACACTCGATATGCTGAATCAGGACATTTTAGAAGGAAAATGGGCAACATTCAATTTTTCATAAATTCTATCTCTGTTACTGAAGACTAAAAAGTTTAAAAAAATGAATTTATTGAAATTAACAAATGTATTATAACAGTAAAGCACGTAAATATAATGATCATAATGACGGGGATAAAGGCAAGTTGCATGCAATACATAAAAGAAACTACTCAAACAAGAAATTCAACGTAGAAACGTAACGAGGCCATCTTCTTTTCATATACTTTGGAGGATTATCGGGAATCGAAGAAGTAACTAGGTTTTAAAATAGTGTGCTTATGTGGGAATAATGTTTGTAATGAAAGGATTGATATCGGGTTCGGGCCAAATCAGCAACAAATATTACATTATGGTCATTATGGATGAGTTAATTCGTAACAATGCATGAAGTTTAAGAAAGTAATTCAACGGCTTAGTCGAGCCCCAAAGTCTTATAATAGTCATGTATATGATTCTTTTGTAATTTAAAATTAAAGCGTTAGTCTAATAAGTGTTAAGGTAGCCTGAAACGGCGAGCAAATTCTTGTCTTTTCAATCTAGTATGAGGATTACAGGTTAAACTTTTGCCTAGATGTCCCATGTATCGGATTAGTTCTATAGGAGTCATTGGGATATTATCAATGGATTCTGGAGGACAGGGAGTCTTTGGTTTATGAAGAAGGGGTTACCTCCAATTTATGACATTACCCTCCAATTTTAACACCATTCTTCAAGATCTGTTCTAAGGATTGAAGAGAATGAAATGCTATATGTGGATTAGTGTTGACTGATGTATTCAATGAATAATGCACACATTATCAGTGATTAATTTATTTACTTTATATGCGTGTATAATTATTCTTACAGTAATGCTAAACTTTTTCTGTAATTTTATACGCATAGGCAAACATATAAAAGGTTTACATGATTTAGAATCTTTGAAGCTACTTTATTTTAATATTTTGTCAAAAGCCAGTAAATATTTTTGTGAATAATATAATTTTTTCAGGAACGAACAGCCTTTTACTAATGTATTCCTCGAAAAAAGTTGCTATAATTTATCAGAAATTTACAATTATTTATGGAAGTGGAATGTAGATGACATAGTCGGAAAAAATACATTGAAATTTAAAAATTGATAAAAAAAATCCTAGTTTTAGATAAACATCAACAAACTAATCAGTAAAAAAAATAAATTAATAAAAAATCGAAACTGAGACATTTACAATTTTTATATTTTACCTTCAATTTTTTTTTTATATTTTGCTTTTATAGTTCTCACATGATTTGGATTTAAGCAGACAATTGCGCCTCGAAATCGTGTAGTGCAAATAGTAAAATATAGCTAGTAAAATTAATAACAATGTTTTTGGAATATTTTAAACTATTTCAGGGCTTATTTTTAAATTCCAGGCTGTATTGCATATTGTGACCCACTTTACTGTATTGTTGTAAAAAATATAGTGCCTTGTTATGTGCAATGCAATAACCTCAAAGATTATATTTTTGCGAGGTAATTATTGCGAAAAACGAAGAAGAAATTTAATTAAAAATAACTAAGCTGCTGCTGACATCAAGTTGAAGTATGAGTAGGCAGAACTTATCACCTGCAACATAAATGGTAACATTTGATTTATTTTCGAAATTGCCACCCATTTTAATTTTAGTATCATGTAATATTGAATAAAAATGCATCTAAATACCTAATCGAACTTAATCTATACTGAATTCATCTCAAGTCGTATTAATATATATCTGTGGCACCTGTGGTTAGTGGGCTAAGTCGAATTTTGTGAATTTCAAGCTATCTACTTAGAATCGTAATTTTTTTCCCTTTCCTTGTGTCTAAAACGCTGTGTTCCGTCCATTGCAAGGAAGGATATTCCTTTGTGAATCGTGGGATGATACTCCAATCTTGAACTTAAAATGAGTTCAGAAAAATTACGATTCTAAGTAGATAGCTTGAAATTCACAGGTGCCACAGATATATGACTTCGGGTGTTTTATGATACAATTATCAGAAGTATTAAAAATTATCATAAGAATGATTTTATATGCTTTTATTAGCTTCGTCTGCATTTACGTAAGTGACGGAATCTTTGAATTTGTTTTTCATTCACTTTAAAACATCGAATTAAATTGAACTTCCACGGACCGATGACAATTAAATAATTTATATTGAATGATAATTGTTGACCTTGATAATATATGTGGAAGAAAGTGGTCTGGGTAGAGGTCACAATGAATTTCTCGTAGAATTGGAGAAAAACTTTATTGATTAAACAACGTTTCGACCTACTTAGTATGTCTTCTTCAGGGATATATGCAAAATACAGATAATATAAGAATAAACGTGGTACAAATATATAAAAAACATATTAAATTTAAATAAATATAATATAATAATATAATATAATATATAAATTTAAATATGTTTTTTATATATTTGTACCACTTTTATTCTTATATTGTCTGTATTTTGCATATAGCCCTGAAGAAGACCTACAAATTAGGTCGGAACGTTGGCTAATTAATAAAGTTTTTCTCCAATTCTAAGAGAAATTCATTGTGACCTCTACCCGGACCACTTTCTTCCACAGACAATCTGATAGGTTTTTCTTATTATTCTGACAAGCATTTTCAGGATTAGCGATTTTTCATATGCGAAGACAAGGTAACGTTTTATGCCTGTACTTAATCTGTGAGATAACCATATGACTACTGGCAGGATCAATTGGGGAGTTTCGTATACTTTGCATTAATAATCAAGATTATTAAAAAACTAAAGAACACGCTTTTGTAGCCAGGAAAACTAAAAAATATGATTTAATTTTAATATAACATTAGTGTATTATTATCGTACAATAAAATACTACAACCATACAATGCAACATAAATTTTATCGTAAAACGTGGGGAACTTGTTATAAATATGTTATTGTTTGATATTGAAATAAGTAGAGTAATTATAAAAATATGATTTTTTTTGTTCATTACTTTATTCATATTTTCAAGTTAATCAAAATTATTTTCTACTTTATAGTTTAGTTTCCTATTAATGCGTGTTTTAAAAAAAAAATTGCTTATTAAAGTAACTAACAGACAATCTTCCATAAATGATTTCGATAAACCCGATAAGAAAGATAAACTTCAATGAGAAAGAATTTCAGATAAATATATACTAACAGTTCCAAAGGTGCTGAGGTTGTACTCCATCATATCGCCTCCTTTCAGTTTGATCGGGTTGATGGTGTAAGCTTGCATCACGACCAGATAAGGCTTCATTGTCTTGCTACAATCTTCCCAATCTATTTCGTAAAGGACTTCTCTTATTTCAGTACTCTAAAATATAGAAATTATCCTATTTTTTTTCTCTATGTATACAAAAAAATTAGTGACTTAACATTTTATGACTTTGCCTAGCAACGGGTGGAAGAACTACATTTTTGTTAGCATTTTGTTGTGTTCGATTAATAAAATTATGAATATTTTTAAAATTATTCGCTTACACGCAAATTCATTCATATGTCAAAATGTCTTCAAAAGAGTAATAAAAATCATTTAATACTAGATAACTCACCATTTCTGATATCCTTTGCCCATACCAAGCGTAAATAAATGTATGCATCAGTTCACCGGAAAGATAAAATGCAAATGAACATTTTGGTCCGAACCCAATCCCGTCCTAAAGAAATATATTGGAACAAGTATTATACGAATATAAAAAAATGCATATTGCTTGTGTAGATAAAATAAATAATAAAGTGTTATTACAAAAATAAAGTATATTCCAGATAGGCAAAGCATAGAAGCTCCAGCCATCATAACTACCATGACGCACCAGGAGAAAAGATGCTGGACCTCTTTGAAATATCTGAAAAAGTTTTAAACTACATCCTACAGTTATGATAAAATAGAATAAAATGACAGGATGTATAAAAAAAGACCGTTTTATCAAATTCCAGAGTTCAAAAGTCTGTAAATATTTTAATGCTATTTATTATTTACAAACGCTTAATAATCCCTTTAGAGCATTCTCTAAGCTTGTTAACTAACACTGGACTTCTTCAAAAAAAAGCCTCAGTTTAGTTATTTAATTCAAAGAAGAAACATGACAGTGTCTTACGAAATTCTCGTAATTATTAGGCATTACTGGAAAAAAAAAATTCACAGCCGCTGAAGAAACACGTGAAATTATTTAATGTATCCTTGACCAGCGCAATGCGCGGCGTTGTTTTGAAAAATTTAGCAGTGGAGATACGACGTTGGAAAGGAAGAAGGGCTCCGGGCGGCCATTAATGGATATTGATGAGGTTCTGAAGGAAGCTGTTGAGTCAAATCCATCCACAAGTACCTGCGAACTTGCCAGGGAGTGTGGTGTGTCAAAAAATACTTTTAGTCGCCACCTTAATAATAATAATAATACAAATATTTGGTTGAAAAAAAGATCTTTTTTTTTTATACACCCCATTATAATAGAAAACAAACTTTATTCTGGGATCAAGTTCCTCTAGAATAATAAACATGGACAGAAAAATAAGCATAACATAATGTGATAATCATGGATGCATATAATATACGGCTATATTGTAGTCATACCTTTCGTAAATGATCTTACAGTTGTTCTCTTAAATAATTGATTTAATTTTTAGTTTAAAAAAAATTCACCCTATTACGGTATTATGGTGTACAACTGATTCATTCAGGCATATCTTCAAGCAAGCAGAGAAGGTCTTATCTCGTAACGTTGTTGGTTCCTTACCAAAGATTTTTGAGTGTATGTATCTGTAAGAAATAGTTAAATAAGATGAATTAATTAAATGTATGTTTTATTTTTATGTATTGAGTTTAATTACGTATTCAATATTTTTTATATAAGTTGTATTGGATGTTCCGTTCACCTATGTACCTTAGCGAGATAAGAATGTATTAACGAATTTGTATTCGACTGTATGAGTAATTATGCCATAGCAGAGTTCAACTTATCTAGTTTTTACCGCTTTAATGTTTACATTTATGGAGAGTGGGGGGTGAAATGTTGAGGGTGGGAGTAGCGATAGCGCACCTCCGTCTGGATTTTTAATTCACCCTTTCACCGACTTCCTTTTCAAGTCTCACTCTAGACGCTGGCGCCCGCTTACCTCCGCCTAGCTATGATCCCTATCAGGCTTGTATTAGAAATATTTGAATAATTGTATTAGATATAAGAAGTGATTGCATGTCATACTATTTTATGTGCGTATATATATATATATATATATATATATATATATATATATATATATATATATATTATATATTGAGAATATAATTTTATTTGGGGCTTCCGTTGTGAACTTTGTTTGTAATTGACTTTATTTTCTCCTCCTAAGGGTCCACGGATATATTTTATAATTATTAAATCAATTAGGGGAAAGGTCATTACATGCGAAAGATTTAGATTTGGGGGCACGGGGGGCATGTGCCAGATAGTTTTTGTGTTCTGTGGAGAATCCATTGAATTTAGGTATCTGAAATTTTGGATGTACGAATAACTTACAGTTAAAAAAAATTAAATTATTTATGAAATGATCTGTGACGAAACTTCATGTGGCAGACAAAATTCCTTGCGAGCAAAGCCGCGGGCAAAAGCTAGTGGAATATATTTTCAAAAATAAAACATTGATTTAGTCGGTTTCACACTACCCAGTCGGGTGGAGCTTTGATGCTGTCTTAACTACTTTATTATAGTCTAAAAATATAGAAAATAACCTGCGCAGAAGTCGCCTCAAGTCGGCCTTACGTAGGGAAGCCACCCCTTCCCCCCTGGCTAGTTAGCTTCACTCGTTATAATATTGATATAACTTGAATTAATTAAGCATTGGTAAGGAGGACATTAGTAGAGCCCCGTACTTGATACAGGAATATAACCTAGATAGCAGATAATACATTATCAAATTGGTAACTAAAGGCAAATCCATACCACACTGTTCATACACATTTCCTGAATTATCAGGCCTTGCAAATTATTTAAGGAATATGCGACTATAAATGGATTAAATGTTTGTGTTAAAATTAAACCAAAACTTAACACTCTAGAAATGAAAAACAAAAGTAAAAAACTGGGAAGGTTTATTTATCTTTAAAATGTGTTAATTCAAAACTGAAAAGACTAGAAACTGCTCGACGTTTTCGCCTACTTTTACTGGACAAACGCTCTAAGATCCGAATTAATTACAAAACACTCATTTACATGACAGTTATCAGACCTATTTGGACATACGGAGTTGAGCTTTGGGGCTCTACTAAACCATCCAATTCATCTCGTATCCAACCCTTACAATCCAAAATCCTTTGTAAAATCCTCAATGCTCCTTATTATGTCACAAACAAACTCATTCATCATGATCTTAATATCCCATATGTTGCTGATTTGGCCCAAACTAGATACCTATCCCTCCATGACAAGCTGCATACACACTTGAATCCACTAATCTCTCAACTTGCTTCCCATACTATTCCTGATAACCCTCCGAGGCGTCTGAAAAGAAGATGCCTCGAGACCTTCTACTATAGAACTATATTGGAGTGCTACCGATGGGTGGCTTCTCCACAAGTGTTTTTTTTTCATGTCATTTGTTCATATTAGCAAATTTACTTGTTTTAATATTATTACAGTTGTAAATATCAATAAATTAATCTTTAAAAAAATGTGTTAAGGCGCAAACTATGGTATCCTCCATAAAATAAAGTAGACTAAATTATTTATAATATAATACTAATAATATAATATAAAATCGAATACCTAGCTCTTCTTAGTGCGTTGCGGATGGTATGGCAGAGGATGCTGAACTCGTTGAGCCCTTCTTCGCAGTAGCAGCTGAAGGCAACGTCCGATCCGTTGAGCGTGGATATGATTAAGAAGGTGGTGACGTAATGCAGGAGGGAACACAAATACCAACCTAAGTCTCCTCTCACAGGAAAGAAAGTTACAACCGGGGTAGTCCTGGACAAGAAAATGTGAATAATATTTGTGTGTGTATGTAAATATATATATGGACTTTACATCTTACTATCCTGTATTTGGTTTTTCCTCATTTCCTGTAAGCCAATTTGGTTTGCTTCTCTCATCAGCGTCTTAGCGAGTCTCTCGATATCTTTTTCATTACTTCCGAGAATTGCCATATCATCGGCGTAAGCAAGACTTTTATGCTCCACACCGACGTGCACCCCGCCATTCACTCTTGATGTTGTTCTTATTACCTTTTCAAGGGCTATGTTGAACAGTAAAGGCCATAGTCCGTCTCCCTGCCTCGGGCCTGTTCCGACTTCAAAAGTCTAAGACATACACACGCTTTAGTTAATCTCACCAATTTTCCGGGAGAACCCAGCTCAGTCATGATCTTCCATAGACAGTTTCTGTCGACGGAACGACTTCCAAATCTATTTGTCTTTTCCTCCTTCTGAGCTGTTAATTGCGTTCGCCAGTATTCAGCCTAGACCTATATAGGATCAGTGGCAGGGAAAAGCTGAATAAACTGGAATAGAACGCAATGAAAACTCAGATTATTATTTTAGGTTTCCATTTTCTCCTTACTTCCATCCACACCCTCCCAACCTTAGTCCCAAACGATCACCCCATCGCGCTCAGCACCTCTATCAAAAACTTAGGCATTACACTTAACCTAAACCTTTCCTGGAAACCCCACATCGCCCAAATATTCCGACGGTCAATTAGTTCCCTGAAGTTATTCTATCGTTCTCGACATCTCCTTTACACAACCTTCCCGTAAGCTCCTTGTGTCATCTCTCATCTTCTCCCACTTTGAGTATTGTAGCATGGTATACGCAAGCCTTTCTAAAATGCTTAAGGATAGATTAAAGCGAATAATTAACTCCTCTCTAAGATTTTTCCTTGGTACCCTGAAGAAATCGCGCGTGTCCCACTTTATGATGAGTTAAAGTGGCCCTTCCGAAGACAATATTTCCTCGGTTCATTCTTATACCAATCCATTAACTCTCAACACTCATCATATATCTACAGTCTCCTCCAGTTTAAATCCTCAGTTCAACACCATAATTAAAGATCTCAACTTTCCGATCTCCATATTCGATACCAAAGCATTCGAACGTTCCTTCCTCGGCCGGTCCACCACAGTGTGGAACTCAATCCCGCCTAACATCCGTCATGCTCCCTCACTAGCGTCATACAATATCACATTAGTATTTCTAAAGTGACTTACATTTTTGGAAAAACGGGAAAAACTATTAGTGAGCTTGGGATAGCATTAGGACACAAGGGCCTTCCAGTAGACAAGCTCTGAAGGTTGATACAACTTTGATGAGTGATAAAGATTTGTTTACCCATTTCTTTCATGGACATAACTCACCTTTGAAAAAACACCGATTTTTTTGTTACGTTACTTCAGAAATATTAATGTGATACAATGATTTTCTAATTCATTTATAAACTATTATATGTGTGCGTGTGCATTTATATCATATTGGTTGAATATCATAGAAATTATATTTTATTGCAATAATATTACAAGTATCTTACAACAGTATTCTTTCTTCTTTCACTGTAATTCCACTTTTTCGGAAAATATTTGGAAGTAGTAAAACGCCGAAGGTTCCGCAAACAATATAAACAATTGTCATAACATTGCTGATTTTATTTTTTCGTATTTTCATCTCCAATGTCATTTCCTCAATTTCTCTCCTCGTTTCTGGGTCCAGCGTGCCTTTGTATTTGAAGATTTCTAGTTCCAATAACCTATTGAATGAATAATTTGTGTATTTTAGAAGCAGGAAATTATTATTATCATTATTATTGTTATTATAAATCATCATAAATCATTAAAAAATATATATATGTATATATATATATATATATATATATATATATATATATATATATATATATATATTATTGTTATCCCGAATGGATTTGAATATAGCTTCGTACTGTTTGTAAGTATTTTTTAAATCTCTGCCAATTAATATCTCTGATTCACAGAATTGTATTTATGAGATTTTTTTCTATTTTGTTTTCAATATACCACTGTATTATAATAATAAAACAAGTAAATATAATGAATGACATTGATAAAGATAAGATAAGGAACTATACTTGATATGAAGAGGTTAAATAAAAAATAAAAAAAAATAAAGAAGGTTCATTGGTGATCCGCTAAATCACAAGTAACAAACTGAGTAACTGATTTTGTGTTGAATAAAGCTAACAGGGCACTGTGTACTATATGTACATACTTAAACAGGAATTCTAAATTAAGCACAGATAATAAGTTATTATTGAATAAAACCTGCATAAGAACTATACTAACATATGCATGCCCAATATTTAGTTATATGTCTAAAACTAATTACAAGAAACTACTAATATTCCAAAACAAATGTCTAAGAATTGGTGGAAATTATGCATATTACACTGAAGTTAAAAATATGCATAAAGAATTAGGGATACCTTATACTAATGTACTCATCAACAAACTATGTAAACATTTCTTTTTTAAGTGTAAAAACAATAAAAACCCACTTATAAAAAATATTGGGAACTATACAAAAAATAGTACAAAGCGTTATGTATATAAAATAATTAAATATATATTACGAATGTATAACAATTTATTTTATTTTATTGTTATTGTTTATATACACGTATATAAGTTATCAAGAATGTATAGTTACAATTTTCGTTTATTTTATTATTATTAATTTTTTTCTGTTAAAAGTTTTTTTGTATATATTTTCTTTCGTTGTATATTATGATTCTTTACAGATACATTTAAATTTGTCCAGTGGTAATTGTTTTTAATTTAAGACTGGTCTATTTGGTACAGCTTGTAATTTTTGTGTATTGTAGCAAATGATACAAGAAATAAATTATTATTATTATTATTATTTTAATTTTCATTTGCACCTGCGCAATTGCGCATCCAGAAAATTTGATTGAAGTGTCTTTCTCTTCGCTTTTCTACATGATCATCCAGTTAATTGTTGAGTAGGTCTCTTGGCTAATGTCTTTTTAATATTTTTTTAATAAGTCCTGGTGACAGGGAGTAGGGAAGTGGAAGAACGAGTGGGTTTGGGTGATATTGTGTCGATGAGTGGAATATAATGTATTTGTCATGAATATATGATTTTATAGTGGGAGTCTTCACGTCGTTGTGTATAGTGTGATTCGAAATATACCATGGTGCATTAATATTTTTTCTGCTTGTTGTTCTGCTGTTGTTCTGCTCCATATGTCCAAATGGATTTTAGTATACTATTATAGATAAGTCGTTTGTTCCTCAAGTCAAGTGAAGATCTGTAGTCCAGAAGATGTGATAATTGTTTGTACCGTCTAGTCAGTTCTTGTCTTTTAAATTTTGTTTGTACGTTCCATGTATGCCTTTTGTACAAGTATAGTCCGAGATAACGTACATAATTTTTGGAAGTTACTTCGTCGTCAATATTGGCTGCTGGGAACGAAGCTTTGCGGAGAGAGAAGTTTACATGGCTCGATTTTGAGGCGTTTATTTTTATTTGCCAATTATAGAACCACTTTTCTAAATCAAGTAAATGATTTTGAAGAGCTATAGATGCTAGCTTTGGGTCTCTGTGAGAAGAAATAATGGCTATATCGTCTGCGAAGGTATAGATGTTGGTGCAAGAGTGCTCGGGAATATCAGAGGTTTATACACAATAGAGAATGGGGCTTAAAACACTGCCTTGCGGTACACCCCTATATTGAGGAATGAAGGAGGAAATCAAAGAGTCAACGGAAGTACAGAAGAATCTGTCTTGGAAATAAGATTGAAGGATTAATAAGTATGTAGGAGGTAAGAGTAATAAATATTTTAAAAAAAAGAAAAGTAACGAACTTTATACGCACTTGGCAATGCTCATAACTTTTTCTCTGCGAAACCAAAATATGATGTAAAAACTAAACGAGCAGAAGACCACTATAACAAAGTGAGCAGACTCAGAGAACATTGAAATATTGAATTCCTCGTAGTAGAAGTAGAAACAGGTGTACATGAAGAGAGACATCGTCAACATCTGGCAGGCAATTGCAAATAAAGTGTAATAGCTGTTCAACGGGTAGAGGCCGCTTATCACCTGAAAATATAAACAAATATATTATAGATATTACAAAAATGTATTCTAATATAATATCCTCTCCTACTAATATTATAAATGCGAAAGTTTGTAAGTATGTTTGTTACTCTTTCACGCAAAAACTACTTTCGGGATTTGTATGAAACTATGACGATGTAGGTTATACATCAGAATAACACATTTTGTGTAACTATCAATTTAAATAGATGTATTGAAGTGGCCGAAGTTCGATAGGAGAGGATAATAAAAGCATGTTAGTAATTAAAATAAAAATGCTAGACAAAGTAAATACCAAAAAATTACCAGCACCACTATTCAATGTTGCACAGAAACATAGAAAGCAGTTTATATATACTGTATATAAACTATAGCATTCAGAATAAAAAAAATATAATACTGATTGCAAAATAAACATTTATTCCATCAATTACTACATAATTATTTTTTTCTTAAATTTATGAATACAACCGTTTAATAAAAAAGACGTAATAATAAATAAATTTGTTTATGATGATTCCAGTATAAAAATCTACCAAAATAACCAGCTTTGAATTATAAATGAAGAATTTATTATGAACTAAACTTCAAAGGATACGACAAAAGTAAACATTATCTATCACTGATAATCAACTTAGATGAAATTTAATTATGTATTTACTTACCATATGTATTCCTTGGTTTTCCATTAGCGTTTTACCAATAGACTTCTCTATTTTGTTTAAAAATGCTGTTTTTATTTTTCCCAACATTTCTGATTATTGTGTGTAGTTGCTATAGGCTGAAATGCGACAGGTAAATAATCAAGCAAGAAAACAATATGACCACCATCACCACTGAATGTCTGATTGGTATATTTAAGACTTACAAGACTCAGCACAACTATTTTATGGCATCACTTAAATTAGATATTTTTAAAAATTATTTTATGAGTTCATTCATACCGTTAATGGCGGTATGTTCGAAAAAGTATGTATAACTTTTGGTATAGTTTTGGTCAACATAGACTGGTATTTAGTGGAAGTAAATAGATGTTAAGGGTTATCAATTTTTATTTATATTTTTTTATCAATGACCTATTGAGCAGATATGGTGTAGCAATCGATTAGTATATATTAGATAGGACTTCTCAGGTGGACTTCTTACGATTTTTTACAGAGGATAAAAGTGACTTTAAAAAAAAATGGATTTAGTGACTATAGAAAGACCATCGTAAACAAATAAATAAAACGACTACTTCACAGAATTTGATCAAATTGCCTAACTAATAATCCAAATATTCGTAACCGAAATAATATTAGTACTACTGGCCAAAATACTCAGATTAGAATGAGTTTTTTATTTTGCGAATATCCAGGTCTAGAATTTCTGAATTTTCCCGGGGGTAGGTATATTAAGGAAGGTACCCAAATATTCTTCAACCAAGCATAATAGTTTTTTAATCTCATATATTAAAAAACTATAACACAATGACGCAACAAGCATTGAATTCTGTACGTGGTTGAGGCTGAACTGTTTCTTCGTCAACGGTTGAGCAAGGAGATGATTTGTCATAGATCACGCTCCCCCGCTGGATTCCTCCCCCCTATTTCGGGTATAGAGGCTGACTTATAGAGGCTGAGTCCTAGATCCCATTGGATCCGTCTCCGGCTGCTAACATAAACCAGGACTTTCCGCACTGCAACTCATTACTCTACCACTGAGACACTCCGCTCTCCAATATTAAAATAAAGAAACTATTATCAACAAACCCGTTCATTTTTACAAACAAATGTTGAAGTGATTACTGAGAAGAACTAACTATAGTTATGTAGAAAGGAGATAGTTAGGGGGTGCAGTAAAAAAAAACCCTGAATAAGTACTAGACTTATATTTATGTGCTGACGTTTCGACCTACAGTGTAGGTCATCTTCAGGGCTATGAGAGAGAAACAAACAGAACAAAAAATACAAAAACCTACAGTAACAATAATATAGTGACAGGTAATGTAGAAAACTAAAACAGTGACAGATATGAAAATTAAAGATAACGAAAATTAAAAAACTGACAGAATATAATAAAATTAAGATATAGACAGATTTAATAAAATTAAGATAAAGACAGATATAATAAAATTAAGGATCATGAAAATAAATTAAAATAGTGACAGATATAATAAAATGAAGATAACGACAGATTTAATAAAATTAAAGATAATGAACAGAAATTAAAATAGTGACAGATATAATAATTAACGATAACGAGTATAAAATAAAATACAGAAAATAAATGTACAGAAAGGATAGAAAAGTAAAAATAATATAAAGGGAAATAAAAAAGAGGAGGTAAACCAAAGATACAAAATGATAATATTAACATATAAAAAAAGGTTGGAACATGAAGAATTTAGAAAAACTAGTAAAATAAAGATATAAAATGCATGATAACGGACTTCTAGAGGTTACATAAGTAAATGTATGAGACATAATAATATAGGAATATGTAGAAAGAAATGGAAGGTGTCTCGTAGAATATTGTTATGTTTTTCTAAAAACTAATTACTCAAATATGCGTCTCCAAAAAGGCCAAAAAGGCCTCTCCAAACATTGGTAAAACCTGTGATATTGTACGGGTTTAGACAATCTTCTTAAAATAGAGAGAAGGATTCTTAGGAGAATCTACGAGCCCAAATTAACACCGGCAGGATACCGGCTTAAATATAACAAAGGCGTTTACTGTGAAATACGAGACTCGGAAACAGAAATGAAGGTTAGAAGACCCAGATTTTAAGGTCACATGATGAGCATGAACGAGGAGAGGCTAAACAAAAAAAATGTTCATTAAATTAAAGGCTACTAATTCAAACAAGGATACACACAACAAATAAAACAAGAAACATGGGATTACACAAGATTTATTAGAAAACTGAAGGGAATATAAAAAATTCCTCAAAAGTGCGATACTAGTGGCAGACAGTGAGGTCGAAGCCGACGCAAAAAAGCTCCTCAACACCTGAGCTTGGCAGACCCTAGCGCAAGACAGAGATGAGTGGAGGCGTCGTCTTGATGCGGCGAAGACCCGTACCGGGTTGTAGTGCCAGTGATGATGATGATTGGCAGACAGTACAAGAAATAGACAGAAGAAATAAGAAAAACCTTCAGTAAAATCATGAGGCAAAGATGGGCCGAAAAAAAAAGGCTGCATCATAGTCGCGTCAGGGCTGTGTCGCGTCAAATAATTAAACAAAATAATCTATTTCCAGATTTTTTTTTTTCAATTTGAGTACTATTAACACCAGATATTGTGGTGGGAAATGAATTTAAACAATATTTCGTAGATTGGTGTGTGGAGTTATTAATTTTTAAATTATTGTTACATATCTTATAAACCTTCAAGATTGCAAAACACCATGAATAAACTTAATTATTACCTGAATGATTCAGAAATAGGACCCTTACAGGAATATATATAGATAATTTATAAGTATTATTATTATTTTTATATCAAGTTTGCTGTACAATAAAAATATACTAGTTTTTAATGTACAACTACCAACATGACTTTCTGAAGTACTCTGTACAATACGATGTGGAAGTTCTCATGCCCTCCTTCTTGCGTGATCCATTCGAAATGATAATAGAACAATTTTTTATTCCATAAACCTTTCAGTAATTACGTGGTTAAATGGCTCAATCTACATATTTTCTGGATCGGTATATAAGTACTTCATTCTAAACGATCTTCGGAAAATGGTTAAACAAAATTGTTTCTAATAAAATCAGTTTTAATAGACTAAGTCGTTCTTTATTAATCCCTGAAACGTAGACGTTCACATACCTTAGATTCATAGCAATTAATCATCATTAAGATAATCCAGTATATTATAAAATAATATATCATCTATTTTACGTTATATATAAATTATATATTTTAATTATTGTATGAATTGGTAAGAACTATTTCTATTCTTTCCCTTCTCTTCTAATTCTTCTATATTTTATCTTTGAATAATGCCGTTATGTTATGTTATTCTATATTATCCAACAGAATTTCTATAATTTATTTTATCTAAATTGTATCCTTAACAAATATTTATTCAATACATACTTCTGTATCATTAATCTATCATATAAAATGCTTTGTCCTGAATGACTGAGGAATCAACGCTCAGCCGAAATCGCTGATTGTAAAGATCTGAAACTTGGAGGGTGCGCTTTTTGTATGACGTATGCATCCGCTAAGAAAGGATTTCCCGAAATTTCACCCTAAAGGGGTGAAAAAGGAGGGTAAAATTTGTAAGCTTGCTCACTTGTTTCTTACTCGTAAAATCTACATATTTTCGCTGAACAAAATAAATCTTCAACAGTTTCAGCTGTGTAAATTGAGAAAAGTACTGGAGAAAGCACAGACCCCTGAGGTACTCCGCGGGTGGATGCGATGGCTTCCGATGATGTTTCGCGGATACGGACTGCTGTTGTTCGCTGTTGAAGAAACGATCGCAGGACCGAGTAGAGCTTTTCCGGAAATTGGTTGTCCTGCAGTATCTTGCATAGTAGGCTATGGGACACTATCAAACGCTTACTTGCAGTCTATGAAGATCATAGCTGTCGCTTCGTTCTTGGCGGTGCACTGGCTCACTTCCGCATGTATCTTCGCCAAGTGATGATCCCGACAGAGGCCTGCCTGATAGGCGGTTTGCTCCGGTGGGATGAGAGCAATATGTCTTGAGATAATTGAGTACAATTTTCTCAAAGACTTTACCCAGATGCGGAAGCAAGCTGATGAGCCTCTAGTCTGCTGGCTGCGATCCTGACTTCATCGGTTTCAGTAGAGGGCAAAGAATAGGAACTTCCAAACTCATAGGAAAATATTTTACCCTGAGACAGGTGTTCTATAAATTGGTCAAGTGAGCTATTCCTCTTCTTCGGAGTTGCTGCAGCAATATATATATATATATATATATATATATATATATATATATTTTTTTTAATTTTGAAGAGAAAATATTATGTCTTGGCCGGGATTCGAACCCGGGTCGCCCGCGTTTCTAGCGCGGTGCTCTAACCACTGAGCTACCAAGGCACGCATTCCAGCTAGACAAATCCTTTCTCTTCACTGATCCTATATCCCTGTGATCTCGCAATTTTTCGAGGTATACACGGGGAAGTATGTTCATTGAACATTACTTTAATCGGGATCTCGTTGACTTACGTCAAATTTATATTCATAATTTATTTTTTATTTATGGTTCTTTTTTAATTATTTAAATATTTTTTTTTTAATTTTGAAGAGAAAATATTATGTCTTGGCCGGGATTCGAACCCGGGTCGCCCGCGTTTCTAGCGGGCTTGAAAAGGCTTGAAAATTTGAATATTTTCTCTTCAAAATTAAAAAAAAATATTTAAATTATTAAAAAAGAACCATAAATAAAAAATATATATATATATATATTTCATTTTCTAGATTATATCATGTATGAAGAATGTTAATATGATTTTATAATACATTAAAATCAAAAACCATTTGTATATAATAATGTTATTTCAATGAAAACGAAATATACATGCATATATATATATATATATATATATATATATATATATATATATATATATATATATATATATATATATATTGTATATTTTAGTAAAAATTTTTAATAACTGATGATTGGGTAATTTGAAGACACCATTCCTTTGCTTCTCCTTAATCCCGGCTATTCTGAATCAGGAGCTTACTGCTTGCTGAGCGTGGCCTCATCCTTCTTGCTCCTTCCCCTGGATCCAGGAGGCATGTTCTTCGGCTGGCCCTTGGTCGACCCTAGCCGGCTGTTCATGACCCGCAGCCTCAGGTCAACCTTCGACTTGGCCCGCGCGCCCTTCCGAGACTTACTTCTAGCTGTTCTCAAGTTTCCCTTTACATCATCGGCGTTACTGAAAAAATAATATACTTGATTTACCCGCGTACTTGATTCACTGACATCAAAATTTATTTAATTTGTAAAAGATTATATTTATATCGCAGATCAGAAATTCCAAACCAGTTTTGTTTTAAAGTATTACGAGTATAAAATGGTATTAATACTAAGATTTCATTGAATAATTATTGAAAGTATTTTACTAAAAATAATCTATATTAATTAATTAAGAATTTATTTCGTTATCCATACTAATATTATAAATGTGAAAGTAAACTCTGTCTGTCGTTATCACGGCCAAACCGCTGGGCCGATTGTGATGAAATTTGGTACAGAGATATTGTAGAGCCTGAGAAAGGACATAGGCTACTTTTTAATGCGATAAAAGGGTTGTAAGGGGTTTAGATAGATAGATAGATAGATAGAAAGAAAACTTTATTCTGGGACTATGTCTCTTAAGAATAACATAAATGAACAGAGTTACATAAGTAATACTTTTTTCTCTGGCCAGAATTAAATTAAATGTCTAATTAAAGAGAAAACAAGAAGAAAATAAGATAATACATAATTAAATGAAATGAGTAAATAAAAAGATACTATATAATTAAATGCAATAAGCAGATGAAAAGTATATAAGAATAAGAAGAGAATAAAACAAAACAAAAAAAAAACACATTGCTAAGAAAAATTAGAGTCCTCGTTAGTTATATAGGAAATATATCCTTTGGAAAATAATAGTTACAAACTAGTTAAACCTGCTGCCAAATGCGATTTTCTTAAAATTTATACATTATCTATATGTAACAGGCAAGAAACCTAAATCATTTGATAAAACTGTTCCCAGGGTTTTATATATGAATTCAGGTAGCGTTGTTATTATTATTATAAACAAAAATAGAATATTCTCTGGATAAAAAGTGAAAAAAGAAAAAAGGTAAATAAAATAAATTATGATAAGAACTTTTTGACTGATACAAAGTTAACTAGTGTCTGACTGTTTCGTGAGGAGGAGGTTAAATAGTAGAGTTTTAAATGAAGAGAGGGAAGGAGCATGACGGATATTGGGAGGCAGGGAATTCCAGAAAGTGGCTGAACGGGCAACAAAGGAGTTTTGGAATGAGGCAGTTCTATAAAAAGGGGTATAAAGGTCGGAAGGTCGAGATCTGGTGGTGAGGGAGTGTATGGAAGGCTTGAATTGAAGGAGATTATAGGTATAGGAAGGACGGTGACTATTGATTATTTGATACAGGAATGTTCCAAGGAAATATTGTCTTCGGAAAATAAAAGGGGTTTACATAGGGGTTATTCAATTAGTCAAGACTAGAATCTCCTAGCCACGCAGAATTCATGTACCGATCAGAGTGCCACTAATTACACAAATTAGAATCGTTTTAAAAATACTTATATAGTTTATTTTTTACTGATAAAACTATAACTTTTTTTTTTAATATTAAATATCACTAAAGCTGCTTGAAGAGATAAATTGTGATTATTTACTTCGAAAGAATGTTCCTCCTTGAGCTGGGCTGGAATGGCTTGCCCGAAGGCCTTGCACTGGCAGGTCTCTCCTCGTTCATTGTTTTCTTTTCAAAAAGAACTTTATGAGCTTCTAGGTCGTGCAAAAATATTTTATAGTTTATTCCTGGTGGCAAATGTTTATTTAATCAATATTAATAAACACTTTATCTACAAATAAATTTAATAGTATATTTATAAATGGCGATAGTTATAAAAAGATCAATGAATCATGATATAAAACTAACCATAATTAAAAAATATTCTTTCTTAAGAACTTAAATTTCTTTTAATGGAGCCCCTTTGTAATCAAAACAATATGCAATATTGGTTCATAAAAAAAAATAAATAAACCTGTACCAATAGGACCCATCTAGATCCATGAGTTCAGTACGTGCTAGAGACTACTATTTCTAGAAGTACCGTTGTGCTGGCAGGTAATTTGTCTTAGATCACGTTCAACCGTCCCCCCCCCCAATTAAGGGTGTCCATATTATAGAGGCTGGGTGACCCATAGAAGAGTCTCTAATCCCAAAGGATCCGTTTAAAGTTAATAGTTAAAAAAATTAAATAAATAATAAAACCACAGCCGGATTTTAACCTAGGACCTTGAGCACGGCAACTGAGCGCTTTAGCATTAGCTCTAAGCTCTAAGCTCTCTGTTAAAAATATTGTAAAGAAGTACATTAGACATTCTTTAACAAGCCACTTAATACTTTTTAAATCTTAATTTCGAAAAGGACTGTGGCACGTTACTCTATATAATGAGCTCTACAAAATTTTGAACTTAATAAAAATGTGGATTTGTTCGAAACTGAAAATTTGCTGAATAATTGAACAAAGCTGGTTTATATAATCGTTATCAATGGCAGTGTTTACATTTCACAAAAAATTGAAGCCTACATTTTGAATCTTCAGTTCTCGAGCATATATTATAAAACCTTAAGAGTATTTTTTATCAGAAGTGGTAATATTGATCTCCATCCGGCTGTATATGGAACCAGACGTAGAAACCTTTATAGTGTGCCTACACCTAGTTATACTTTTTTTAAGTCGTCTTTTGTTTACATGGCGCCACGAAATTTTAATAACCTTCCCAACAGAATAAAAAATGCTTCAACCACAAAAATCTTTTGCACTACTCTGAAAGAATATATTTTTTCAGAAAAGATATAGATCATTCACTGCACAGCACTTCTGAATTCATAGTCTACTTTACTTCTTTACAGCGTAACTTTTCTTTTTTATATGCTCTCAGGCCAAGACTTCATCTTAATTAATAGAATTGTGAGGGTAACCCTATCACAGGTTATGACCTTAAAGGGTACCTATACCCATTTCCTTAATTTATTTTTATGTATTGTTTACATATAAGCTTATTTACTGTATTATAAAATATGTACTTATGTTAATTTTTAATGTGGAGATGGATTAATAAATAAATAAATATTAAACAAAAGCGGACCCTACAGAATTGTGATTGACAAGAACTACTTCCTGTAGTGAAGATATAATTTCTCCACCAAATAATTGTATTTTGTATTTTATTGTAGTTTAATTGATAACAGTTAATAATGTAGAGCTATTTATCTTCATTTGGGGATAATTATAATTTATAATTATAAAATACTCGGTTGAATACTAAGAAGAATTTACGGCCCAAAGAGGACCCAGGAAGGCTCTAGGTTGAGACTTAATTAGGAAACATACAAAGAAGTAGATGATTTAGAAACGGGCATAAGAATAAGAAGATTAAGGTTCTACATATGGTGAGGATGAACCCAAAGAGATTAAATAGAGAAATCTTCTATAAAATGAGAGGGTACAAGAGTGATGGGGGTACATCAAACAGGTGAAGGAAGAAACTGAGAGCCTGAAAGAAAAACAGACCAAGACTGTTTAGACAAGGATGACTATGGAAAAAGACTAAAATAAATTAAGATCCTTGTGGGAAAGAGAGATGCAAGAAAAGGAATAGCGTGGACCGCGGAAAGAAGGAAAGAACACAAAGGGTGTGAAATTTGGGTGGTCATGCGAAAATAATTATTATTTATAATTATATAATTATCAATTGGCAGTTGTATGTTGAACGTCTTGGTGGTGGGGTGCTGTCTCATGTTTGGAGCCTGTTTGGGCTGTTGATCGTTGGGATGTATTGCACCTTTTTCTTCGAGATGCGATTCACATAACCCCTTTTTGATTTTGGTGTCTTGATAATGCCTTAATAGGCGAAACGTCGACTGGTAAGTAGGTGTATTTTTTGAAACATAAGGCTTTGCATTGTGGTTTTTCCCAATTGCATTATAATAAATAACAATTATATATAACTAATTTTATATATATATATATATATATATATATATATATATATATATATATATATATATATAAAATTATATTGTATTTTAGATCTTGAGTTTCAGTCTTTCTTGAACTTCTTAGGCGACGTTTCGAGACTAGGTTAGTCTCATGCCCTGACAATGAACAAATGAGCTTTTAGTAAAAACATTCAATAGCACACTAAAATAGATGTAAAATGACCTGTGTAAGTTGTAATAGACCTGTGTAAGGGTGTACTTACAAGTTCCAAAGAAGAAGTTCAAGAAAGACTGAAGCTCAAGATCTAAAATACAATATAATTTCCGTAACAACCAAGATAAGTAGAAACCAATATATAAAATTAGTTATATATATATATATATATATATATATATATATACATATATATATAATTATATATTTGAACTAGATTTTCGTGAAGTAACGTGATAGTGGAGGTTACACATGGTAAACGATCATTCATTTTTAAATTAAAAAATAGTGTTTATAAATATATTTTTGATCGATTTAATTTGTGTAATACGCAATTGAATAGTTTACTAAAATAGTCTTAATTCAGTTGATAATATATATATGCATGTTGAATAATCTCCAAGTCGATGTAACAGAATCGATTATATTTATATCGGTTGTAAGTCTAATATCCATAAGGATTGTTTATTAAAGGTTATAACTGATTGAATTGTTTCTCAATAAATAATGATAATGCTCATTTCTCATAAAAACGCGTATTCATTTTCGTTTTCTAATTTTAGTTATTCAAACGACGAAATGGACTAACTCTTACCAACCATCATTCTTATAAAACACATTTCAAAGTACAATATGCAATACATTTCTATCTTGTATTTTAGAGAACAAAGAATAAAATACTAGTTGATTAATACACATATTTAGGAGTAATTTTTGTTCCATGCTTTTCCATCTCTGCTTTAGGCTTTAGGGATAGTCAGTGCTTAGTTTATTTTAAAATAAATAAAAATATTAACGTATAACTTGCCATAATAATGTTGAAAACTGTAATACTTTCTGCAATGAAGGGTAAGTATTACGATTTGAAACACTTCTCTTCAACTGAAGTGTTTGCTCTTCTTATCATGGATTTTAAGAACTAGATTTTCGTGAAGTAACGTGGGCATGATAGTGGAGGTTACTCATTATAAACGATCATTCATTTTTAAATTAAAAAATAGTGTTTAGAAATATATTTTTTCAACGATTTAATTTGTGTAATACGCAATGAAATACAATTTGGAAAAAGTTAAAATAATTTTTATCTGTGTGACGGAATTGAACTAGAAAACATGTGTCTAAGATAACACATCTGTACGGGGCATAGACATGTAACCTTTTTATAACCTTACTATTTGGTCTGCCACATAAAGTTTTGAGGCAGATCATTTTAAATAAATAATTTAATTTTTTTTTAAACTATAAGTTTCTCGTACATCAAAAATTTCAGATGTCTAACTTCAAAACTGATGGATTACATACAATCTTTGAACCCATATTATATTAAGGTGAAAACCCTTGGGAGTGAAATTATCCAAATTTCTTTCTTAAATTATACAAAGAACCTATCTGGAAATTTCAAGATCCTAAGTTCCTGATTTGCCTTTTATTATGTACTATAATGGATTCTCCACAGTCCCTAAAAAACTGTCTGGGGGGGTACGTGCCCCCGTCCCCCCTGTCCCTCCTAAATCTTGATGTAGCCTATGTGTTATTCTGATCTATAACCTATATTACTGTAATGTTTCATCCAAATCCGTCCAGTAGTTTTAGCGTGAAAGAGAGACAAACATACAAACTTTCACATTTATAATGTTAGTAAGATTCGTACGATATCTAAACAATAGTTTCACTCATGTTCTTTCTGTTATTTTAAAAACTATTATCATGTGATTTGCCATTAATTATGTACTATAATCGATTCTCCACAGTACCTAAAAAACTGTCTGGAGGGCGTATTTATGGGGAGGCACGTGGCACAAGGGCCCTTGTGCCCCCTCCCCCTAAATACGCCCTTGCAGTAGCCTATGTATTATTCTGATGTATAACCTATATCACTGTCAAGTTTCATCCAAATTCGTTCAGTAGTTTTTGTGTGAAAGAGAGACAAACAGACAAAGTTTCGCATTTATAAGATATCAGATAATAATAACGTTGTTGCAGATATAAATCGAATTTTTAACCGATAGTCTTGAATTACGATAGTGCGCATGTCTCTTGGAACTAATCGATAGTTATGATCGAATTTGTACAATTCACTTTATTATTTGGCAATTTTATTAGATTTATACTTATATAGCATAGAATATGGATAAGCTAATTTAGTATATCCATATTTAAACTATTTTTTCGAAACAATAACAAACCTCGGTGTTAGAAATCAAGTGATTACGAGGGTAAGTCAATTATTATCCACAATATAGTTATACATTTTTATTGTAATCAAATAGGAAACTTAGAAGTACTCGTTCATCATTTTTCGACATAGCAGACATGCTTTTCAACGAACTTGGTCCATCGTTGTACAAGCTTCATGATGCCGTCATAAAAGAACGTTACCGGCCAAGCTGCGAGCCAGGAATGGACCGCTTCTTTCACTGACTAATTTGCCGACGATGTGCCACTTACTTGTCTGTCTAAGAGCACTGTTTCACCTGAACGTTCAACGTTTTCTTCATTAGTGGCGCTAAACGGTCGTCCGGCTCCATCGTGCGTAACACTTGTGCGATTTTTGAATTTTTAAATTCATTCGTAAACACTCAGTTGTGGAAAAAAAAACTCTTCCCGCACGATATCGGAAGTCTCCGATGAATTTTGGCCCCTGATATGCCTTCCGACTGCAAAAAACGGATCACTGAACGTTGCTTCTTTGGTGCAAATAGAAAGCGGAGCAGTCATGATTAACAGCACGACAGCGATAAGGAAACTAACCTAGCAGCTTGAAACTTGCATAACAAAAAATAAACAAAGCATGCGTCATCAACGCAAACCGACAGTACTACCAACATAAACACAAATATAACTAAATTGCGGATAAATATTGACTTGTCCAGAGTAAGGGAAGGAATTGCCGAATTGTATTGAGGGAAGCGGAATCGGGCCATTCTCATAGTTTATGTCTTTTATGTTTCTATTTTTTTAGATTAATTTATTGATATTTACAACTAAAATGATATTACAACAAGTAAATCTGCTAATATGAATAATATGACATGAAAAAAAAAACAATTGTGGATAAACTACCCATCGGTAGCACTCCAATAAAGTTTTATAGTAGAAAGGTCTCGAGGCCATCTTCTTTTCAGAGGCCTCGGAGTGTTATCAGAAATAGTATGGGAAGCAAGTTGAGAGACTAGAGGATTCAAGTGTGTATGGAGCTAGTCATGGAAGGATAGGTATCTAGTTTGGGCCACCTCAACAACATATGGGATATTAAGATCATGATGGATGATTTATTTAATGGCTTGAAATGGAGATTTAATATAAGAAAGAGCTCCATTATTAGAAAAAAATATGAACTATTCCACTCATTTGTTCTACAATGAGGTGGTTATATTTTACCTCTAAAATAGATTTACAAGTATAAAAAAATGAAAAAAATTTAAAACCGTCGTTTTTCCCTCTCTCACCAAGTACGAACCCATGGGTGACAATTCTTTTTCTCCAAATTACTGTTATTTTCAATTCAATAACTGAACATAAAATATAACACTTCTATATATTCCATGTAGAATTTACTGCTACTTATAATAATTTGCTATGCTGTATTTTTGTCAGAAGGATCCAACTTTTTGCTACTAAAACTTCATCTGTGGTAATCCTCATTAGCATTAAGTATTATGATATTGTTTCTCTAGTCTTACTTGATTAAAAAATATTTATACATTTTTAAGACAGAAATAGTTAGGCATTAAATATGAAAAAAATAAAATATAATTTATTGTGTTACAGGTGAAAGAAATTTATACATATATTTTTTTTTTGTTTTTTTGTATTGCAGTGTTTACTAAATTCTTCTATACGTGACATGCTCAAATCATTATTAACATTAATTGGCCAAATCATTTTGTTCCTTCTTGTTAATTCACAGCAAGCAGGATGTTAAAATAGGAGAACGCTGAGCTGCATATCTGAAACAAATAAAATTATATGTTTTATAAACGGAAAAATATATGTTTTTCAAATAAAAATATTAAAAAATTATAACAACTTACAAACAAATAAAATAAATAAATTATAATAATATATAATGACGTAAGTCGACAAGATCCTAATTAAAGTAATGTTCAATGAAGATTCTTCCCCTTGTATACATCTCTAATTGCGTGAACACGGGGATATGGGATCAGTGAAGAGAAAGGATGTGTCTGACCGAGAGTCGAACCAGGATGGCTCAGTTGGAACTGTACCGTGGGGGAAACATGGGAGACCCGAGTTCGAGTCCCGGTCCTGGAGATATCTTTTCTTTTCAAATAAAAATATTTAAAAATTATAACAACTAACAAAAAAAATGAAAAAAATAAGTTGGAAAAATATAAGGTTTTACTAGGACTTTTGAATATGTCTATTCTTACTGTGAGGGTCAGAGAGAGAAAGACGGGGCGGAAGGGATTAAGGTCTTAAGCCGGTCCCCTGAAGAGATTAGGGAAATGGTTCTGGGAGGTTCGAGAACGGCCTCCCACCCCCCCCGACTTCCGTGCGTCTAGAATGTTCGGCCTTACCTATTTATATACCCCCCTCGCCGCGAGTGAGTCATTCAGAGTGGTAAACCGTCCAGTGTAATATCAGTGAAATGTGACAGTCTTGTGAGTGTAATATACCGTTTCTGTTTATTACTGTGTGTCAATTGTTATATTTGGAGATTCTTACGGTCGGTGGACTTTAATTAGTGAACTGTAAGTGTTAATTTTTAGTTATAAGTTCTAGCGTAATTTTATTGTATTTGTACAAATTTATGTAAATAGTTAAGCTATTTCTTAGTAGTAATATCTTATATTATATTAGTAATTAACTAGGCCTAGGTTATAAATTATATTTAGAGTATTGTTATTGTAAATTTACATTATTTTACAATAACAATCTAATAATTTTATTATTTGTTACTTCATTGTATTCTCTCTGTCACTTTGTTAATAAATATTAGTATCTTGAATTTAGGAGTAGTTTAATTCATTTTAACACCCAGTAGCCCGTAACATTACCTTTTGTAAACCTAGATATAAGTCTGAATTTGGAACATTATGTTATATTGGAAGTTATGCTGAAAATATCAATCCGGAATTGAGAACATGTAAAAATAATTTAAACCACGGCAATACGTAATATAATAATATATATTAAGGCCCAATATATTTAATATAAATTTAATAGCTGAAGAGGCGGTTTTTCTTGGGGGAAAGGGTTTCTTTCTTCGGCTGCTATGAGCATAGTGGAGGAAACGTTGAGTTTGATCACTTTAAAAAAAAAAACACAATCACGTGATTTTTATATAATTATTCAATGTAACGAAGCATACCGTGAGTCTAAATTAAATTAAATTTTCAGGAATCCATATCCTAAAATAATCAGGTCAGAAATAAAAAGGTAAAAACTTACTTAACGAGCAGACCTACTTTATTCCTCATAAAATCAAATTATGTTTTATATACTTTTATAACAAAAATAGTTTAGTACTCAAGGTATATAATAGGTGACATGGGTACATATATTACTTGTTGAACGCTTACATTGGAATAAGTTTCCAGTGAAGCAACCATAATACCTCCGAAGCTGATCTTTATGGGATTCAATGTCCTTGCTTGTATAATGAGAATGTACAGGTCCATCGATTTTATATTCGATGGCCACTCGCTTGAGTAAACCATTTCAAAAACCTGAGCGCTCTAAAAATGAGAATATGGTACATGTTATTCCATTGAATAAAAAGTTGCCTCTTTGGAAATAAATAATTCATACATATGTATATATTATCAAATTCTCACTCACAGTATTTTGGATATTCTCCCCGCACCAACAGATTAAGAAAATCAGCAATAATTCAGACAAAAGGAATGAGCAAAAGACGAATTTCGAAACAAAAGGCACTTCTTTCTGAAAATGAACGAGTAGTATTTAAATATGAATAAGTATTAAATAAATATATTTTTTATTTATATATACATTTTTTTAAACCCGCAGAGCTGCATTTGGGCTCAAATTGTAGGAGATTTAATCTTCTTTAACATTGGTTATTTGTGTTTTCCCCTAAAACGCACGGATTAGGAGATACAGGCCAAAAACTGAAATAATTCCGAAAATTTCGAAGGTTTTCGGCCACTGTTGGGTATAAATTGTTTGTTTTTAATTTTATTTTCATAAAATTGATATCCCCCTATGTTTATGAATGACCAGCCTGGGCGTTCGTCCTTATTGGCAACTTGTTGCATTTTTCCATCCTCTTCTCGGCTCACCTTGGCACATTGGTGTAATTTTCGCATGTCCTCTTCCATGTACCATGGGAGGGCACCCGGGTCGAGAGGAGGACACCCTCGGTCGAGAGAACACACTTCGCTAGCGCTGACTCACCAATAGCTGTACCTAGGTAACCAGATCTTTGTATTTTATTTTTTTTGTCTATAATAAAAATATTTTTTGTTCTCTTTTGTATTTGTATTATTACTACACCATTTAGCTAATGTATTATGTATAAGATTTAATCTCATATTTAGGAATAAGCTAATGATTCGGATCAGCTAGAAACGGGGTCGGAGATTTGTGATTTTGTATTCAAAATTGCCGCTCTCCCCTTTAGCCACCAAAAGTATTCCCGTCCGTTTTTTGATTGCGAACTTGGATATACACTAATCAGACATGCCCTTACAACTTATCGAAAATTCAGCATCATCAGGCGTCACTGCTCCGATCGACGCTTAATCAATAATAATGGCCGACACATATCACTTAGGGGTATGAAAAATAGTTTACATCCTATTCTCAGACCTACTGAATATGGACACAAAATTTCATAAGAATCGGTCAAGTCGTTTCAGAGAAGTTTTGTTACAAACACTGCGACACGACAATTTTATTTAATAGGCAGAGCTAAGATTCCGGTTACTTATTATATGATTGCAACTTAACTCAGGATCTGTTAATCCTGCAGAGCTGCCTCATTTCCTAATTTATCAGCTATCTCAATACCAGAGTGACCTTTTACCCATTTTCTTATGACAGAAAAATTTATAAGCCTAAGTGTGCATAAGTTCATTCTGATAATTTCTCTAAGTTCATCATGTATGACTGTGTTGAGAACTGACTGTATCAGGATCATGTTATCTGTGTGCATGACTATGTCTGTATGTATATTGGTTGGAAGGTCAAGAAGGAATTCTGTCGCTTTTACGACTGCGTACTTCTCAGCTTGGTTGTTGGAACATGTGGAGCCTAGTTTGTACTGGTCACATCGCATCTTTCTATTCGTGTCCCATAGTAATCAGGCACAGCCTGCATTATTGCCTTCTTTACTTCCGTCTGCTTATATGTTAGTACAATTTTAAATATGTATATTAACATTTTTTTAAATAAGCTAATTGAAAAACTTAATGTAATCTCTTATTAACCCATTCGAGTAATACGGAATATCTGCTGGACGGGATCTTAAGTCAAATTTTGTCCAGTAAAAGTTAATTATAATGAGGGAAGTAGCCTCGTGTCATTTTCATCGTTTTTGGTCAGGTTTCTTTGTGAATGCTGTATATTAAACATAAAACTTTAATTAATAGCATATTAATTGTGTTATTATCCAGTTTTGGATAGAAATGAATGAATATTGAAAAAAATATAGTTACTTTCATAGAATCTATTATCTATAATCTTTAATTGGAAAACTTACTGAGACAAAAATGAATCCACTCATGCACATCAAAATTGAAGATCCAACCAACAATCCTAATCCAGGGATGTATAAGATCCTCTCTAAGGTTTTTATACAGCTGAAAGTTAAACAGGTTGTCATCAGTAGATTGGCAGTTTGAATTAATATCTTATTTAAATATGTCTCAAGATTGCTACGAGTGCAAAGACTTTTTGTATTTTAATTATTTAATTTTTACATTCAAAGGTTTTTTTTTTACTTTCTAAGCAAAGTATTATTTTTAAAAATAGCATGAATTACACGATAAAAAAATATTTTTTAGTTTTCTTATTTCCAAGAAACTAGACAAAAATTCGTATTAAATCTTACTAATATTATAAATGTGAAAGTTTGTATGTTTGTCTCTCTTTCACACAAAAACTACTGAACGGATTTGGATGAAACTTTACAGTAATATAGGTTATACATCAGAATAACACATAGGCTACAGCAAGACCGAATTTGAGGAGGGGGGCGCATGGGGGCACGTGCCCTCCCGACTATTTTTTAGGTACTGTGGAGGATCCATTATAGGACATAAACAAAGGCAAATCATATGATAATAGTTGTTAAAATAACAGAAAGAACTTGAGTGAAACTATTTGTTTTGATATCCTACTAATCTTACTAATATTATAAATGTGAAAGTTTGTATGTTTGTCTCTCTTTCACGCAAAAACTACTGAACGGATTTGGATGAAAATTATTGAGTAAAATAGGTTATACATCATAGGCTACAGCAAGGGCAGATTTATGTGGGGGCACGGGGTAATGTGCCTCCCCCCCGTTATAGTACATAATTAAAGGCAAATGAGGAACTTAGCATCTTGAAATTTGTAGATAGGTTCTTTGTATAGTTTAAGAAAGAAATTTGGATAATTCCACCCCAAGGGTTTCCCCTTTAATATAATAGGGGTTCAAAGGTTGTAGTATAGAATCCGTCAGTTATGAAGTTAGACATCTGAAATTTTGGATGTACGAGTAACTTATATCTAAAAAAAATAATTATATTATTTATTTTAAATGATCTTTCACGAAACTTTATGTGGCAGACCAAATTCAACGCGAGCGAAGCCGCAGGGATAAGGTAGTGATTATATAAATTACTGTTGTAATAAAATAAATAAATTTAAAAAAAAATAATTTTATTGACTAAAATTAGTTTATTTAACTAAACTTAACGTTATTAAAAAAAAACTGCACCTCTACATCTCGTGATCGGGTCTGAGGTTCAATACATAATAGAGACTGTTTCATGGACAACGGCTCTGCAGAGAGGTGATTTGTCCTAGATCATGTTCAACCGCCTGATTTTTTTCCCTTATTTTGGGTACACTTTATAACTTTTTATAGAGGCTGGGTGAGCTCCAGGAGGGTCCTAGATCCTATATGATCCATCTCCGACCGCAAACAGACTAACTAAAAGTCTTGGCCAGCAGCGCGATTTGAACCAGGATTTTCGGCATGGCAGCTCAGTGCTCTACCACTGAGCCACTCCGCTCCCAAAGGTGAGTTTACACGTGAGAGGAACTCGCCGAGAGTGCTCTCGAGAGTAAGTCACAGAGCCCTTTACACGGGAGAGTGAAATTCACCCTAGTCCACTTTTGGAGAGCTACTCGCCATGGCAACTCTCGAGAGTCTCTTCAGACCGTTTACACGGGCGATTTCTATTAGTTCTGAGAGGGACTTCTAATTGTAAACATCTCCTGATTCCAGTTCAGTGCTACCAGTTCTGGAGTTATTTGTACTAAAAATATACATTATTTGACGTCTTCAAGGAAAAGAGAAATAGCAGCGGCTTTGATGATTTTGTATATGCCAAAGAAAAACGAATTAAGGAGAAAAAAAATAGGTCAGGTCTTGGGTCCAAAGACGGAATGATTTAGGCGCTTACCACACATTGACCCAGGAATTGGAACTAGAAGACGCCCAGCAATTTAGAATATTGTGAATTTTAAAATGTACAATTTTTATTGTTTATCTGAAATAAACTTACCTGATTTCTCAAATTGGGGATTTTTTTCAATTGCATTTGTATCAAAATTTGTTCAAATTTGTTCAATTGTTTAACTCTATTTTTGTAATCTCGCTCCTTAATGTCCCAAAAGATTGGGTGAGACTCGTCGTATGCTTCGATGAGCCTTTTGAGCGAAAGAGACACAGCTAGCATTGTTGGATCCAGATCTTGGAGGAAATTTGCAAGAGTAGAGGCAATTTCTTTATGCGTCGAGGACCCGTACTGGGTTGTAGAGCCAATGTTGATTGGTTGATTATATTTTTTTCTTAGATATAAAATTAATTAAAGCTTTATTGATGTAGATATTTTCATTTAACGATCCTTGTACTAATAATACTTGACTTAATTAAAACTGGACTATTTAGAGATAGAATAATCGACTGTACCGTTTCATGGACAACGGTTCTGCAGAGAGGTGATTTGTCCTAGATCGTGCTCAACCGCTTGATTTTCTCCCCTTATTTTGGGTACACTATTTTTATAACATTGTATAGAGGCTGGGTGAGCTCCAGGAGGGTCCTAGATCCTATATGATCCATCTCAGATCGCAAACAGTACCCGTACTGGGTTGTACACAAAAAATATATAATCAACCAATCAACATTGGCGATTGGTTGATTATATATTTTTTCTTAGATATAAAATTAATTACAGCTATAATTTGTGTAGATATTTTCATTTACGGATCCTTGTACTAATAACACTTGACTTAATTAAAACTGGACTATTTAGAGATAACATAATCGATACTCACTCGAGTAAAGCCTGGTGATGCCTTATCGAGTGGCTGAAGCAGAGCTTGAGGGCGTCCTCTTTCGGCATGTTGAGGCTCTCAGCCCTGCGTTCCACCGACTTGAGCATCTGTCCCAGGATGATGAACTGGTTCCCGACGTCTTCGCAGGTGCAGACGATGAACAGGGTAATACCGAAGACTATCCCTGGGGTGACGTAGCCTATCACGTCGTGGGTAAAGAAGAAGAATGTCATAGCGAACCAAGAATATTTGTAGAACGGGGTCCACATAGTTGTGGGCATTATCCGGAGGAGACCTGTTGTAACATTCAATGACGAATTATAATATTGTGAATGTTTTTTATAATCTATTTTTTTCTTATTATTCAGTATTCGGTGGTTTTTATATGAAATGTCGGTTTTTATTATTACTAAAATTCCTTGTGGAATTCGTGGACTTCTGTTCTTAGATATGTTCATGTTTTCATACCCTAATGAGCTGTTATTAATTATCTATTATTGGATAAAATTTACTCTCACTACAATTGAACGAATATTGGTTAGGATCATATATGACCATGGAATAATAACCCAATTTAACAATAGTATTAGAAGAATAGAAGCGTAACTTACCATCATCGGGTGATCCTATAAGATGCTCGCCAAAGAGGTACCTCATGAACGGCCTCAAGATGGTGACGGATAAGCATGCGCACATTACTATCGCAATGAATATTTTCGCTATGATTGCCTTTTTCTTCCTGGAATCTTCTAACATCTTAGCAATCATTGGAAGGCACTCCTTATCCAGAGTGTTTTGGTAGTCATAGAAACCTTTTCCGTTTATCCTTAATGTAGAAATGAAAAGTAAAAACAACAACTAATCATCTTATTTTTTATTATAATGCAATTGGGAAAAACCACAATGCAAAGCCTTATGTTTCAAAAAATACACCTACTTACCAGTCGACGTTTCACCTATTCAGGCATTATCAAGACACCAAAATCAAAAAGGGGGTTATGTGAATCGCATCTCGAAGAAAAAGGTGCAATACATCCCAACGATCAACAGCCCAAACAGGCTCCAAACATGAGACAGCACCCCACCACCAAGACGTTCAACATACAACTGAACGAAAGTAATACGCGACCAGCAGGGAAGGTTATAGAATCAGCTGATCCACAAAACATATCAAGTAATATTAACCTAAAAAAATTTTTTATACATATTAGCAAAGTTAGCCAAATTTTTCTTTTAAAATGTTCAACGTTTCCGAATAATATTGATTCAAATTTCTGCAATCTGTTTTATAATTTACCTGGTTATTTGAACCAATATTATTCGGAAACGTTGAACATTTTAAAAGAAACTTGGCTAACTTTGCTAATATGTATAAAAATTTTTTTTAGGTTAATGTTACATGATATGTATTGTGGATCAGCTGATTCAATAACCTTCCTAGCTGGTCGCGTATTACTTTCGTTCAGTTGTATGTTGAACGTCTTGGTGGTGGGGTGCTGTCTCATGTTTGGAGCCTGTTTGGGCTGTTGATCGTTGGGATGTATTGCACCTTTTTCTTCGAGATGCGATTCACATAACCTCCTTTTTGATTTTGGTGTCTTGATAATGCCTGAATAGGCGGAACGTCGACTGGTATGTAGGTGTATTTTTGAAACATAAGGCTTTGCATTGTGGTTTTTCCCAATTGCATTATAATAAATAATACTGTTTCTTTTTGAGTTTTTGGCTCTATTTTAGTGATCTTATTTTTTTAGTTTAAAATCAGCAACGAAACTTAATTGTAACTATAATAAGTTATTAATCTCCCCCAACAAATTACATGATTTAATAATAATCGGGCAAAGCGAACCCTTAGGATCGATGCCGATACCAACGATTTCTACTTACAAACTTCCATTGAAGGGCTGCTACCCAAACACAAATCAGTTAGTTCATTCTTAATGAAATAAAATTCAAATAAATTAGTTTTTTTTTCTCATCTTTATCGTATGATCTTACAATTTATAATCCTGCGAATTTCAAATAGTAGATAATTGAATTTAATTAAATTAGTTGAAATTCTTTATTGAATAGGTTTGGAAAAAAAGGTAGCAGCAATCCAAAAAATTATCGATATCATTCGATAGTTTTCAGCCGATAGTATATGACTATCGACTATCGCCCTAACCACCCCTACTTTAGGGTAGGCACACTATATTCTAATAAATGATGTGTAACATTATATTTAGTAATGTAATGAATATAGTAACTTAAAAGTATACGATACAACTCACGTTAATAGTTTCCCCATAACTTTTCTATTCATAATACATGAAACCAAAAAAATCTGCTCTAATACCAGAATCACAGAAAAATGTATAGCCTCACAAACAATTTCTATGTCCTCAAATTGTTTGATAGCCGTACAAATGAGGAGAGGTAAAACAATGTTAGCCGATCCCAAATATAATCCAGTAATGAAGTTCACCACAACATAACCTGAAATACAAATAAAAAATTGATTTCTTGGAAACCAGGACAAAAGAAAAAATAAATAAATTTCACAAGGTAGCACTGTTAATTATTTTATATATTTTTCTGCTTTCTAAGAAACCTTAATACAGGCTATTTGTATGGGATGTTGGATCTAATGTTCAGCAATAGAATTTCTATGACTTGTGATCATACATAAAATCATATATACAAATCTTTGAAATATGGATTCATCAGATTTCTAAGATGTAAACATTTAATTCAGTCAACACTGATCCAGTTATAGAATCCAATATTCTTCAATCCCATATCACTGACCTTGAAAAATGGTGTGAAAACTGGAGGATTAAAATAAATTCCCACAAATCACGTCAAATCACCTTTACCCTTCGTCGTAAACCAATGACTTCCTGTCCTCCTGTTTAATAACATCCCACTGATTCCTGTAGAACAGATCAGGTACTTAGGACTACACCTTGACAAACGCTTAACTTGGAATCCTCATACTAGACTGAAACGACAAGAAACAGCTCGCCGTTTCAGGCTACTTCAACATATACTAGATAAACGCTCTAAGCTCCCAGTTAATTACAAAAGACTCATATACATGACAATGATTAGACCCATCTGGACTTATGGAGTAGAGCTTTGGTGGTCTACTAAGCCATCCAATTCAATCCTTACAATCCAAAATCCTTCGTAAAATCCTCAATGCTCTTTACTTTGTTACGAACAAAGTAATATAATGACCTTAATGTCCCATTTGTTGCTGATTTTGCCCGAATCCGACATCGATCTTTTGATGAAAAACTTCATTTCCACTCAAACCCACTAGTTTTAAACCTGGCAACCTCTTCAATTCCTGATAATCCTCCGAGGCGTCTGAAAAAAATATGACCTCGTGACATTTTAAGTTGAATTTCTTATTCGAGTACTACCATTGGGTAGTTCCTCTACTTGTTTTTATCTCGGGAAAATTTATCATTCATTATATTTACTTGATGTATACAAATATACAGTTGTAAATTTAAATAAATACATTTTAAAAAAATTTCGATCACTGTATTTTACAAATAATGAAAAAGAAAAGTCTGCCTGTAAGTAGTATGTCATCATTATGATTGTAGAACACATGAAGAAAACGAAGTTTAATGTTATACTTATCATTCTCAACCTTAATTTTCTGGTTTGAAGTATTTTCCAAAAACAGGCATAGCAAGAAAAGTAAGTTTCAATTAAAAATTGATCAGGTGCCATTAAGAGAATTTTTAAATTTTGACTAACTCAATATTTAAAAATTTCTTAGAAGTTGCATTAGCGTTATTGAATTAGACACACCTTTGACTGCTGACGAACACAATAAATATTTTTTTTCATTTCTTTAATTTACATTGGAAAACTTGTATCGCAATATAAATCTATCAATATAAAAAGTAAAGCAATAATATTAAATATATTTTTATATAGATTAAGCTAAAAACAAAGTACCATAATATATGAAAAAAACTAATTACAATTGGTAACTATATATATTTTTTTAGAATAATTTATTGATATTTACAACTGTAATAATATTATTCATGTATGAGAGGAAAATAGTTCACTGGATGATACAATCGAGAATGGAGATAGTTGGGGGGTGCAGTCAAAAAAACAACACCAAATAAGTACAAGACTTATATTTGATGTGTGTCGACGTTTCTTGAGGTTTTTTGACGACGCCGACGTTTTTGGACTGCACCCCCAACTACCTCCATTCGCCATTGTAATAATATTACATCAAGTAAATTCGCTGATACGAACAAATGACGTGAAAACAAAAACCACTTGTGGAGAAACTACTCATCGGAGGCACTCCAATAAAGTTCTATAGTAGAAGGTCTCGAGGCCATCTTCTTTTGGTTACTATTTAAAAAAAAATCATAATAACATCCAAATTATTTAAAATAACATTGATTTTAGCTTTGTTTGTATGTATAAATATATGCAAAGGAATATTTGAACTAAATTTTCTGCCAGTTAAAAAAATCTGATTAAGTTGTGACTTGGCACACTTATCAGGGGCCGATGATAGTACAATAATTTAATAAGTTTGTTTTATTATCCTGACCAGGATCTTCAGGATTATTTATTTTTCATATCCGTAGTTTCTTGTGTATTAAGTACTAAGGCTTAGTGTTCGAAAAAAGCTATTGGAAGGATCAAACGGTTGACAGTTACGTAAATTCTGCAACAAAAAATAAATAGCAGTTTAAAAAACTAAAGCACACGTTTACAGGAAGCCAAACTAATAAAAGGATATAAATAATATTTTAAAAAATATATTTTCATAATGACTCTACTACTTATCAATATGAGTCAATAAAATATTTACAATTAACATATATAAATTATCACTTTTTAAGATAAAATGACATTTTTAGTTAATCACTTCATTCTTATTTTAAACTTATTGTTTTCACTGTAAATAAATATGAAAATATGGTTTTAAAAAAAATCAATAACGTTGTTAAATAATTTTCAAAGTTATATCAAATAATAGTTTGTTTATCAAAATGTATTTATTTGTTTTGTATATTTGTAAATATATTGTGCCACGGCACGTTTACTTTGGTTTGCTTACCGCTCTTGTCATTAGAAAACACACCTCCAGCCTTAAGCCAAAATTCTAGGCCATAATTTTTTTTCATACATTCGCTAATATAATATTCATTCACCTCCTCATCTAGAAAACAATAAAAAAAATATTAGAAATAACTAATTAGAAATATATGCGGGCTTTCAGTGAAAGGAGATGTTACCTTTGTTTGGTTCCACCTTCTTTTCAGTGTCTATTTCCATATTCCTTCCAGCTTGCAAGAAGGCTAAGTACTCGAATGAGGAAAACCGATCCTTCAATTTCTTTAATAATGTATGGAGCGGAGTGAAGTGTGGATTGAATATGCCATGTAAGTGGCCCTTTTACACACCTGTCCAAATTATACACCTTCCTTTCATGTTGCGATTTCAGGTGATGTAATAACACCAATGGCATTCATTGAAATTTTTAAACTTTTTCCTCTTAATGCTTGTTTATTCACTGAATAAAATTTTCGAAAATTTTCCTGAATAATAATAATATGAATAATAAACTTTTTCCTTATTTCTAGAAATTCTATTTAGTTATTATCTCACAGATATTGGCATAAGTGAAATTTTATTTTCTATGCCTTCTATTGTATCCATTCCAGAAGTTAATTAATTCAAAAATATTCTCATAATTTTGAAGATTAGTGCATCTTATTAATACCACATTAACTATTTAGGAATTGTGCCGTATTTCGGCAGGTTTTCTTTTAATTTAATTTTTATACTTATTCTTACTTCTTATAATTAGTTCCTAGTAATCTCCGATAGATATCATAGACTTACAGTCAATTTAACTTAGATGCAATTTTTCCTAGTTTTAAACCCCACCTCTTTTAATTAGATCTACTAGCGCCCTTAGTTACTTGTTCTCCCGCACTTTAGGCAGTTGGACTGTTTTAAAAGTCGTAGTCTAATTTGAGTGGTGGTTATGATAAGCTCTATCTGAAATACTGATAATAAGTAAATGAATTTTGCAACCAGCCATCGAGCTTCAGTTACAACTATATTTCAAGTGGTAGCCACATACCTACATTTATCTATTTTTTATTTCTTTTTGTTCCTTTTACACCATTACCTTTTCTCCTAGATTACTATTAAAAGCCTGCTACTTTTCAGAGCAACCTGTTAGAGAAACCACTCAGTCGGCTACCACAAAATCTACTTATTCAATTTTTTACCATCTACAATTTAGATTATAGAAGATACAGATATTCAGGTGAGCTGATCTTTTTCTTACCCTTTTTCATTTTGGTTTATTACTTTGTAATTAATTTTCAGCCTAAATTTATCTATTTTATTACAACATTACCATGGTCCTCCATTCTATGCGACAAAAAAATTCATTTGGATACGTAAACTCGACAGAGAAAATTTAAATGATCGTGTTCTTAAATTTTTTTTTCTCTTACAGGAATCAATTAGTTTTGTTTGTTTGTTTTAAACATTTTGGTGTATTTGTCGATGAATAATACAAATACAAGCTAACTTACCAACTCACACACACATACAAACAAACACGCACGAACATAGACAGGATGCAGGCTGGATGAACGAGAAAATTAGGAAATAAGTTGAGAAGAATATATATAATTTTGACAGCAGGCGATGTGCTTTCAAAAACTGAAACACAAACATGATGTTAGTTTCTTTGTCTCCACGTGCCTTCAATATAATTGGGACCAATTCTGTTTTACTTATTGTTGTATGATGTAAAATACATTCCACAAAAATATGTTTAAGTGTACGAAAATACAATATTGGCGATCTATTCGAAAATACTTTACGAAAAATTGGATGTAGACCATACTCTTACTGTTTTTCTAATCCTTTTTAATTTGTTAGCTTCCCACATGGCTTGCCATTTCTCATAAGTTTCCATTTTAGGACGTCCTCTCCGTCCTGAAGGCGGGACAACCGTGGAGTCTCGGCCCTCACTTCTCAGGCTGCCTGATCTGCGAGTTCATTACCCTTAATGCCAGATTACGAGGGATCAAAATAAATACATGGACTTCTATACGGGTCATGAAGATAAGTTTGGATTTCAAAGACCATTGGATGGTTTGGGTGCATATCTATCAAACTCTTCAGTGAGGTAAGCGAAACAGATATATAGTCTTATCTGATATCGATCAACAGAAATGTAAGCAGCTGAAGATATCGTATGTAGTATAAATGGAAGGTAGTTTAAGTTCTGTATGTAATTGAGTCTCGAGTTATAAAATAAGATGCGAGAAAACCGCATTTTTTAAATTCTGGAGGCAATATGTTTTTGGAAAAATTAGAAAGATTTACTATTGTTCCAGGTGGTTGTAGGGTCCAAGATGGATTCTGCAATTCAGGTCTGGATAGCGATACATCTGAAACAAGCGTAGAAATCCTTTATGTCAAAGAAAAGGTCGAATTTAGTTTTTGCCGAAAAGCTGTAGAGAATTTTTAAAATAATTTATTTGAAAAGAAAAGATATGATGTAATGTTCAATTAACATTCTCCCCGTGTATACATCGCAAATTTGATCAGTGGAAAGAACGGATATGACTGACCAAGAAGCGAACCAGGATGGCCGAAATGGTTAAGGCACGACCACGGAGAGGAGGGAGACCCGGGTTCGAGTCCTGGTCCTGGTCATTTCTTTTCAAAAATTATCACATAACAATAAAATAAATTATAGAGAATTTTGTTTGGAAAATGTATTTGTACGTGAGGTGGTCTGGCAGAGGAAATAATTTGGAGATGTAATATATAGCCAATTTTTGCCTTCTATGCAATTGTAGGTAAACCTGCTTCTATGCATAAACTGAGGTGAGGATTAGTTCTGAAAGCAATATGTTTAGTCGCGGACCTGGACTGCCCGCCAGATGGAACGGACAGATCATTGCCTCTAAAATCGGGAATACTGTACCGCCAAAACCAAGGAGAGGGGGTGCGACGCTATTGAGTCACTTCACTTGCTATTAGATCGCCGAGCGGAAGAGTTCTATCAGACCTTCGCAGCATCGATCATCGCACACTGCCGCTCCTCACACCGCTCTCAAGCCGTTATTCCTCTGGGAACGTCAAGAGGTCTTAAAGTTTGTTACTCGCCAGAAGCTATGCTGAGATGATGATAATTGATTATACATCACACAAATTGTAAGTCACATTTCATTATCATAAGGCCTCAAATTGTCAACTAATTTTTCTCCTGATGATCAACGTATCACATGGTACCAACCGGATAGTTCAAGTTAATTCATGATATCATACTCATTGCTCCTTCATGCCGTGATCACTGGCGAAGATAATAATAATTCGCACATCTTCGCACCTTATTGAAATCTTCAGTATAACGTTCAAGTTCATTTCGTTGTGTATATCTTTGGCCATTATGCTAGCATGGAGCATTTCTGTTATTGTTAATTATCGCTCCCATTCATGTTAATCATTTGTTCTTCTTTTTTTGTTTAAAATTAATTTGTTCATTAGATCGCTAAGTTACATGTTTAGTTTTAAGTTAATTTTGTAGACGCTATTACTAATTTGTATCTTCTTTGACATGCATATTTAATAGTATTTAAGAAATCTCGCATGTTATTTAAATTAATAAATCAAACGCTTTGTTAATATCTGGGATTTCATTCAAATTCCCGTGGTACTTCCATTTGCTTCCGATTAAATTTATTCAGTCTAATCACGCCTTAACACAATAGTTGCAATTTGAATTCTGGATTAATTATGGAGAGAACCTTACTTTGCTAATATTCGACGTCGGGTAGAGTACTTATTGTATAAAAACCCTTAGTTAATTTGAACAACTCAAAACCCGTTATAGTTTTTCTATTGTGAATCTATTAAAATTAAGCCATAACATGTAGTGCTAAAAAATAAAGGAAAATTAATTTTCCGGTAACAGTTGCTTAATAATGCTATGTGTGATTCCCAATTCAATTTTCGATCTATATGAGGCCCGAAAATTTGTGTTTATTTTTATATGGATGGTATGGAAAGCATCAATGAATTTCCCGAATATAGTTCAGGAGAAATTGGAGAATTTATTTTACGGCGAAAATGGAGAAAACTGTTTTTCTCTACTGGAATTTTCAGCTCTATTATTACCCAATAATTAATCATAATTAATTAATAATAATATATTACCCAATAATTTATTATGTTGGCGTTTTTCTTTTAATTTATTTCTTTGACCTCATTTAGTAAGTCAACCCCAAGATCATTTATTCCAAGAGGGAATAGAGTTGGATTAGTCTTTGGATAATAGAAGGAATAAGTAGAGTTTGATTAGGTACACTACCCTGAGGAACACCATTTGTCTGTTTAAATCTAGTTATCTGTATTTATTTTATATTGTGTATTTATTTTCTATTTAATTATTATTATTATTATTATTATTATTATTATTATATTTACTTACTTTATTTAGTATTATTTTTATGTATTTTAAATTACAATACTATTATGGTTAATTTTTCTTTTCTTTTTATTTTTTTTTTTTTTTTAAGCGGGTTTTTTCTACATTTTTCCTGCTATTGTAAAATTTACTTATAAAAGACAACTTAAATTAATTAAAATCACTGTTGTTTAAACATGAAAAGGAAGTCCGGAACATGTATGTACACTTATTGCCACGTGTATATGTAAAACTGTAAATAAAGGTTTTTTTGGAGTTTTTTTTTGTCTGTTTATGATCTTAGGATAATTCACAGCCTAATATAAAAATTGTTTTAAAAACCTGTACATTTATCTATTAATCCTTACCGATGATGTCTCGCAGAGAATGACATATGTTTTATGTAATCAACATGTTAAAGAATACCTCGACGGTTTATTGTACGTTTTAAAAAGTATGTTGGACTTGAGAGCAGCGAAAAGATCTACTTCGGAGTCGTTTGCAAAATCCGAACTGAAATCCCTGACCATTCTCTTCGACCATCTACGTTAATCTGTTTTAGACATATTCTTTATCATTTTGCACAAAAAACTTGTTTAAAAAATATGGAGGTATCTGTCAGGCAACCGTTTGTCCTTTCTGTTTTTAAGGATTGAATTTCTCTAATTCTTTCTCCATTTATTTTGTAATTTCCCCACGGACCATATGTGATTTTGTTAGTCGAGGAATCGTTATAACGTGCTTATTAGAAGATAAATGGGTATTATCTGGGTTTGACGAAGGCCCTTTAACAGCATTTAGGACCTTTTCTTTCAGTATTGAAAATTTCTGAAAATAACCTACGGAATTCATTAGGAACAGTTACTGTGTCATCGAAAATAGTCGAAGCAATTTTTTTTTTTTTTTTTTTTTTTGTTAACTTATATAGTATAGCGATTATAGGAGGGAAAATATTCGAGCGTGTTATATTTAAAATGGAGCTTGTTATATTAATGACTACAAATCCGTAATTTCGGAGATTGTTTCTTTATTTCAGTTAGAGGGTGGTATAAATTTATAATCACTATTTATATCTTCAGACAGCAGGGTCATGTGAAATTCAGTTCTTCCATTTCAAAAATTGCTCACCAATCTCCTGTAAAAGCCTGAAGTATGGAGGTAGACAGTTTTTCCAACTCTTAATTTAATTTAATTAGTTTTTAAATTTTTTTTGTATTGTAACCTTTATTATCTATCTTATTTTCAATATATAAAAAGCCTGTACCACTACAACCCGCGAACGGGTCTGGGGTTCAGTACATGGTAGAGACTGTACTGTCTGTTTGCAGCGGGAGATGGATCATATAGGATCTAGGACCCTCCTGGGGCTCACCCAGCCTCTATAAAATATTATAAAAACAGGGTACCCAAAATAAGGGGGGGAATCTGGCGGTTGAGCGTGACCTAGAACAAGTCACCTCCTTGCAGATCCGTCGTCCATGAAACAGTACAGTCTCTACCTTGTACTGAACCCAAGACGCTTCACGGGTTGTAGTGGTACATGTTTTTGTTCTAGGGTACTAAGGTCTAAAACAATAAAAATACAGTATAGAAGCTTATTTATTCCTGGTCAAAAATAAATATTATCATGCATATTATTAATTTAATATAATATATATACAAACATTCATATGTTTATATTCATAATTAAATATATATTATATGTTTCTATATCCAGCAATCAATCCACTCACTAGACGAGACTACTTGTTTTGGTTCCTCCTTGTTAATTTACAGCAAGTAAAAGGTTGAAATATGAAAAGGCAGAGCTGCATATCTGAAACAATGAGCGAAAAGTAATTAGCGTGTTATATATAATTCAATAAAAATAATATATTACTATAACAGTATATTATAGTAGTAATAACAATGATAAGGTTTCCCAAACCTCTATTGTTCATCCGTGACCATGTAGCTCCTTGCAGTGTAGCAACAAGGACTACTACAGCTTTCTTTTTCAGTTTGCACAAACCATGTACAGTAACCTAGTGCAGCATTGGTAAACCAAGATCTAAGGAAGATCATAGTATTAAAACCGTTCAACCATGATCTTGGAGGAATTTGGTTACTCCATCATGGCCAAACCATTAAAAGATCTTGAGGATCCCTACTTGGTCTCCTATTACGGACACAGTTTTTCCCTTCAATGGTTCATAGGGATTATTTCTTCTTTTTTTTTTTTGAAGTTTCGCCTAACTTAAGGGTACTAAATTATTAGTAGATAAATACTCTTTTAGGTTTCCACGGCCACTATTATTACAAAAGACTTTGTTGGTTTCTTCTGGTTTAGACAGTGTTGATTAATTTTTCGCCAACGTTTCACCAGCCATGCTGCTGACTTCTACAGGGCTGAAATGAGAATGAGATGGGGGAAGGCCTAGATCTCGGTATAGGGACAATGTACTAACATACGTTAGACAAGCAGGTGCTATGTTTCTACTCTTAAATATATCTTGAATATATATATATATATATATATATATATATATATATATATTGATATTTGGGATGCCAGAGTCTCATTTAAGATGAGTACTCAAATTATTATCTATATGCCTTTATCTTAATTGGCTTCCTTTCCAAAGGTCTGTTCTTGTGTTTACCAATTTACTCATCTATTAAACCTTCAATATATTATTTATAAATAAATAGTGTATCTGGTGTATGTAAGCACCAGAAGAATTACAATAAGGATCGTTTATTTATTTAATTCAATTCAACAAGGTTATGATTCAGATTTTAATATATATAAAAGGGATTGCCATAAAATACATTACAGGAAATAAATTAAACTTATCTGTGGACAGGGGTAGATTGGGTTACAGGTCGGTCTTCTTCTTGCCACCTCCGGGACTCATCTTCTTCCGCAGGGCCTGTCTCTCCAGTCTTCCTTGCTGTACGACTCCAGAGTACCTCCTTCCTGTTCCGCCTTCGTCTCCAGAGCACCTTCCTTCCCTGCGTCTACCTCCCTAGTGCCTTCTTCAGCCTTGTTTTCAAGAGTTCTCTTCTCTCCCCCTCTCCTTCCTTCTCCACCATCTTGGACCATAAAACCATAAGGGGACCAAGGGTCTGTTCTTTGTCCAAAACACATTCCCTTTCATGTGTCCCGACATGACACATTTTCCCCGCTCCGCATCCCTTTCATGGTGCCGACTAAACATAGCCCAAGCTGTAGATAGGCAACACCGCGGCAAAATGGTTGAGCTGACTAAAGACCGCTTTAGTCGCTTGTCGTGCCATAACATTTTAATATATAATATTATATATAATATCATATTGTATATAACACTTACGTTTCCAAAGGTCTCGAGGGAAGCGACCATGAATCCTCCTAAATTCAGTATTATGGGTTTCAGGGTTCTAACTTGTATGATAAGAATGGTGCTCTTCATAGATTTGTAGTTGTCTGGCCACTCGCTTGAATAAACCATGTCACATACTAAAGTGCTCTATAATAAAAAAAAGCCAAATATTTTCATATGTAAAATAATAGTGAATTTGTTGATTTATACCTCTCATTGAATTCTCACTTACAGTTGTTTGTATGAATTCTCCACACCAACAAATCAAGAAAATTATTGTGAGCTCGGATACGAGAAACAAAAGAAATATGATTTTTGAAATAAAAGTCACTTCTTTCTGAAATAAACATTTAATAGCATGATATTAATTCTTTTATTGTAATTCTTATTTGTAATACAAGCAAGAAAAGTATCAAATGATTTTATACTAATAAATAAATATGTACTTTTTGGCTCATCTATCATTGTCTTCATGGACATTTTAATGCGAACAAAATCATCAATAAGTTACCAAGATTTTCGTTTTTATCGAGTGATAAAATAGCCTTCTACTAATCTGAGCCAACTTGAATATTTTGTCTTTGTCGTTTTATTTTTTAAAAAATGATCAATTGATACTTGTTATTTAATGCTAGTTTATTCGGATGTAGCGGCCCCCATCGTCGAATCGTTAGACTGCAATGAGCCACTAGTCCTCCATGTTGGAGGAAACCCAATACCGGGAGAGTATTGGTATTCCAGCCAACATTAATCCAGAGAGGATACCAATATCTAGAAAATACGTGATCTTCTTGGTTGGGTTGTCGTCTATCGATGGATCCTTTTTACCCTCAAGTTTGAAACTTTTGGAATTATGCTGATCTGTCTCTGTCCAGTGTCGGATTCTTTTGAAATTGAACTCGGAATTCCTAGAGCTCAAGGGTTCTCTTCTACATAACTTTGATCCCGCACCGGACGTGTCATTATTTAATTCTCCGAAATTACTAATTACATTATGTTGGTAAGTACACGTGATCTCAGATTTGTGCAAACAAACCAAATTCGCGCTATTGAGCATTGGCTCTTCTAGGTTTTTATAACCTTAACTTCCTCTTCAATTCTTAAAGGTTCAACTAGAAATGCTATTTTTTCTTTCGGGAAATATGTAGCTCAAGGAGGACACTTGACTCTTGAAATTAACTATTTCGTTATTTTTCTTTTATGAAGATTTGATTTGTTCATTGTTATTATAAACATGTTAATTGTAAATACTTTTTTAAAATTCTAATAATTTTATTTTCTCATCTTTATGATATAATCTTATAATTTATCATCCTGCGAATTTCAAATAGTAGGTAGGTAATTGAATTAAATTAAATTAGTTGAAATTCTTTATTGAATAGGTTTGGAAAAAAATGATGCAGCTATCTAAAAACTATCGATAGGATTCGATAGTTTCCAGCCGATAGTTCGGCCTATCGATAGTGCTAACTATCGACTATCGCCCAACCCTAGCTTGATGTTAGTATATGTATATGTACTTTTGTAATCGTGATTACCACATAATGAAATTAATGTTATTTGATCTCATGTAAAGTGGTCTTTATTTACTAAACAACTCCTAGTCAATCAACAACGTTCACCGTTGGAAAAGTGAAGGATATGTTTTTTAATCAATGATGATATTGTATTACTGTACCTCAGTTGTATTGAACTCAGGGTGGCATCTTATATTATTATTTAAAAAGGAATCAGATCGAATGATCTTAACTTTCCCTGAGATCATCGTTTGGGCAAGTGAGGACAGCAAAGCACATTGCACTGCTTCTACCAAAACGCACGAAGGTGATTTGTCCTAGATTCAGGCTCAACCGCCCGATTTTTCCCCGATTTATAATAAACTATTATAAAACAACGATCTTTTTTAAGAAAGATACTTTATTTTTCCAAGCATATTTTGTAATCATAAGCATTAGTATAAAATACAAACTTACTGAAACGAATATGAATCCACTCATACACATCAAAATTGAAGATCCGAAGAGTAGTACAAATCCTGGAATATTTAAGATCATTCCCATAGATTTAATGTACCTGGAAATAATCAGTGATTATTTTTTTTTTAAATTCTTCTTTTCTGCAACGAAGAAAATTCATTTACGATATGAAACAATTAAAAACAAAAATCAATGTCCTATGTCAAATATATTTAATCTTATTAAACTATTTCGACTTCATAGTAATCGGAATAATATAATAAAGTCTAACCTGCACAGGGACTTAGGCTCAGTATATGGTAGAGACTGTACTGTTTGATGGACAACGGTTGAGCAGTGATGTTTATTCTAGATCACGCTCAACCGCCAGATTTTTCCCATATTTTAGTAAGTACTTTATAGAGTCCTAGATCCCGTATGATCCATCTCCGGCTGATAACAGAATAAATAAAAGTCTTGCCATCAGCGGGATTTGAACCAGGATTTTCGGCATGGCAACAATAAGGAAAACCTAGTTTAATTGCAGGTAATGATAAACAAATATTTTTTATTTTTTTAAAAATGTTAACTGGACTCAATCATAAATAGGAGAACAAAAAACCTATTTCCAGTAAAAAAAATGTTTATTCCTTCTTTTCAAGATACGTTCCGGCCTAGGCCATTCTCAATCTTCTATTCTAATTGTTTCATTTTTTTACTTATTATGTGGTTAACAATTTGACCATAAGTCATTCATCTCAATTTAAGTTGTTTTATTCCATTTAAAAATTTTTCAAATTCAGAGGGAACCATATCCTCTACAGTCATTTAATAATAAGTCCTTATCTCGAAAAATGTAATAAGAAAGTACTCTTATTTTTTTTCAGTCTTTTAGACTATTATTTATTTTATATATCCGTACTTAGCACAACTCACTCCAGAAGTATCTGATGATGCTTGATGGAATGGACGAAGCACACTTTGATAGCCTCCTCCTTCGGCATATTAAGTCTCTCCGCTCTTCGCACCAGGGACTTCAACGCGTGCCCAAGAATAATCAGTTGGGTTCCGCCGTCTATGCTGGCACTGACGATGAAGAGGATACAGCCGAAGACTATTCCTGGTGTCACGTAAATTATCACGAATTCCATTATCAGAAGGATGAAAGTGATGTACCAAGGCTTTTCTTTGATAGGCAGCCACACCGGTACGGGGATCATACGAAGGATACCTGTTGGAACATTCAGTACAGGTTAGAAAAGTGAAAAACTGATTTGTTGTACAACAACCTAACAATATATAACTGAGCACTGGTAGATATGGTAAAGTAAAAATGTAACAATAACATTTCAAGAAACATATAAAGACTACATGGGAAAAACGAGGTAAGTCGATTCATTCTCAAAATTTGTTAACAACAGTTTCTGGTAGGTCTTTCGATGGGGGACACGGTAGTGTGATCAAAACAGGAGAAAAACGCTTGGAGTCTTTAAACTCTAACTTACTGGCAAAAATGCGCTCATTACCCGCTCGCGTAAACATATTCAGTACACTCCTGTAAGCTCCTGTCCGCCCTAGCGGACCTATTCGACTAATTTCATACGGTCGAGAGTAAATATTTTTACAAACTCGAAAGGATTATTCGGCTCTACAACGATTTCAATAACTGGGCGTGGGAACTGATTGGGTTGCAACCCTTCTTTTTCCTTAACAATAGAATGTTTCTTAATCTAAATATTATCCTCTTAGTCACGAAATTACTTTTACTTTAGTCTAAACCGACAGATGTTTTTCTTTTTCTTTTTTTTAATAGTAACTTGATTAAAGGGTGGAGATTTACGAAATAAGAACTTTAATTTTAGACATTAACTGAAATCACTAAAATAGAGCCAAAAACTCAAAAAGAAACACTATTATTTATTATAATGCAATTGGGAAAAACCAAAATTGGTTTGGTGTCTTGATAATGCCTGAATAGGCGAAACGTCGACTGGTAAGTAGGTGTATTTTTGAAACATAAAGATAATAACTGAACTTTAATTTCTAAGATAATGTAACCTCAACTAAGTGTTTACTTTAGTACAATAAAATGAACAGTTGTCTAATTTGTAAGATAGGAATTATATTGGGAATTAAAAAGAAAAAAATATCTGTCGGTTTATACTAAAGTAAATGTAATTTCATGATTAAGAGGATAATATTTACATTAAGAAATATTCTATTGTTAAGGGGAAAAATCTCCTCAGTGATCGAGGAATTACATCCCAATCAGTTCCTACTCACAGGCTTTGTAAACTTTGCAGACTCATGTACCAGAAGGTGTTGGCTTTCGTAAAAATATTCACTCTAAATCTAATGCAATTAGTCGAATGGGTCCACATGGCGCAGCAGCTTATGGGATTGTACTGCGGGAATTTTTTTATAATACACTTTATCGAATTAATATTACAATCGCAGGCAATAAGTAATAGCGCTAAGTAAATTTACAAGAGAAAATACCACAATCATACAAAAAAATTAAAATAAATAAATAAATAATAATAAAAAAAAAAAAGATTAATATAATTTTAATAAAAAGAAAGTATAAAAATAAAATAATTGCTCACATTCATGCCATAATTACAATATTTACAATTATCCTGGGGCCCCCGAACTAAGCTTCTTCCCCAGGAATGAGGGCAAAGCAGGAGTCCGGGAGGCCCCTGCGCCCTTTCCCAGCCGCATCCCTAGCATAAAACGCCGATTGGGTGCATTTACCTAGGAAATAAGAATAAATAGTAGGAACATTTTTTTCGTTAGAGTGAATATTTTCTATGAAAAGGAAGTTTGGTTTGGTTTGTTTGGAGTTGTAAGGCATAAAACCATACGGTCATCAACGCCTGTGATAAATTGTTTATAGAGTCTTATATCTATGTGTATTCTAATATTTGATTATTCCAATAATAAGATTTTCAGTTTTAATTTAATTTCTCCATTATTCATCTACGTCCTTTTAAATGTTTAATAATTGTGAATTATGACCTATCTATTTTATGAATTAAACATTTGGAATTTCTAAGAGGGGAAAAATAAATAAATAAAAGATAAATAAATAAATAAAAAATTTATATTTGTCTTAATATGTCCACTTCCTTTAAGAATTTCAATACTAATCTTATTTTATCTTGATTATCACCAAGCGTATTCGAGATATTATTTGTAAGACCTAGTTTGTTTAAGCTAGAGGTGTAAAAAGAACATTCTTGAAAAATATGATGGACTGTAAGGATGCTGTTGCAATGCTGACATTTCGGAGGTGGCTTCTTTAGAATAATATGGACGTGAGTAAGGTTTGTGTGCCTTATTCTATTAATGCAACTTCCTCCCTGCGATTGGAGCGATTTGAGGTGATCGACGGTTTCACCGAATTTTTAATTATTTTTAATTTGCTCTGTGGGCTCTCATTCCACATGAAGTATATATTAATTAACATCTCAATTTTAATTATATTTGAACTTATTGTTGGTAATTTTAATTAAATATACTTTGAACGTATAACATTTACCATCGTCTGGGTTCGGATCGCCATTGAAGTAAGTTATTATTGGCCTCACGATGGTTAAGGTCAAGATGGTAGACATGGAGCAAGAGACGAACACGTTGTGGCACATCTTCTTCCATAAATTCCCCTGCTTGTAGGCGTTAGCGCTCACCTCGTAGCACTCTTCGTCCAGGGTATTCTCGTAGTCGTAGAATCCTCTACCCATTTTTCTGTAAATCATATTAAGAGTTCAGGGTAGGAATTGGATAATACTAAATTTAATTTAAATCTGGATAACAGATTGGCGGATAACTACGATTGCAATATTTCAGAAGAAAAGATGTTCTAAAATTGAAAAAAAAAAAACAGAAAGAAACACAACCCTATCTAATTGTGAGACAGAAATCACTTTATTTTCAACCAACCCATGTACTATACTATGAATGAGGCGATCAGAATCAAAAGCAGATAATTCCGAAAATTCAAAATTGACTTTTTCACATTTTTTGCTAATTTAGTCAAACTATGCTTTATGTTATCGACGCTCGAGGTTCAGAACCGGACTAAAGCCATGAACAATAAGACGTCCCACTAAGACACAATAAGACGTCCCAGTGTCGTTTCGGACAAATTGTATCACTAAATTAGCGAAAAGTGTTGTTTTTTTTAAAAATTTATTTATTGATATTTACAACTGTATTACAATTATACAATAAGTAAATAGAATGCATGTTACATAATGACATGAGAATGACAAGTAGAGAAACTACCCACTGGTAGTACTCAAATCAAAGTTCAAATAAGAAGGTCACGTGGCCATCTTCTTTTCAGACGCCTCGGAGGATTATCGGGAATTGAAGAGGAAGCTAGGTTTGAAACTAGAGGGTTTGAGTGGGAATGAAGTTTGCTATGAAAGGATAGATACCGGGTTCGGGCCAAATCAGCAACAAAAGGGACATTAAGGTCGTTATGGATGACTTTATTCTTAACAAAATAAGGAGCATTGAGGATTTTACGAAGGATTTTGGATTGTAAGGATTGGATACGAGAGGAATTCAATGGCTTAGTGGAGCCCCAAAGCTCTACTGCGTAAGTCCAAATAGGTCGTATGATGGTCATGTAGATGAGTCTTTTGTAGTTAATTGGGAGCTTAGAGCGTTTGTCTAGTAAGTGTTGAAGTAACCTGAAACGTCGAGCGGTTTCTTGTCTTTTCAGTCTTGTATGAGGATTCCAGGTCAATCGTTTGTCAAGGTGCAACCCTAAGTATCGGATCTGTTCTACAGGTACCAGTGGGATATTATTAAAGGATACTGAAGGGCAGGAAGTCATTGGTTTACGACGTAAGATAAAAGTGATTTGATGCGAATTTTGAGAATTTATTTTAATCCTCCAGTTGTGACACCATTTTTCAAGATAAGTGATATGGGATTGGAGGCTTTGGGATGCAATAACTGGATTGGTGTTGACTGATAATACACATGAATCATCAGCATACGTGGTAAGGATAGTATTAGGATGAGTCGGGATGTCAGCTGTATAAACTGTATAAAGGATTGGACCAAGGATACTACCTTGAGGAAAGCGAAAAGTGTGAAAAGACAATTTTCGATATATCGGAGTAATCCGCTATTGATTCTGAAAGCCTCATTTATAGCTAGTGTCTTGGAGATAAATATAAAAAGTGGATTTCCAGGAATAAATTATAATTAAACAAAAACCGTACATAGAAATATAACGGTACTTGACGATTCAATAGCACAAAATATACTACACCATAGATTCTATAAAAAAATTTCTAACCATAAATCGAAATAGTACTAAATCGATTAAACCCGACAATATATCTCAGAAGTATTTCTATGAGAGTATAACAAATAAAGGGTCCCTATAAATATCATTAAAAAAAAAGAAATAAGTTGTGCTATGTATTGTACCGCCGCGGCGGCATCATGAAAGGGAATGTGTTTTGCACAAAGAACAATGTGTTGAGCGAAGTAGATCACGCAGGTAGAAGAGTGTCCCTATGGTCAAGATGGCTGAAAAGATAAGAAAAAGTGGGGGTCGAAGACTCCACTGTAAAAAAGATTCTCTAAATAGATCCCGATGAGCGAGGACTCTAGGAGATCCTAAGCAGCTAGGAGGAAGCGGAAGGCGGAGCCGGCGAACGATGCTTCTCGGAGTACCGAGAAGAACTCTTAATGTACCCCTGTATCACAGATAAGTGTAATTTTATTCCTGTAATGTATTTTATGGCAATCCACTATATCCATATCTGAAGCATTTAGTGTACCTCTAAAAAAGATATGTATTGAATAATTAATCTTATTTAAAACTGAATAAATAAACGATACTGATTATAATCCCTTTGGTGCTTACATATCCCAGGTGCACTATTTATTTATGAATAATATATTGAAGGTTTAATGATTGAGTAAATTGTTAAACAGAAGTACAGACCTCTGGAAAAGAATCCAATTAAGACTAAGGTATAGAAATAATAATTTGAGTAATCATCCTAAATTATGCTCTAGCATCCCAAAAATAAATCAAATATATTTAATAGTAGAAACGTATCAGTAGTTCATTTTTTTTTTGTAAACCCTTATACAACAAAATGAGTCATCTTGACTAGATAGATATGATTAAATGACCATTGGTAGCTGTACAATCATTAAATCCGATATTTTAAAATAAGTTTTCTGTATTTCATCATTTAGGTTAATAAATGAAATAATATGGAGTGTCATTTTTTATTCCATTTTAAAATCTGACTCAAAATTAATACAGATAAATTGACAAGTAATTTTGATAAAAAACAAAAGCATATTTAATAATATTTTCCAAAACTTACTCGTATATCTCATTAATTGTTTTCCTATAAAAAATAAATGTTATCATGGCCGTAAGCTCTATTGTGATAAGGACAACAAAATGGACGCCTTCACTTCTCACGGCGATTTCCTCGTGGCTGACGTTAGTGGCAGTCATTGAGAGCACGACAATCAAGATAAGTGCCACGGGTATATAAATCATAGGCTCAATTCCGGTACCTGAAAGTAACCATAACAACATTTAGAAGATCATAGGAGAAAAAAATTATGATTCACTCTCAACCTTACTTAGGATATTTGAATAGCCTTACAACAAACAATCGGTTCGTTCTACATTTTATTATCGTAATAAAAATATGTTTTGAACCTGTCAAAAGGGGATGAATGTTGAAAGAAACTGTCGAAAATTACTTCAAAGGTTTGTTTTTATGTATGTATTGTTGGACTTTAACTTTCAAAAATCCTATGTGGGAAATGTAACTACGTTAGAGCTCGTTAAGATTTCGTTACCATTTTTTTAAAACTTCTATACGCATTATATATTTAATTATAGGAGATAATTCTTTTTTAATTTCATCGATCTCAAGAAATTATAGATCATAGCAACGAATAACTCCCTTTGTGGGGTGTTACTCGAATAGGGAATTGACCACCAATAGTTTCGCATTTTAGTAACTTTTCAGAGTGTTTGCTATTAATTGTTTCTTTAAGTGAAGAGCCATCTCTCAACTCTCAAATTTTAAAGTCTTTATTATCTGTTCTCTGAATGATTAAAAAGGATGAACTAATTTGGATGGGTATTGTCTCATTTTTTTTCTGTTAACAGTTTAAGACGGACACGAAGCTGTTTTCTTTTAGCTTTGGGGCTACTGAGATCTATCGGATCTCCCATGGAAGATGAACAAACAACCAATATAAAAATTTTTTTTTTTTATATTAACACTTTTATTGAAATATTGCAATCTGCCACTTGTGGGCAATAAGCAATAGTGCTATGTAGCTTACAGTCATTCCATAACAAAACAATAATATAAACAAAATAAAATAAATAAATATACACATGCAGTATCAGAAATAAATTAATGCGGAAATGATAATAAAATAAAGTAAAAAAAAAATAATAATAATAATACTAATAATTAAAATAAAATAAAATGTACACATTCATACGCTATTTACAATTTGCCTGGGGTCCCCGAAATGAGCTTCTTCCCCAGGAATGAGGGCAAAGCAGGAGTCCGGGAAGCCCTAGCCCCCTTTCCCAGCCGCGTCACTGGCATTAAACACCAATAATATAAAAATATAATATAAAATATTATGTACAGTTTCAACAAAAAGGAACAACCAAAATTGACTTTCTCCTCTGTCATGTCCCTGCTCCTTTGTACCAGAACTTTTAGTTCGTTTTCCCTTGACTAATTAAAATAAATGAAGTCAATTTAACCTGCCTTGTCATTTCCAAATACATTACATTGTTAGGTTTTAAGTTATTCCCTTACAATCTCACTATTTTCACTCTACAAATTAACGTACCTGGATAGAATCCTCCATACTTCATCCAAAAACCATAATTTTCCTTAAAAGCATTTTTGATATAGTATTTTTCACTTTTTTCTTCGCAATTTCCTTAAAAAAAAAAATAAGAAGAAACATTGATAGCACCAACGTTCATTTAACATGGCATGTTTCTCAAATAAAATATATTAACAATTAAATATATACTATCTTTGCATAAATAATATATGCAAAATTGTTTTTAAAATAACAAATATGGATTAATTATTATTACTTCCATGATCCGTATGTGATAAAGTTTCTATTTTATAAATTAGAATATAATAGATCTTTTCTTTTAATATCAATTTCAAAGCAATATAATAATAATAATATTATATTGCTTTAATAATAATAAGCTTTATTTTTTTCCTCTTTCTTTTATGTACAATTTTTACATGGTCTTTATATTTACAAGGTTTTTTGAAAAGAAAAAAAGGCCCTTCTTTGGGCATAAGCCTCTCCCAATTTACCCCAGCTACGTCTGTTCCAAGCAGAACGGTGCCATAATACTCCTATGAAGTTTTGTATGTCGTCCCGCCATCTCGTAACTGGTCCCCTCTTCTCCTAGTGCGGTGTATTGGATACCAATCCGTTGTTGCCTTAGCCCAATGTGTTGATACCATTCTTCAAAGCAATATACTAGTATATAAATGTCTAATGTTATAATCCCTTTTCTCGTGTATCAATGATCATAAGTGACACTATCTGACAATACAGATCACAAACGTACACGCGTTACGTGCGTTTTCAATTCCATCATTATAAATTTATTTCTATCTTTTCATAATTAAAAAAAAATCCTTCTTAAGTAAATAGTCTGCATATCACCTACCTTCCACTTACCTCTCTGCTTGCAATCATTTTCGAAATATAAACTTTAGTCTCTATTAAATATAATACAATAAAAACTTATTATCTGCAACAAACACTCAAATCCGATATTGTTTGTTCATTTGACGTCACTTTTTGCTGCTATGGCTAATCGGACGATGCTACAGTGGGAGCTATAAATTTTGCCTACCCAGGTTTAATTAGGATAGGGATTTTTAACGAGTACCTGACAATTTGAAAAATTGTGCAAAATTGGAATTTTTGATTACGGATTTAACTAAACATACTATTATTGGTCGAAAAGCTTGTCTAGAACTCAACTTTATTACTATAAATATACACACAGTTACCCAAAGTTCTAAAAAAACAGAATAATTCAGAAAATTTTAATAACAAATTTGAAGGGTTAGGACACATTAAAGATATAATACACTTGCACATAGATGATAAAATAAAACCAGTCATAGACCCTATGAGGAAAATTCCATTTAGTCTATGCAATTCTTTTCACAGAAGAATTAAAAAGAATGGAATCCTTAGGTGTAATTTGTAAAGTAAATGAACCTACTAAATGGGTAAACTCGGTAGTTCTTGTAAAAAAGCCTAATGGTCAACTTAGGGTATGCCTTGATCCAAGAAATTTAAATAAGGCAATCATAAGACCACGGTATCCAATGCTAAATATAGACTACATAAAAACAAAAATTGGTGAAAGCAAAGCAAAAATCTTCTCAATCTTAGATGCAACTTTACATACTGGTCTTTAGAATTGGATTATGAAAGTTCTCTCTTAACAACCTGTGACAGCCTGTAGGTAGATTTCGATTTCTTAGATTACCATATGGGATAAATAGTGCGTCAGAAATTTTTCAAGCTAAAATGGAGGAAAATTTTTCGCACATAAAAGGGTTATTAATATATCAGGATTTTTTTTAATATTTGCAGATACTAAGGAAAATTATGATAAAATACTTAAAGAGGTTCTTGATAAAGCTTGTGAAATAGGTCTTAAATTCAATAAAAATAAATCAAAATTTGAACTAAATAGCGTAAAATACTTAGGTATGATTTTCGACAAAGATGGAATAAAGCCAGACCCTGAAAAAGTTTCTGCAATTATTAATATAACACCTCCTAAATCTATTTCTTCTTTGCTCATCATTATTTTCAACGAATTTTTGAATTGGATAATATTTTTTCTTAAATCTTTAGCTTTCTGAATCACTACTATTTCCAGATTTCGTTTTCGATATGCCAAAATATTTTCCATATTTCTCCTTCAGTTCTTTATCCAATTGATATAGTTCATATGAATTGGTTAATCCTAATACAGAGATTAATAACCAATAATCTAATATATATTGCTCATCTTGATCCACTTGTATTACTATTATACAAATAATGGGAGAAGGTAAATAATTTTATATAGACAAAATAAAGATACCTTGAAGAAATAAAGATACCAATGGTCGGCAACCTATGATAATATCAAATGAGTACCTATGCTAATTATTTAGTTCCGAAAATAAAGTATTATGTATAAAAATAAATTATGAAACATAACGAATAAAATTGAAGAGAGCGTTCATAAATAATTATTTTTTATTTATTTTTATATGATGGTGATTAATTAAATATTTTCTCTTCAAAATTAAAAAATGTTCATAAATAATGTTCATATAAATATGCATGTAATTATTTTCTTAATAAAATATTTTTTATTATTAATTACAATCTTATTTAATATGAAAATATCTCTGACCCAAATGTTTCTTAAATATTAATATTTGGTGAAATTAACACGTGGCCAAAAAAGGTTGCTTACCTAAAAAAAAAATATTGATAATTTAAAGCCTGTTGAAATATTACAATGCATAAAATACATCCCTGATATTAAAGACCGCATAATCGTCTATTGAAATAACGAATGATCAACATTGTGTCAGGGATTTAAAACGAATTTTATAGGGCAGAACTTCAGTCGATTATGCTGAAAAACATAATAGAACATTCTAAGCATTTAGATAGTTTAAATACGTAATTTAAACCTTGTTTGTAAGCTGATTGGTTGGTCTCCAGGTACCTTAAAACCCGTGCTGGAGGCAAAAACTCGAATTCGAATTATATATATATTTCATATATAGATAAGTAGAATTAAAAATATATTTTATCATGAGCATCTTATCTCATTTTTATTAATAAGTAATAAAAAAAGTAATAAAAAACATAAAAATTACCATGTAGTGAAAATTTTCTTAATAACTTAGATGGCATTTTAGTGGTCAAAGGGATAAGGAAGAATGCCAGGATTGTCTCGTCATAATGGGCGGTGGCTAATATACATATTTTACAACTCTTAAATTACAAATGCCTTTTTCATATTTATAGTTTCTGATTTGATATCTGAGGGAAATAATACAGTGCAGAATTCGATTCCTTTTATTGTGAATATTTAATATTAATGATAGTTTTGAAATGATCCCCCGTGTATGGCGTTGGGTCATCAGGTAATAAATAATTCAGATTATAATCTTTACAACGCTATTTCATTGTAATTATCGACATTTTTTTCTTTAATTCTGATCCATAGATCTTATACTGGTATCCACTAACAACATATCCAAAATATCGAAAAATCCTTCTGTTGAAAAAATGTCTTCCTTTGAAAATGTAATCTTACTTACATCCGTCCATTTTTGTTTGCATGAATGATATAATAACAATAAATATTTATTTGGGAAATAATAAATACCTTTTGGCACATATTGTATTTGTGCTATTCTTTTGAAAAGCTTCCCTAAGGGATTCCACGTGGAAGCTGAAAACGAAGAAACCGCTCCTGGCATGTTTGATTTATCTGTAGGAGATACCTGCTCTTGGAGACATTTCAGTCTCCTTGTCGGATTCAGTTCTTAAGTGTCTGTGAGGAATGTTTTTACCAGTAAGTTTGGATGTCCACCGAGTGTCACTTTTTTTTTAATCCTTTATTTACAGATCGGCTATTCCTAGCCTTACATGTTTTGTTTTCTTTATAATGAGTTTTAAATTTTAACATGATGTAAAATGTGGGTTTCATGCAAGAGACATTCCTAACTATACATTACCAGCTTATTTACAAGAGTATATATAATAGTATTTTTTCGTATAAAATAATGATAGTAGTTTATATATAAAATACTAGCTTATGCCCTCGGCTTCGCTCGCGTGGAATTTGGTCTGCCACATAAAGTTTCGTGAAAGATCATTTTAGATAAATAATTTAATTTTTTTTTAAATATAAGTTACTCGTACATCCAAAATTGCAGATGTCTAACTTCAAAACTAACGGGTTCTGCACAACCTTTGAACCCCTATTATATTAAAGGGGTTCCACCCTTGGGGTGGAATTATCCAAATTTCTTTCTTAAACTATACAAAGAACCTATCTACGAATTTCCAGATGCTAAGCTCCTGATTTGCCTTTAATTATGTACTATAAAAGGGGGCGCATGCCCCGTGCCTCCACATAAATCTGCCCTTGCTGTAGCCTATGATGTATAATCTATCTTACTGAATAAGTTTCATCCAAACCCGTTCAGTAGTTTTTGCGTGAATGAGTAACAAACATTCGCATTTATAATATTAGTAGGATATCAAAACAATAGCTTCACCCAAGTTCGTTCTCTTATTTTAACCACTATGATCATGTGATTTGCCTTTAATTATGTACTATAATGGATTCTCCACAGTACCTAAAAAACTGTCGGGGGGGCACATGTCCCTTGCTCTAGCCTATGTGTTAGTCTGATGTATAACCTATATTACTGTAAAGTATCATCCAAATCCTTTCAGTAGTTTTTCAATGAAAGAGAGACAAACAGACAAACTTTCGCATTTATAATATTAGTAGGATATAAATAAATTTAAAAATTAAAATAAATGTAATAATAAACAGAACTATAGTACTATAGAACGGAAAACTAAAAGGAAACAGGATTATATTACGATTTGTTAAAACGATTGGTGCGAGAGGTAATAGAGTTCACATCAGAATATCTTTCAAGAGTCTTAGTTTCAGTCTTGAGGATGAAATAGGTTCCTATGTTGAATGCTACACCACCTTTGACTGCTGATAATCAGGTCTTAAATCTAGTATAACGCTTTTTAATAAATTCTTCTATCGTCTCTAGTTTTAGCTCTCGGTGTAGTTGTTGTTTGTTCATTTAATGTCACTTTATGCTGCTATGGCTAATCGGGCGATGCTACAGTGGGAGCTCTAAATTTTGCCTGTTCAGGTTTAATTAGGTTAGGGATTTTTAACGAATACCTGACATCGTAGAGGCTCGGAACCCCCGTTTAACGTCCCTCCCGAAGGACGGCGTAACTAAGGATTTTTTACTCCCTTTAAAAAATCCTAGGGCCACCTGCCGGGCTACGAACGAATCGTAGTTTGTACACCACTAGACAACAGGTCGCGGTGTATTTGTCTGTTTCGTACAAACCAAGGCGCGTTTACTGCAATCCGTAGGATTTTATTTTGGAAGGTTTGCAATTTTGTTCGCTTTGTTGTTGACACTGCGCCCCACACTTCACAATAGTACATTAGTAGGTAAAGTTAAAGGATATCAGGTATTGATTTTTTATCGATATTAACTATGATCTATTTTTAAATTAATTAGTACTGGTAATCAGGAAGTAATTGAATTGTTTAAGGTTGCCCCAGCTGAATTAGAAAGCATACGTTGAATCAATACCTACATCGCGATCCGGGAAAATTTTAAGAAGAGGGCTCAAACAAATGTATCAAAAAAATCTGAACTGAACCACTTATATTTTTTTATTGGACGAAATGGTTAACATGTTTTAATTCCTAAACCTGATTTTGTAGGTTGTATGGAAGACCAAGACTGGTTGCCAACACTTACATTTTATCTTCGACCGATACAGAAAGACAAAGACAGGTTGAACGAGACAGATAGACAGACATGAGTAGAAACTATTAGACACAACAGACTAATCAATATTCTAGGCAGAACATTAATTTTCATACAATTACATTTTTATTTTGTAGTTATTTCTACCCATTGACTAACACTCCAATAAATTTTTATGAAGTATTAGATTCAGTTGTACAATTTTAATCAATATTCTTACCCTTAAAGTTTGTAATTATCATAGATGTGTTTAATAAAAAATAATATTTCAGGAAAGAGCTCTATTTATTAAGGGATTCCCACTTTTGCTTATTGAATTAGTTATATAAATGCAATCGGGAAAATATAAAACACAGTCTCCCAAATAAAAGTAAATAATTGCTACAAGTTTTGTTAGTTCAAGCATCATCAAAGATAAAGAAAATAAATCACATCAATGATGATAAAATACAACAAATCTCACATTGATAGTCCAAAATATTCAAATCGAGACAGCTTATCATTAAAAAACGCTAAAGCATCCAATTAAATAATCACTTTTAGATTAAATAATTTATAAAAAAAACATAAACAATCGCACATAAAAAAAAATTATAATAAATTTTATATTTCAAGTTTGAATGATTGAAGATTTAAATTATATATTTATTTTTTTCCTGTATCATTACAAACCACATATTTTTTTGGGTACAGTGTTTGGACTGTATCATTAGTAAGGACCATAGGGGAGGGGTTATTGGGGATTTAACCCCCCCCATAGCTTAAATGAAATTTTAAAAAAATTGTAAGTAACAATTTAAAAAAATAAAACTTTGAAGGATTTTACTTTTTCAAAGTTATTATTGTGGGATTACGGAAGTAAGGGTTAATAATACCAAAAACACAACAAAGAAAGTGCAAACACAGTTATTTTAATGAATAAAAGGTACGATAAAATGACAAACCAAAACGTAATACTGTTTATTTACAATTAATTATATTATTATAACGGCAGTAGTGGCATCTAGCGGCAACAATACGATCACATATGTGAGAAGAACAGTTTAGACAATTCTTAGAATCTAGAAGTAAAGTCTGGTATTTATAACTTGTCCTTTTTCTCGCCCTCCTCTTAAAATGTACACCGTACAGTAAAAGAGGTCCTTCTTGTACACATTATTTAATAAACATTTCTCCCTATGTAAGAGAAATATATTGACCTCCATCCGGAGCATTCTCTTCCCCCTAAAATAATATAAATTAACTCTTATTGTAAATGATGTAATAATTATCATAAATTATTCAAAACACATCTATTTATGGGAAAAAATATTATTTATTTATTATTGTTAGCCATTATATAGTAGGTAGTTTAGAAACCTTATGGTGTGAAAGGGGAATCACAATGTTTTGAAAATATTTCTCCGAAGGCGACCTATAATGTCTTTATACAATTTGGACCTGGCTTCAACTAAAGAGGTCATGGTAAATGAGAAATAACTGACAAAGTGTCAGGAAAAGTCAGACCACACATAAAGATGCTCCTGAAGGCTACTTTGTTAGAGGCAGCTGTCGGAGAACCCCAAGGGTCAGGTAGATCGGCAAGTCTTCATCCTCCGGGTCTACCGGGTGGTAAAACCATCGCGGCTTCCTTCGGGCTCCGGAGTGCCAACACCATCCCCGTAGGGAGTGACTTCTTCAAAGTGCCTTAGCCGATGGAGCAGTCCTCGTAAGGAGGCGGAATGACTTGTATACTTCAAAGGGTGAACATTCGTGAAAGTTTTGTAGGGTTGTGGGAATGAGGAGTCTTCTTTCAAGTTAAATTTATGATAGCTTTGTTGAAAATGTACTTGTTGGTAACGGGGTGAAATGTGCCCTTCCAAAACATTGTTGAATATTTACAAAGCAAAAGCCGACTTTTTGCTTTACCTATTCATCACACAACCTTGTTTTGTAATATCTTTGGAATAAAAAAAGATAGGAATAATCGTAAATGTCAGGAAATGATTATCTTTTTATTATTTCCTCTTAACTAGCCAATTATAGCTAGATTATATACATGTTATAATATGATATAAAAATAATAACAAAAAGGTTTCTAGTTACTTTTAAATAAATAAATTGAATATATTTAATAATGCATATACATGTCTATTTCATAATAAAGATACCAGTTTGGTGGTAAATAAGGCCAACTTTGAAGGAGTGGAAAGTTTGTTTCTACATATTTGAATCACATTTGTGCCCCACAATTTGGCTAATACTCAAGTTTAAATTTAGTTTTGATTTTGAAAGCATCAAACTTTCATTTCAACAAAGTTAAAGCTCGCCTTTACCGACTATCCCCAGATCTGCCACCCATGGGCCGCCTTCCCAGATCTGCCACCCATGGGGCGCCTCCCCTAGTATAAATATTCATAATATATTAATATCTTTCAAAATTTGTTAAACGAATAACAATGAAATAAAGATTATTCTGTTGTTATGATACTTGAGTGTATTTAGATAAAAGAAAGAGCGAAATTTTTTCTCATTTGTCAACTGAGTTTCTGATGGAATAGTCAATTTAAAAAAAGAAAACTAGTATAAGCGAATTTTGGGAAATGTCCAAGAATCCTTAGCGCCAATGGTTGAAGAGTCTTATAGAGTTTAAGGATTGCAGAAGTTACAACTCCATCACGAAGCTAGTTCACGTAAGTAAAAATTTTTTTTATCTATAAATATTCAAGCATTATCTTACTTATCTTTTAATTTGCTAATGTATAAATTACAAAAATTTTCACCAATTCAATATGCAATTCATTCTATACGATAGATTTGTTCAGAAAAATAGAAAAGTAATCATACAATGATTGATTTAAATTTCAACGAGAGTGAAATAAAATATAAAATAAAATAATAATAGGATATAAGTTTAAAGTTAGCCTAATTAGGCCAGCGGTGTTTTCCTTATCACTATACAAATGTTATTAGCGCCATTTTCTCTCTTCTTCTTTCTTAGGATTCCTCATGAATCTTCCAAGGACAGGGAAGTTCTTAGATTCTTCCGCTCCGACGATATGGAAATCTTAAGGTCCTTCTTCTTAAGGCGGAGGAAATTTAACTTTGGATAGTAACATAACTAAGTTACTATGAGGACTTTATAAGAGTAAGACACCTTCATCTGTGATCACAAGTGTCTATAATCCCCAAATGTTAAGTCGATGAACAAGAAAATCATGGTTATTTCTTATTTTTTTTTTCATGCATTTCTCCACGTCCTCCATCCACTTTCTCTTTGGTCTTCCACGCTTTCTTCTTTCAGGTGGTATAGAGTTATGAATTTTCTTTGGTCAGCGGTTTTCGTCCATCCGCATTAAGTGGCCATACCACTTTAACCTTTTAGTTCTGATCTGGTAAAGATGTTCTTTTGACATCCAACCTTGTCTGTAATTGCTGCGTTTGGGATCCGCTTGGTTCTCGATATACCACAGCTTCTTCTCCAGAAATCCATTTCCTTGGAAAGCAACCCATTCTCCGCCTTTTTCGTGAGTGTCCAAACCTCTGATCCGTCAGTGGCTACGCATCCCACGAAGGAATAGTAGATCTTCTTTTTAGTTTCCAATCTTATAATATTTCTTTATTCCATAGGATGGAATTTATCAAACTTATTATTTCTTCCTCATGTTTTACTTTAAACTTTTACTCACATAAGGTCTAAAAATAAAGTAGTTTTTAAATTGTGCTTCCTTGTAATCTGCTTCTGCAGTTTCTTTGAATACATTTTTGTAGAATGATGGAGTCGAATTTTTATGTATATTTATGCGATTAGTTTTATAAGATAAAAAACATGATTGTCTTCGAATGATTGATCGAATAGGTAAATTTAAAGGAAAATTAGAACTAAAATACAAACACAAATCTTTAATTACATAATTATTGAAAAATAAAAAAAGAGACCTTACATAAATGTTAAGACCATGGACAAATTCCAACGAAAGCCCTTAGTCTCTTAGCCCAGAAATAGAAATTATCTGTCCCTAGTTTCTATCTTAATTTCTATTTCTGTTTTAGTTTGGAGACTAAGGGCTTTTCGTTTGAATTTTTCCACGGTCTTAACATTTAATTACATAAGTTTAATTAAATTTTTCAACTCCCAAAAATTTTCCCATCTTGTTCTTTTACCTCTAATAATCGAAACGTGAAAATGTGATACTTAAAACAAGTTTTCTTACTTAATCATCGGGAGTAATTCACCTAAAAAAACGAGTTTAAATATTTTATTTATTAGGGAAAATAAATTATTTAGTTCTCTCATCATTGAGGACTCAGTTATCTATATCTATATTCTTTTAGATTATTCGGAAGGATCCTGACCCAGAATAAAGTACTATATCACAAATCTTTAATTACATAAGTTCTTAATGAAACAACAATATTTAGTATTGAAAAGTAAAAAAGAGACCTTACATAAATGTTAAGACCGTGGAAAAATTCCAACGAAAAGCCTTAAGTCTCCAAACTGAAACAGAAATAGAAATTATCTATCCAATATTTCGCCCATTCAGGCATCCTCAGGGTAGAAAGAGAATAACAGCAAAACAAAACATAAATAATGCACCCAAGAAACATCCCACCACCTCGAATGCTCAAATGCAACTCTATAGTGTATACTCTAATATCTGAAGTCTCCTCTAATTCAAATCCTCAGTTCAACACATTAAAACAAGATCCCGCCTTTCCGATCTCTATATACCTTCTCGCAGAACCAAAGCATTCGAATGTTCCTTTCCCGCCCGCTCCACCACAGTGTGCAACTCAATACCTACTAATATCCGTCATAGTACCTATTTACTTATTATTATTTTTTGTTTAAATATTTCTTTTTAAATTGTTTCCTGTCACTTTTTACATGCTTTATGATTTGTAACATTTAGCCTTCTGGCCATATAAATATTATGTTTCTTTTTCTGTTCATATTTGTTATTCTGAAGGAACTTACTCCCAGAATAAAGTTACTTTTCTATTCTATAATATTTATGTTTAATTTATTGTATGTATTGTAGTGTATAATAATTGGCAAATTTAGGTTCATTCGTCGAATTTAGGTTTATTCGTCCCACAACCCCAATTTTCTTCGTATGTCGAATACTACTGGATCTAAAACGATCAATAGTATTTCCAAATCCATCAAGATTTTATACCTTGAAGATCATAGACGATTGTGGACTAGGCCTACTGGGGATACCACATTAAAAAAAACGCACCCCGGCACTCTACCTCTGCGGTGGTGTGGAAACGAGTGCATTATTTATAAATATTATTTAAAAAATTAATATTATTTGATTGGCTAGGAATTTGGAGAAAAACAATAAGACCTTTCCAATATGTAGATCATCATTTTTCCCGAAGTAGCCACTCTTTAAACATTTTTATTTAATGACTGCCCATGCTGTTCAAGTTTATTTTATAATATAATAAAATATAATGAATTCTTCAATTGTCTCTAGTTTTAGCTTTCGGTGTAGTTGACTGTTTCGTACAATCCAAGGCGCGTTTACTGCGATTCTTAGGATTTTATTTTGGAAAGGTAGTAATTTGTTTCGCTTAGTTGTTGACACTGCACCCCACACTTCACAACCGTACATTAGTAGAGGTCTAAGAATGGTTTTATAAATTAATCAGGCTGTTTCTGGTTTTGATCTTGATTTTCTATTTATTACACTGTCCAACAAAAAAATATTTTTGTAATGTTTCCTTCACTTCATGAGTCAAATCTTACTAATTTTGGGTTGAAAAAAACGAAAATGACAATGAAAAAATTTTATTAGCTCTAGTTTCTGTGATACACCATGGGTCAAAATATATAACGTTAACAAATTGAGGCAAATCAGTAAATTTTAAACCATAAGTTTATCAACATTATAAATTAATTTGGAGTTGAAAATTAATGGCAGAATACTTGGCAGGTTGGATATTATTACCATCATGTGGATTTCATTTTTCTTTTGGCCTGTCTTTTGTAGGTGAGCTCTGGAGCATCCCTACACACGCACCAACAGTAATCTGCAAGCATTGATTCATTCCAACGGCCCTTATATCTTTGTTCCATTACAGAAATATCCTGATGGAATCTCTCACCGTGTTCATCACTGACCGCACCACAGCTAGGAGGGAAAAAGTCTAGATGAGAGTGGAGGAAATGAATTTTGAGAGACATGTTGCATCCAAGTTTATAATATTTTTGTAGAAGTATCCTCACCAACTGAACATAGTCATCTTCTCTTTTGTTCCCCAAAAAACCTTTAACAACTCCCTTGAACGCATTCCAAGCTTCCTTTTCTTTCCCCTCCAAAACTCTGTCAAACGCAGGATCCTTCAGAAGCTCCCGAATTTGTGGCCCAACAAAAACACCTTCCTTAACTTTTGCATCACTTAGGAAAGCAATTTTTTCCCTCAAATAGCTAAAGGCCTCTCCTTCTTTGTTCATGCCTTTGACAAAGTTTTTCATCAAACCGAGTTTTATATGTAGTGGTGGAAGAAATATATCTTTCGGGTCGACGAGAGGCAGGGCAACAACATTTTTTTCACTAGGGCCAAGATTTCTTGCAGGCCAGTCTGTTTGAATGTAATGTGATTTCCTATCCCTACTGTCCCACATACATAAAAAGCAGCAGTATTTAGTATACCCCAGTTGCATTCCTAAAAGTATAGCGATGACCTTTATATCACCACAGGTTTTCCACTTGTGTTCAGCATATTTGATTGAGTGGAGGAGGGGTTTCATGTTTTCATAAGTCTCTTTCATGTGAAATCACGTATATAACCTCAAAATAGCTGTACAACTGTTGGTTTTGTCAGTTAACAGGCGTACCAACATCCAAAAACTAAATTTCTCGACAAAGTGAAAGCTGAGCATTAAAAAATGACATGTTACTGTATCTTGAAAACAAGAGCTAATTGGTCATTTTCGAGGTGATTTTTGAACTCAGGGGGTGAAAATACATAATAACTGGGTATTTTTAAGCCCGAAACAAATTATCGGATAAAATAGAGCTAGTCGAGCAAAGACCTGTGTTAATTAAGTGTTGATATGCTGGTTCCAGGTAAGACGGCGCTTACCTTTGTTTCGTTTAGTTGTTGACACTGCACCCCACACTTCACAACCGTACATTAGTAGAGGTCTAAGAATGGTTTTATAAATTAATAAGGCTGTTTCTGGTTTTAATCTAGATTTTCTATTTATTATCAGATAAAGTAGAGCTAGTCGAGCATAGACCTGTGTTAATTTAGTGTTGATATGCTGGTTCCAGGTAAGACGGCGATCTAAATATACGCCGAGATATTTTATTGATTCTTTATTCCATGGGAGGTTTCTGCCATTGAGCACTAGCTCAGGTGAGTCTGAAGGGCATCTAAGGGTGAAAAGTAGTAAAGTAGTAAAGTTTTGCGCAGCAGTTTTGAACGTTGAGGTCAAATTTCCAATTAGAAAAGTATTGTTCTAACTCATTTAGGTAACTTTGTAGTGTATTCCTGGCTATAATTATGTCATCACTCTGCGGGAATACTGCTGTGTAGTCACATAAAAGTTGAACAGGATCGGAGAGAACAGAAACTTGTAGATTACCGGCACTGATTGGTCTAATGGTTGAATTAGTGTTATATATTCTAACTGTACCGAGTGAGTCATGAAAGAAGGTACGAGGGTAGATCAGTGTAGGGAGTGGTGGGTTGCTGTGATGGAGATCCTGGGTTCAAATCCTGCTGTGGCAGATAAATTTTTCATTTGCTAACAGCCACGGCTGGACCCTGTGGGGTCTGTAGACCCTCCTGGAGCTCACTCAGTCTTTATAAATTGAGAAAAAACAGGTGTTTGAGCATGATTTTGAACAAATGCTCTCTCTGCACAACCGTTGTCCTAGAAACAATACAGCCTCTACTATGTACTGAGGCAAAGACCCTTTATGGCTTGTAGAGGTACAGGTACGTTAAAAATAGTGTGAATTTAAGATGAGTAAATATATTTTTTTATCTTTGTTAGAGAGAAAAATAGTTGACTGAAAAATCTGATGGAGGGTGGAAATAGTTGGGGGGGGATGCAGTTATAAATTAACACCAAATAAGTGAAGACTTATTTTTTATTTGTGCTGACGTTTCGACCTACTTTGTAGGTCATCTTCAGGGCTATGAAAAAATAAAATAAAACAAAAATAACTACAAAAAAAATTACAGTACCAAGAATATAATATTTCTACATATTTCTTCTGTATTTATTCTTTAGCATCATATTTTGTATCAATTTTCATAACTTTTACTTATGTAACACTCTCGGAATCTATTATCATACATTTTATATTTTTCTGTTCTTAAACTTGGTTTTCCATACTTTTATATCTCACCTTTTTATATTTATACTTTTTCATTTTGTATCTTTCGGTTTCCCTTCTCATTTTTCTTTCTCTTTGTATTTTGTTTACATTATCTGTACATTTATTCTGTAATTTTCTTATTCATCATACTTAATTATATATCCATCACTATTTTTTACTTTTCTATTACTCTATATGTTATTATATTCTTGGTACTGTAATGTTTGTTATAGTTATTTTTGTTTTGTTTGTTTTTTCTCCCATAGCCCTTAAGATGACCCTCCAACTATTTAAAAACTGAGGAAATAATATAAAATGTTTCATAACATAAGGTCTGAAGTATAATTGTTTTGAATATCTGAGTATACTGCCAAAAAAAATTATGATTACTCAAATAATCTTTGCCACCCAATAAATACGTTTTTATTTATGAGCTTTCTCATTGACCACATTCAAAACAATTATACTTCAGACCTCATGTTATGAAGCATTTTATATTATTTCCTCAGTTTTTAAAATGCATCAAGATAATTTATATTTATATGTACAAGATATGTAAGCTTATTTTTAGATCTCGATTATGATATAATGTCTTCCACTTCTCACCACTTTGTCTGTATTTAAAGATAATAAAAATTAGAAACATATATAGATGGTAGACCCCAAACTGGCATATTTTGTTTAGGTTTCTGGGAAAATAAGGTGATAAGTATATAGGTAATTGTAGATTGAGGGTAGATGTGGGAAACCAATGATTTAGAGATAACCCTGAGAACTTATAGACAAATCCATACTTATTTCATTTCTTATGAATTAAAAAGGTTAGAAAAATTAGAAACTTTGTTAAACTATTGAATTAATTGTTTCAGGAAAAAAAAAATAAAGTTAAAGGAAAGAAAATTAAATAAATAGAACGACTATTTTAAAATAAAAGATGATGGTATCTTTATTATATACTTTCACAGCCAAGTTTTGAACATAACTTGTGAATATATACATATTTTTTATGTATCTACACTCAGTAACAAAACTGATGGCAGTAATAATATAATCACTTATTGGTAACAACATTGTTATAATTTCTTTTTTCTTATGTTTTTAAATATATCTACAAATGTTAATCAATAGATAGTTTTATAATTTATTGAAATACATCCTAAGATAAATATATTTTTTTATTTACTTTCTGACATTACTACTTATGCTTCCATTACTTTAATTACACTAAGTTTAATCATTTAGCAACAAAATTGCTGGTAATTAATTACCATGTTCATTGAATTTTAAAGCTTTTTTTACTAAGTGCACTCACTACATTGTCTATAACTCATTAAACAGTCAAGTGATGAATTAATTTTGTATTTTTCTCCAAGTGTCGCTAAGCGATCGATAATTAAATAAATGTAGATTTTCTACTTCATTTTTTTAAAGGCAATAAATGCAATAATTAATTGTTTCCATACAATTTAAATCTAATAATAATTACAGAAAAATGATAGATAATTATTCATTACAATATTTCATTTTAAACAATTGTCCTTATTAAAAACTACTTCAGACATTTTCAATCCAGATCCAACCAGATTTTAAACAGATTTTTGTAGTAATGTAAACTATGTGATAAGACCCTATATTTCTGTTTTTATTAAATTTCCAGAATGTCAATAGTTTGTTATAAAGTTGAAAATGCTTTAAAAATCTTTTAGATCAGGCATTTGTCAATTTAAAAAAAATCAAAATACCGATTATTCTGGAAATCTCACAAAATAGACATTTATTTGCATTACTATAAGTAATAATCCTAAAAAAAATATAATTAAATTTTTTAATCCAAACAACTGAGGTGTTCTTGGAGAGAACAATTTTTTTTCAACAAATTTATTGTTAGAAATAAATAGTCCCAGAATTTAAATCATCATTTACATATTCATTTTTAATACATAAATAATAAATTACATGTTCATTATGTTTGATTCCAAGCAATACAGTATTAAAAAAGTTTATAGATTTTGAAAGAAAAAATACAATAGGGTCTTAATAAAATTGTGTTTATTTATGTTATAGTGAGCTTTATTTATGCTATTATGTCTGTTAAGAAAGGTTTCACTGTAATGTGTTGTCGCTTTTAATACTTTGATTTAGTTATATGTCACTTGAAAATACATACATATTTTTTAATTATCTATTCAGATATACATAAACATTTCTATACATTACTTAATGTCTACTCAATATGTAAAATATTATTTCTCCTCAACAAACTCTATACTATATGATCAAATTGACTTGTAATTGAATATTTAAATCTTATTATTAAATGGTTATTATTAATACTTTGAAAAAAAAACGAAGTGATTTAAGAATGTATTAAAAACCATACTAACAAATTTATATTTTATTTTACTGCAAGAAGAAGCAATGCCAATAATTCATTGCTATTGACTAAAAAATAAATTTAAATATATCTAGGATAGAAAAAATTGTGAACAATTTATATTATACAATAAATAAATACATGAAAGAAAACAAAAATTGCTTGTTGTTTTAAGGAACATGTCCTTTCCAACATGTCCTTTCCAAAAACCCCTCAGTTATACATGATAATGAACAGGTTAAAACATTATAAGACAGCCAACAAATTTTTAACAATACATATATAGCATTTACAAGTCTATTTGAACCTTTTCCAAGTCAACTGAAACCTTTTACAAATCAAATGCTACCGTTTCCAAGTCACAAGCAACCCTTTCCGATTCGAATGTAACCCTTTCCAAATGAGTTGAAACCATTTCCAAAGCAAATGTAACCGTTTCCATTTCTATTGTCACCCTCGAAAATGTTTTGAAAATTTAATGTAATATTAAACGAACAGTGTTATTTTACTTTCTCCTTAGGAATAAACACTTTTTTTAAAATGTGATAATGTTCACTTCAGTTTTCATTCTTTCTTTTTTTTTATTATTTACTTCTTGAGAAAAAAATCAACTTTTCATTTTAAATTTTTTCCTTAATTTTTGTGTAAACAAGAATATTATTATGTTTATTATTTTATTACCAAAACTATGAAGATACTGTTGTTAAGTTCAGATTACATTTTTTTTTTTTACTTTTTTTAAATAAACTTTCTCAGAAACAAAAAATCAACTATTTGTTTTTTTTTTAATTATTTCCCTCATTTTTGTCCTAACATGAGTTGTGAAGAAAAGGGTTGTGTTGATTATCACTCTCGAAAATGTTTTGAAAATTTGCCGTACTGGAAAATGGGTGAATTTAGAGCCTCATAACTCACCAGGATAAAATCATTACAACCTTTTTCTTCAGAACTCTTGTTAGGACAAAAATGAGGGAAATAATTAAAAAATAAATAGTTGATTTTTTTTTTCTGAGAAAGTTTGTTTTAAAAAAGTAAAAACACGTAATCTGAACTTAACAACAGTGCCTTCATAGTTTCATAGATTTGGTAATAAAATAATAAACATAATAATATTCTTTTTTACAAAATATTAAGGAAAAAATTAAAAATTAAAAGTTGACTATTTTTCTGAAGAAGTAAATAATAAAAAAAAAATGACATAATAACTAAAAGTAAATAACACTGTTCATTTAATATTGCATTAAATTTTCAAAGCATTTTCAAGGGTGACAATAGAAATGGAAAATGGTTACATTTGCTTTGGAAAGGGTTTCAACTCATTTGTAGAGGGTTACATTTGAATTGGAAAGGATTGCTTGTGACTTGGAAAGGGTAGCATTTGATTTGTAAAAGGTTACAGTTGACTTGGAAAAGGTTCAAATAGACTTCAAAATGCTATATATATATATAAAATTATCACAGAGTAAAACAAAAGAAAGATCGCTTTGATTTCAAAATAAAATTAATTTTAATCCAGAAATAATAATTAGTATTGTAAAGCAATTTATTTCATTCCTTACAATTTCCAAGACCAATAAATTATTTTTTTTATTTCTGTTCTAAGAAACAAATATAGTAATTAATCAAACACTCCAACATAAGAAATGTCTTGAATAAAATATTAAAACCCCATTCTTTTGGCACTAAAAGACCCTGCAGTCCAAATTACCCTCTAATGTTATCCTTAGAACTAGGACAACACCTCTCCATTAAAATATCAAATATTATTTTATTTGTTAAAAGAAAATTTTATATCATTAAGTATTGATCCCTAAAAATTTAGGTACTTTTTCTCTTTTTTATGACCAGAGCATAATCTATTAGTCATAATTAATGTTTATATAACCATCTGATTTCATGACACATTTAACACCAGTCGAGTTATCTATATTTATTACAAATAATTTCTTATACCCAAAAATATAACCAAATATTTTTTTTATTTTTTACATTGGAATTAGTGAGACATAATAGACTATTAGGAAAACTGATTTTTAAAGCAATAATCTTTCCTGATTTAAATGTTCATGAAATCCAAAGAATTGGACTATTTTCTAATAAAACTTGTAACAAATACAAGTTTCATTTATCTAGTTCTATATAAATTTCTAATACGTATGAACAATCATATGTTTGTAACTCTATTTTTCGTAATTGATTTGTCTAAAACATTGGACAAATGGTGCCTCCATTTAAAAAGGCTTTATTAACAGGCAGTAACGAAGAAAAGGCCACAGGAATTTTGTGATGCACCTAAGCAATGTGAATAATCATAAAAAAAATATATAATAATAATTTATATCTTTATAAACATCTGTTGAATAATTAACTCTGTAACCCTGATATGTTATATATGTTTAAACTATTTTTTTGGTGTTTTTGTTGTAATAATTTCACAAATTGGTGTCCATATATCTATCTATATATTAAATAAAAATTATACCCGAAAATATATTTCTTTTAACCATCAGTAGTGGCATTTTTGTGTCTGTATTTTACTTATATCTAGTAATTCATAATTTTGTGTTAGGGTAAATATACATATATTTGCTATTTTAAATTATATATATGATTTATCTATCAATAATCAATATATTTTAGCTACAAAATTATTTTCTTTCATAAAATAGTTATAATTCTAGTTCAATATATTGTGGAGGAACTTTGGGCAATTATATATACATAAATATGTAGAGGAGAGTATTGTAACTTTGAACAATTTTACATCTCACCATCCTTTCTTTTAGGGCTTAGGGATCAGAATCTATGGATCATCTTGGGCTAGGTATTTGATAAGGTATGTACTTTATCTATGCCAATGGTTGTGCAATGAGATGATTCAACCAAGATTATCCTCAAACACAACGTTTTCTTCCGAACTAAGTGAGCCTTCATAAACAAAACTTGGTAAAACTCAGGAAGATCTCCCTTTTCTACAGGCTTGAACCAATGTGATATAAAAGTAATTATACGCTATAACCATTAATAAATAATATTAATAAAAGCCAAGGGGTTAAGAAAAAAAAACAAACGCTATAACCAATACTGAAAAGTACAGATGCAGTTGGAACTTTGTTGTGTAAACAAAAGTTCCTAAACTCCTGAAGATAAATTTTAAAGTATTTTATGTTAATTTGATTTGAACTTTAAGATGTGATAAATGTAAGTCCATCAAGTGTATCTTCAATTTTAATAAATTATTGCTCCGTATATAATAGTTTTATCTTGTAGTACAAGATAAAAAGAGCTTATGATGGATAACCTTTTATTATTTTTCTTTGTACAATATTACTGTTATATTTCATGTGCAATAATTGATTTTTTTAATTGCATTATTAAAAGTGGGAGGGGTTCAAGTACCCAAATCCGAGGGTCATGCCTGATTGATTGTAGTTAAAGCAAATTTTGGAGCAAACATCTTAATTGATTTTTCAAGTTTGATAGCATAAATCATTCTTTGAGATCCAATGAATATTTTGAAACTTTTAAGGCATATTGTATTAAATATGCTTAACGTGTACATTTAAGGGTATGCAACAATTTTTTTTAAGAAATGGCTCAACAAATTTTTAATTTTGATGATCGAAATTATTCGTTTTGTTCCTTTAAATGTTTTATAACATTTTGAACTTGACAATGTTTTGCATTATTTGTGTTTTATCTGTTTGAGGAAATAAAATGATTTTTTGAGCGAAGTGAAAAACCTATATTTGAGTATGATGTTTCAAATTACTCAATAATTTCCATGAATGCTGTGAAACAAAGTGAGTTCAAAATTTTGAATACAAATTTTCATAATGTTTCTTATTATTAAATAAGCATGTAGTAATTAATTATAATTACCAATACTTGAATGCTAAAAGGTTAAAAATAAAAACCTACTTACATATCCCTTACATTGTTATTTGTCTGATAGTACAAAATGCACTTGAATATCTACTATTGAAAAATAGTGGATCGTAAGTGATTTTGATATCTACTCATATTAAACCTTGTTGTAGTAGTTGTTTGCCTTTGCAAGACACATTTATATATATTACTTCCTTCATTTTACATACTACCAGCGTATATTGCAAGCATAAAATTATTTTAAAAATCAAATAAATTGTAATTTAATTCCTAACATTAAAAAAGGGACGTATCACTATCCATCAATTGGTCTCAATCAGAAACCAATTGCAAAAATTGTTCAAGATAGTTTAATTTAACAGCAGTTGAGAATTAAATAATTAAAATGTTCACACAACTTTTTTTTTAATATTCCGATGATTTAATCCTAAAGTTTTCTTACAAATAGTCTATTTTTTTTAAATTCTATTTCCATTAATGTTAAGCTGTCCCGTTGGGCAAAAATATACACATAATAAAATCAGTAAATTTATCGCATGTTTGGAAGTTTGAACTGATAATTTACTGAACATTGCTTAGGTGCATCAAATGAACCCAATAAAATTTACATATCTGTACAAGCTTAATAAAAAAAATGGATTATGCTTCATCATTAAAATGTTTCCTTTTGAATACATTGTAAATCAGGTTTAAATATTATCATCTAAACAAATGGAGAAAAATAAAATATGAGCATGCTAGCACAGAAATCACAGCTTTCAACAACAAATTCTGGACAGGCGCCATAAGAAAAAAAGCGCATATAAATTTGAAGAATAGACACTATTTGTCATTAATACTATGCCAACCTACTTAATACTTTCCTAATAGTTGTGCAACACTTTATTAATTATTTACATAATAAAAGAAATTATATACAAAACAATTAATTAGTAGACTTGACAGTGCTACAGTAGAAAAATGAAGATTGTTTCAAACTCATTATCCTATTATAAAATTGAAAAATTTGCAAACTGGGGAATTTTTTTAATTTATGCCTCTAATTAACCAATTTGTTTATCTTTTGAAATTACTTTCAACATTCAACATTTCCTGTGGAGCAAAAAAAAAAAATTTATAACATAGATTAATACATCTTAATAAACAATTTAATTGTATACATACAAATGAATTGAATTTGTTTATGGTTTTACGGACAAATTCTATTCTGTTTTAAGAAATTATTTTAACCAATAAAATTGCACAATATATTTAACTTATTATATTGTTTAATAAATTTTTTCGAAGTAATACATCCTCTTCTCACAACTACCAATGATAAAGATTATTTATGAGTTTTTTATTGAAATTAAGACCTCATAAAAATGAAAAGATTCGTAACCCATTAATAATCACTTAATAATATAAAAACATGGCAAATAGTCCATACATCCATATTCATTTTGGTTTGCTACAAATTCTGAAAAATTTAATTAATTTTATTTGCTTTACGTTATTATTGAACTAACTCTGTTCTGATTTAAAGAAACCTTATTAATTGATTTCATTTACTAAATATTCATTAAGTATGAAAGCCTTAAGAAAGGCAATTTCATTAAAAGGTTTTAAAAAATCAGCTGTTGACTCCTCATTATTAACAATTGCCAAATGAATAAACAAGTTTAAAATTTAAACATCATCTGTTTTTATTATATATTTTATTTACTGTAAAACAAAGATAGTAGTAACTTTAGATCCATCGACTCTAATAATCTGACCATGATCAATCAATTTGAAAATTAATTGGAAAAAAGTATTAAGATTAATGTTTCACAAAATTGCTTCAAGAATAAATCATTAATTTTATTGAAGAACTAAAAATACCCTTAAAAATAAATCACAACATTGAACTAGGTATGTTTTATGTCTTGAAAAATAGTTTTTATCAAAATAAATTAAAACTATTGTATTCAAAATACTTTTTTTCCTGATGTTTTTGTAGTTACTAGAATGTTCTTAAGATTAATTGAGAACTTACCAGTAATAGTTAAATTTTATTCAAACCATGAAATTATTCGGAACAACAAGTAAGCAGATCAAGTTAAAAAAAAATAATAATCTACACAGCTCCTTTATTTTTTCAAGCAAATCTATAATACTATCTTTGCATTCGTTTTTAAAGCTTCCGATATAGTGGTCAAGGCTCTTTTTCTCAAAATACATCATTCTCTTAAAACTTCATGAGCTTATTTATTCAAATTACTACTTTTCTTGTCTATGAAAATCTTATGAAATTGGTTTTACCCAATCAGGAAATCAGAAAACTTTCTCTTGAACGGTAGTATATTTTAACTTTAAAATTTAGGAAAAAAGTGGCCTACCAAAACTTAAATTAAATCATATCTTGACTAGATTAGCTTCACGAGATGGAAGATGGAAGATAGATTCTACTTACAAGTATATAACATTAACTTTAAACTAAATAACTAATAATTTGGACAAATTCCTCCAAATTAGTAAATCTAAACTTCATATAAAATACCAGTTTAATGTCTCCACTGAAATCTGTGTAACGCATTTAAAATCAATTCACTAATATGTAGCTATTTAATATATAAACTAAAACACCTTGTTATATAAATCTGGATCTATAACCTAAAACAAAAATACTTACACATTCTATCGTAAATTTGTATTTTTATGATGGTTAAAAGGTACGATATGTGCAGTTATACTGATTAAATGATTCAGAAATATATATATCAGCTCTAATTATTGAATTAACGGAAACAAAAAAGATTGTGTGATGAAGTGTGATTATGTGAACAGTGAATATGAGTTCTTTATCTTAGTTGAATAGAAGAATGTTTCTTTTTACTTAAATCTATGGATATTATTTAACTGCATCATTAGTTAGTAGGATTGATTTTCTAAATTTATTTGTACATTTATTCATTTTAAGTTTATAAGTTAGTTAGAGATTCCTTAAGAATACAAAATGTTAGAGTTAGAGGCATAATAATATAGAGTTATTCCTAAAAATATAGCTTGTATTGCTTTCTAGATTGGGGAATGTTTCTTTGATTATCTGGCAACAAAACAATTCTGAGAAATTCCCAACAAAATTATTATATTTAAAATGACTATTATTCATGTTCTACTGTGCAGAAAACAAAATGTACAAAAATAGAATAGCTGTTATTCAACATCTTTTTTTTTTTTAACATCTTATACTGATCTGAAATTGTTATACTTCCTCATTTTCACCTGGAAGAATTACAAAGATGGGCTCAAAGATAAACCTTTTCACATTATTTGTGGACGATCAACATCCACTTTAATAAATGGTCCAAATCGAATTTAAATAAATTACTACAGCTAGTAAGGCAAAAATTGGTTACAAAAGAACAATTCCACAGTACCATTGGTTAATAGTGTTAATTTTTTTTTTCCTTTGTAAAGTTCCAAATAACCATTTATGTCTAGGATTTTACTTATTTAGTGAAAACATTAGGAAGATATTGTGTGAAACGCCCTAGTGGACATTATGTCACTTGGCACTATTTGAAAACCCCTATCTTACAAAGGCAGTTTTCAGGATTGAACTTTTATACAGTCGTTTCTCGGTCGGTCTCAATGACTTCGACCGAGGGCTTTGGTCAGGATGGTTTCGAGGCAGTGGGGTGCCTACCTTGACGGCAAGCTACGAACAGGCCCAGAACTGTGGCAATTGCCATAAGTGCGCCAGCGGCTGAAACAACCACCTTACCGTCCGTGAGAGCGGAGAGTAGTTTTGTCGTCACTCCTAAATGAATACATGAAATGGATATTTTTAAGACTGTTATAAATAACAATTGTTTTAATAATGAAAGATGAGATAAAAGTAATTCTTTATAATAAAAATATGCTTCAAATTAAAAAAGTAAAGAATGATGAATTTTTATAATAATTTGAAGAAAGAAATATATTTAAAATGATTATATTAAAAAAACAATTTTTTAAAAAACAATTTTAAACAATATTTAAAAATACCTTCATATCAATTACAATTAAAAATTAAAATAATTAGTGTCATTTAAACACCTCTAGATATTTTTAATTCTGAATGACCAAAATACAATATAAATATTTAGATTAATATCAAAACGATATGCTAAGAAAAATATTTCTAATAATTGAGGCAATATGGCTTTTTAAAATAATAAATAATAACTTTAATTGACATCAAATAAAATTACAAATACAAATAACATAGTTAGTTAATAATGTCCATATCAATAAGTGAATGTATGTTTAACATAAATAGTAAATTCTTTATATTAATATAAATTTAAAGGAGTTTTTTAACCTATAGACTTTATATATATATATATATATATATATATATATATATATATATATATATTAATATAATAATAATATTAAAATAATCATAATATGTAATTCATGAAGAGATAGGAAAAGAATCGAGTAATCAAATTTGAAATATGTTTTTAGAAAAAATAACTTGAAGTTGGGCAAAGTGCCTGAAATGTTATTAGAAAAATAAAGTAGTAGAAGAGACTAATAGCAATTAATTTGGGTGATTAAATTAGAATTCTCTTCATAGATAAAATGATATATAAAATATGCTGTTTAAAAAAATTAAGTAAAACTTTTATACTTTACTAAAAAAATATTACTTCAATATATTCCTTATAAATCATTTATTAAAAGGGTCATGATTATTTAAAATAATTATAAGAAAGAAGTAATACCTTTAAAATAATTATATTTACCACAATCAGGATTATCTTCATCAAAACCTGAAGGGCAATTAATATACCCATCACAGTACAATGCTGGGCTGATGCATGCGTCCAATTCAGGACATCTGAAATAATTAAAACTTTGTTTATCCCATGGACATTTCTTTTCTACTTACAGAGAATAAATGGAGTAGAGAATGACATCAGCATCATTGAAATAAAATTTCAATCAGTTATGATCAATTTTTGGTTTTTACATATAAATAGGTTTTGTTTGAAATCACAACTAACCTATGTTTGCATTCCCAGGAGGAAACATTGCCATTCGTTCCAGTGAGGCTAGCGGAAAAAGAACGGGAACGAGATATTTCCAGCCAGTTGAGATGAGCTGTGCCTTCATCACTTCCAATCAGGCGTACGAGAAATGACGGAGGACCTGGTGACCACCCGCTTGTCCAATCCTCTGAAAATACATGGACAGCAAACTCCTTTTCCTTTTCTGTAGCTGGGCATACAACTCGCAGAAGTCTATAAAGAAAAAATGTAATAAAAAACGTTAAAGTAAATATTAAGACCATGGAAAAATTCCAACGAAAAGCCCTCGTCTCCAAACTAAAACAGAAATTGAAATTATCTGTCTAATATTTCACCCATTCAGGCATCCTCAGAATAGAAAGAGATTAACAGCCAAACAAAATATTAATAATGCAATAAAAAACATCTGATAAATACTCCAGAATTTGACTAAGATTCTGGAGTATTTATCAGCTGTTTGTATCTAACCTTATCCAGCTGGGGTCCAGTAACCCTCCTTATGATTCATTAGTCGCATTTGAGTTTAGGAGGTGGTGGGATGTTTCTTGGGTGCATTATTCATGTTTTGTTTCGCTGTTATTCTCTTTCTACCCTGAGGATGCCTGAATGGGCGAAATATTGGACAGATAATTTCAATTTCTGTTATAGTTTGGAGACTTAATAGCTTTTCGTTCGAATTATGTAAGGTCTTAACAGAAGAGACTTAACATTTATGTAAGGTCTCTTTTTATTGATCAATATGTTAAAATAAATATATCTTATGATTGATTTAAATTTGTATATCCGTCTTATAAAAATTTGTAAATACAAATGATAAATAAATAAAACTGAAAACCTACGTAAGGTAATTTATATTTTATTTATTTTCAATCAGAGTTTATTTTATAATGAAATTTGTTCCAGAAAGCCAAAAAGCACAGCCTATTTACAAAGTATTATTTTCTTGACTTAGAACATTCATAATGTTGCAGTTATCTGGGACATCTTCAGATTTTTTTTCTTTACATGTTAATCATCTTTATCCAAATCAACCATAATATATTTACTGTCTAAGTACTGAAGTTCTTTTTCGTATTCCAAAGCAGTATAAGACATGAAGAAATGAATTAATGACATTCTGATGTTTGGAGTGATGGGATAATATGAATCGATTTGAATGGTTTTATTTAATGAAAGATTTAATATTGCAAATCAAAGTGATTTGAATAGAAAAACAATTTTTATTCTGGGATCTTATCCGTTAAAAATAACAGATGTGTACATAATTTAATGAATATACATCTGGCCAAAAGGCTAAATTATAAGAATGATACAATATTTACAAAAGTAGTTAAAAATTAATATAAATTAAAAGTTATGTTCTGAAAAAAAATGAGAATTAATCTGAGAGAAAAAAAAACAGATAAATAAAAGCACCTTGCATTATAAAAAATAATATAGTTTTAAAAGAAGAAAATTACTAAAATCTATTAGTTAATAACCGTCAGTAGTGTTTTATTTCAATAGCGTAATTTTCCAAATTCTTTACATGACTATTCAAATTGATAGCCAACAAAATAAATAAAATACTGAATACATAAATTAAGTACAAAATGATTTATTATTTATTAGTAATGCAAAATTAATATAGCTTAAACATAATTACTTCAATGGTATTCCTGTGTAAATAAGCACTCTGTTAGTTGTATGACATGCATCTGCAGGATCAGTTGGTGCAAGAAAGTGACCCCATGTGAGAAGAAAAAGTGACCTATTTCGATTAGCTTCAACAAGCCAAGGAAGTCTTAGGCAATGGAAGTCATCTCTAGCACTGGGTCTCGCTGTCATTCTGATTTCACCCCCAGAACCGCTAACTCTCTGGCGTCGTGGGCAGGCATCGAATTTGACAAATCTGAAATCATTTAATCAGCAGAATAACTAAATGATAATGTGAATTTCCAGAAAATATATAAAATAAATAAAAAAGAAAGAGATCAAGAAAATAGAAGTATTTATAGAAGAGAATGGCAATACTTTCTGTTCTGAACTAAATTTTTTATTTACTATCAGCAAAAAACAAAGTAATCTTTATTCTCAATTTGATTTATATGTATTGGTATCTAATTTGCTCTTGACTGCTAATGAAATAAGTTTTTTTATTTTTGAAATAAGTTTTGGTTCTTGAGATTCAGGGAATACTTGTTAAACAATATTTTGGCTGTTGAGATTCAGTGAACAACTGGGTGTTGAGATTTAGCCACAAGATCTTTTAACAAATATTGACTGAATCTTAGTAACCAAAAGGAAAAACAAATGTATATTTTTGTGCATATTCTTTATTTATTATTTTTTTTTTTTTAGTTGTCACTATAGACCATGTAGATCGTTAGCCAAGTGATATGTTCATCTTACAGATATATTGTTTGCTTCGTTTTATGGATTATTTATAGAAGGGAATTAATATTTTGAATTATAGATTTGAATATATAGTTATTTTATTCAAACTTTTAAAAATGTAATCATTGTATTGTATAATCTTGAAAACACCATAATTTAAAAAAAATTACTTTAAAGGAAATTTTAACCAAGAGGAGCAATAAGTATAAAGTTGAAAAGGAAATCACTGCTATGTCCTTTATTAACAGAAACATTTTGCAAACTTTTAATTTTTCCTGAATATAATATTTTTTCATAAGCATTCCTTGTAAAAGAATGCTCATGTTCCATCCATAGATCATTATTAATTTAATATTTATTAATTAATTACCTGTAAGTTCCTTCAAAATAAATATCCTGAAAGTCTTCGGTGACGTTAAAAGATGACACTATGAAGGTAAGTTCCAGAATCTGGCCAGAAGAAGTAAAACTGACATGACCGTCAGTTGTTTTTGAAATTACAGTATTGTCACAATGACAGCCTTTTTCAAGACGAACATCATTCCATGGTAAGTCGTATACAGTTAGCTGTACAGACCGATGTCCTGTCGGTACACAGATTGGCTGTCTTGTGTTAGAATCTATTACAGTCTTACACCTAAAAAAATAATAAAATAATTTAGCTTTACTTTAATAGAGAAAGTTTTTCTTTACAAAATCATCTACTAAATTTACACAAATGGTATATACTTGGGAAATGTTATAAAATCACAATTAATAACACCAAGTATAACATTAAAACCTCAATAAGTTTAAATCCACCTGTTTATATCAACAACTCCTCAGATTGACAAAGTGTAATCCTATGGGTTACAATTAACCCACTAATCATAAAACAATCATTAAAATCATTAAGCATTCTAAAAAAAATACTGACATTACTGTATCCTTTTTTTCAACTGTCAAAAATTCAAACAAATTGGTAGAAAGTAATTTATGTACAAAGACTCGGCCCAATCCTCTTCACAGTTTATAAGACTGACATCCCAATCCATCCTAATACAATCCTTACCATGTAAGCGGATGACTCATGTCTATTATCAGTCAACACTGATCAAGTTATAGCGTCCCATATTCTTCAATCCCATATCACTTACCTTGAAAAATGGTGTCAAAACTGGAGGATTAAAATAAATTCCTACAAATCCCATCAAATCTGCTTTACCCTCCGTCGCAAACCAATGACTTCCTGTCCTCCTTTATTGTTTTATATCATCGCGCTAATTCCTGTAGAACTGGACTGTGGGTCCAGTACTAAGGACTACACCTTGACAAGCACTCAACTCGGAATCCCCATACTAGATTGAAAGGACAAGAAACAGCTCGCCATTTCAGGCTACTTCAACATTTACTAGACAAATGCAAATGTTAATTAATTAATTGTCATTGTAATTGTAATTAATTGTTGTAAACAAATTAGACCCATCTGGACTTACGGAGAAGAATTTTGGACCTCCACTAAGCCATCGAATTCCTCTCGAATTCAATTATTACAATCCAAAATCCTCAATGCTCATTACTTTGTAACAAATAAAGTAATCCATAATGGCCTTAATGTCCTATTTATTGCTGATTTGACCCAAATCTGATATTAATCTTTTCATGAAAAACTTTATTCCCACTCAAACTGACTAGTTTCAAACCTAGCAACCAATTCAATTCCTGATAATCCTCTGAGGTGTTTGAAAAGAAGATGGCCTCGTGGCCTTCTAAGTTGAACTTTTTATTTGAGTACTATCACTGGATAGTTTCTCTTCTTGTCTTTATCATCCCAATACTATTCCTGCCATAAACTTATTGTATTGTTATAATACAGTTGTAAATTTCAAAAATAAATTATAAAACAAAAAAAATGCACAAAGACTTATGATTTAGCAATTATGTAAGCTACTCATAATTTGTATCAAAACAAAATTTGAAGTAACATAAGTTCAGTGGAACATAATAACAAAACTCTACATTCTGACTTAAACCAATCATTTTCAAAAACCTAATTTTCAAGTATAGTCAAATAATTATTACAGAAAAATTATTACATCAGTAAAATTACATGTACTTAGTAACTATGAGTAATAAATAATAAAATGCTATGTGTGAGTATGGTAGGGGGCCTGGGCCAGGTAGAGTAAAATCATCTTTAGGGTTTATTACTTTACTTTCAAGAGAGGGGAGTTGTCGGTAAGCAGCAGTAAAGTCAAGATGTAAGGAAGTGAAGGAAGAATGAAGCCATATGTATCACCTAAGTCACCTATAGCTTATCCTTTTCATTGTAAGTAGTGTATTAGTTTTATAAGTCTGTAACCATGATCAGCTCCAATAAATATAATGTTATTCTATAATTATTCTTATTTAATAAACAACTCCTGGTCAGTGAACCACGTTAACCTTGGAGAAGAGAGGGATATGTCTCTTATTTATTAATAACATCAAATTATTACATATTAAGTATAATGATCTCAGGGTGGCATCCCATTTTATTATTTAATTATATTCAGATCAAAGGATCCGACTTTGACCTGAAATCATAGCTTGGGCAGTAAAGCCAATATAGCAAAACCATGCCTTTAGAGGTGCAATAACTAAAAACTCTGAAAATATTTACTCACCCATTATTTCCAAATGCTGCACCTTTTATAACAAGTTCTATCCTTTCACCAGGAGCACATTCCAATCTGTACAGGCATGTTAAATTTGCGGCACCGCCGCGCCCAAACATAAAAATATTTCTTGGGGATCTTATTTGTCCTGTTTTAGCTCTCCTGGAATGAAATAAAATATCAGCACTGTTTAGTCGATTAGTAAATATGAATTTCGAAATTTTTAAGTATTTAAAGTATTAAAAAAATACTTAAAAACATGTTTTCCTTTGTCACTAACAGAACAATTGCTTGGATTGTATGTAAATGGGAATTTTTAAGATAGTACTTTAGCTTTCCTTTTATTGCCGTTATAATTATTATTAGTAATATTCTAATGTCTTTTTTTTTACGTTTAGTTTCTCATATCTTTGATATTTATTAACTGGAAACTCACCTGAATATTCTAGCACACGGACCTGCTCCCTTCATACCCTCTCCACCAAGCCTGGTGTCAACAAATTCATAATAAAATTTGAAATTTGCTGGAGTTACAGCAGTACCTTCTACAGACCTTAAACAAAAAATATAATTCATTAATTATCCTTATATAAAAAAATTATTTATGCCTGTTTCTGATTCAGCTATTAATTTTTTTATTGGTAACAATGTTTCTTATATTGCGCTTATATTTAAGATATTCAACATTTTTATTGGCTCGAGGCAGTAATTTTAAACTAGAGCAAGATTGGTTGAGAAACAAATTTTTTAAATAGTATTAGAAATTTCAACATTTTTCTAAGATATTGTTACGGGCTACTGGGTATTAAAAATGAATTAAGCTATTCCTTAATCAAAGATACTAATATTTATTTACAAAAGTGATAAAAGAATACAATTAATCTATTAATATTACTAACAAAGAAACTAAACAAAGAAATTACTAACAAATAGATTATTAACTGAAATAAATTTACAATAACAATATTTTAGATATTTAAAATCTAGGCCTAACTTCTATTTAATTATTACAATAATATAAGATATTATTATTACTAAATAGCTCAACTATTTACATAAGCTTGTACAAAGCACATAAAATTACAACTGCTACTTAACTAATTAATTACTACTAATTAACACTTACAGTTCACTAATTAAAGTCCACCGACCGTAAGAATCTCTGAATATAACAAACTGTCACACAATTACACTTACAAACTGTCACTGACTTATTGCACTGGCTTATCACTGTTTCCGATGTTAACCGTACCGTGTGCTCTAACACTCTACCTCTACTCGCACCGAGCTCCTGTTTACATACAGAATGACAGATCTAGATCATACGCGACGGATCGCGAAGTTTCCGGAAAGGCCCTCTTTCATCTCTGCCGACAAGGGGGCTTTGTTCTCTTCCAGGAATCGCCAATTCCCGCGCTCGTAACAATATGCCTTTGTTAATGGCATATTATATAAAGTATTTATTTCTTCTACCTTTTTACTCTGCTTATACAGTAATTGAATTTTTTGGGGGTGTATTTTAATATTTACAAAAACCTTTTCCTAATTTATAAAAACATATTGGAGGATAAGCGATTGAATGTTTTGATGCTCCATATGCTCTTCATAAGAAAAAAAAATCTGCATTTAAAAATAATTTGTAGATTAACCATATTTGTGGTTCTAAGTTAAAAATGAGGAATATTTTAAAATAAACTTTTGATTTTCTAATAATTAAAAAAATATTGTGGATTAGATTCCTGAAAGTAAAACAAATTAGTTAAGATATCATTTAAACTGAACTAGCTATGTACTTCTTTAGCTTTAAAAAAAAAAAAGTGTTGTAATATACTAGAAATATATTAACTTTATGTAACTTGTAATATAACTAGAAATATATTATTATTGATGGGAAAAATTTAGTTTTGGTAATTTAATATTAATATTTTAATAAAAAAACAAACAATAGTCATGAACCGTGAATGGTTATCAAAATTTAACTGTTTGATTCATATTTAAATTTATATAGACTATAAATAGCAGACATACTGTGATGATTAAACTATATAGAACTATAGATTATGAAGATTTAACCAAATCAATTTACAATTTTCTATCAATATTCATTATTCAAATTACTACTCACTTATAATCAAAATTCAGTTTGCTCATTCTTGACAAATACGATTCCTGCTGTAAACTACAAGGCCGAGTTTCTCGACTGGAGTTCCGAAGGGCAGAATGATCACAAAGCCTCGGTGCTCCGCAAGTATCTTCCAACAAATTTCCTCCGACTTCGTTCAACTTCATTCGCACGCTGCAATTAGCCCCAGCCTAGTTAAAATTACAGAAAATTATGAAAGTTTCCTCTTAATGTTTTTTTAATAGGGATGTTTAAAATGAGTAAATATTATTTTAAAAACTGTAGTTGAATCATGAATAAAAATACTTTTATATAACATGAAATACTAATATTGAAATATGTAATAAATAATTAGTTTTCCTTATACTGGTATATAATTACAACTACACTATTAGTAAAATTTCTATTTTACTATTTATGAACCGTTCAGTGCATAAATTTATTAACTCCATAAAACAAAAAGTGGAGAAATTGGAGAAAATAGTGTGCATTGTTTTTTTTTGTTTTTTAATATTCTTTTTGAACCTTTTTAATTAGATAAAATTCATCATTTAGTTCTTGCTAGGGCATTAAAATGGTATGATTGTAAAGATTTTCATTAGAGTACAGAATTAATAAAAATGACCTATGAAAAAAATATTCATAATTCAGTCATGAAACAATTTTTTTTGTTAAATGGTGTTAACCTTTATTGTTTGTGAAAGATATTATAAATATACAAAGCTATGACTATACCAAGTGCTTTTACACTTAAATTTAAGATTTTTCAAAAAGTGGAGTTAGTCAATTTGTGCAGTCAACAGCTCAAATATATTATTATAAATAATTTATAGTTATATTATGTATTATAATATAATATTATGATTATGTGTATTGTAAAATAGAAGTTTTACTAATAGTTAGTTGAAAGTACCTACAAGTATTAGAAAGAATGTTATTATGAATTTTCACTTACAGTAACTAATTCTTACAATGAGTGTAATTTGGAGTTGGAGGAATAAAATTACAACAAAAAGTTAATTGCAATAATTGTTATATAATTGTGTTATACATTATAATAATATATGTTGTAAAATGCAAGTTTTACTAAAAGTGTAGTGGAAAGAAAATGACAGCAATATAAAGAATGTTATTCTTAAAATTGGTATATAAAATAAAATTTCAATTATTGGTTAGTAATTTGAAATGATGTACATTTTTACTATCCTGTATCTATCTTTTTTTGGAACATTGATCTTTTATTCAAATCAATTCATCTCAAAAAAAAAAATCTAATTCTAATTCCTATACAAATATTATCTTCAAATTTAACATAAAAGAACGTAGTGAATTTAAAAAAAAATCTTAAGATATCAATCTCAAGTTTCAAATCAATTACGGGGTATTAGATCTACATAGCTCTCAAGACCGAACTGTATTGCGGGTAAGGTTGCAAGCTTCAATGAAGGGGCTAGTTCAAGTGATTGCTTTTTTCAAGTAATATTTAACTACAGTTAATCCAAAACAGTTATTTTCATAACTTATTAATAAAACTGATGTGATTTAAACATTTCTAATCAACAAATTATAATAATCTGAGTCCTGAACATTTCTAGAGTTAAATAAAGGACTAACAATGAGACAGTTCAATATTTTTTTTTGTACTTACCTAAAATTGACTACAAAACCATAAAATATCGGGTAATTTCCTCTTATAAGGGCGCCATCACTGATAAGGGGGGATTATAGCAATCTTGTAGCCTTTTGACGTTTTTTAGTGTTTGGATATGGTTTCTGTTTGCGCCTTATTTTTTATATGTATTTTTTTATAGAATTTATAAATCTCATTACATATTAAGAATAATTAAATCATTGAATATGTAAGGGAAAGTTTGTTAGTGTTTAGTTATGTTTTCTGTTTGTTGTTTCCATTTGTAAAATTTATAAAAATTTGAATTGCATATTAATTAATGAAATCCTACTAATATTATAAATGCAAAAGTTTGTACGTTTGTCTCTCTTTCACGCAAAAACTACGGAACGGATTTAGATAAAACTTTACAGTAATATAGGTTATACATCAGAATAACACATGGGCTATAGCAAGCGCGGATTTAGGGGGGGGCGCACGGGGGGAGGTGCTCCCCCAACAGTTTTATAGGAACTATGGAGAATCCATTATACTACATAATTAAAGGAAAATAACATGATCATAGTTGTTAAAATATCAGAAAGAACAAGAGTGAAACTATTTGTTTTGATATACTACTAATCTTACTAATATTATAAATGTGAAAGTTTGTATGTTTGTCTCTCTTTCACGAAAAAACTACTGAACGGATTTGGATGAAACTTTACAGTAATATAGGTTATACATCAGAATAACACATGGGCTATAGCAAGCGCGGATTTAGGGGGGCGCACGGGGGCACGTTCCCCTCCCCGCCCCCGACAGTTTTAGAGGTACTGTGGAGAATCCATTATAGTACATAATTAAAGGCAAATCAGGAATTTAGCATCTTGAAATTTGCAGATAGGTCCTTTGTATGATTTAAGAAAGAAGTTTGGATAATTCCACCCTTATTATAATAAGGGTTCAAAGGTTGTATGGAATCCCTCAGTTTTGAAGTTAGACATCTGAAATTTTGTACGAGTAACCTATAGTGAAAAAAATTAAATTATTTAAATAATTAAATTATTTGAAATTATTGTTAAAAAGCACTGTCAAGAAACTTTATGCGATAGTCCAAATTTTATGCGAGTGAAGCCGCGGGCAAAAGCTAGTCATTGAATATGTGTGGGAAGGTTTTTTAGTGTTTGTGTTTTTTTTTTTTTCTGTTTGCTAACTGTTGTTTTTCATTTATAAAAATTATATATCATGTTGCACAGTAAGTAATAAAATCGCTAACCACTCGTACAATTATGTTAACCCAGAAAACAACGATCATATTCGAACTATTGAAAGTATATGGGGAAATCTCAATTGGCGAAATATGATAAAAGAACCAATAAAGACTATTAACACACGTACCTAATCGAATGTATGTTTCGAGGAACTAAATAAGAAAAGGACCTATTTAATTAAAAGTAATATTAGATATTACAGAGACAAATTGGTCAGTAAAAAACATGCAAATATTATTTTTTATTATTAATTAAATATTATAATAAATACTCATAAACAAAGGTGCTAGCGAATGTAAGCCTAAGCTATCTTATCATTGGCGCCCGTTTAAAAATAAGGTACCAAATGTTATATCCTATATTTTTGGAACCGTTAATATGTTACATTTCTGTCATGTCAGCATATATCTGTGGCACCTGTGCTAAGTCGAATTTTGTGAATTTCAAGCTATCTACTTAGAATCGTAATTTTTCTGAACTTATTTTAAGTTCAAGATTGGAGTATCAGCTCACGATTCACAAAGGAATATCCTTCTTTGCAATGGACGGAACACTTAGCGTGTTAGACACAAGGAAAGAGAAAAAAATTACGATTCTAAGTAGATAGCTTGAAATTCACAAAATTCGACTTAGCCCACTATGCACAGGTGCTACAGATATATAGGTAAATGTGTAATCCATGTTTTAAAAAAAATTAAGCCTATAAAGAACCTTTGATTAAATCAAATTTAATTATAGATTAATCGATTTTAAATCACCTGTGGAAGGGTGTAAGACGAAAAGTATATCCAAACTCTGTGATAGGAAGCTCCCCAAAGCCGGTAGTTACATGTCACATTTGGTGGAAGACTATGTCTTGGGCTGACGACCTGCCCACGGCTATTTTTTGTCCCATTTACGAAAAATTCACATCTAAAAATGAATTGTAAAAATATATTAGTAGGATTGGAAATAATTGTATATATATAATTGATTAAATTGGAGAAAAATAACTGTAATTTTACAATTATATTTTATCTCAATTGCCAGCTTAAATATTTTACAGTTAATTGTAATTAATTATGCCTAAATTAAAAAAATCTCTCAATTGTACACAATACAGCAGACATAACGTAGCAGACGTAATTATTTCAAATTTATAAAAAGGTTTAATATTTTGAGAAGTTAGTAGTTTTATTTGTAAATCGGAGAACAAACTTAGCAATTTTGTTTATTGTATCAGGCTGAAATGAAACTTTTTGTGTTTACCGATTTACTGATCAAATTACACAGTTTGTTCATCAATTTCTCAAAATATAAACAAATGAATAGCAACTGATATCCTTCTAATACTTATTAAATACTACTTCTTCAGATGTATTTATGTAAGTATATGATTTTTTTTTTATTTTATTGTGATTATTTGAATACTTTTATTTTGAAGAGAAATGATTTGCCTAGATGAAATGATTATTTCTAGCGCGGTACTCTACCAACTAAGCTACCAGGGCTCGTAACCAGACAAATCCATTCTCTTCACCGATCCCAAATCCCCAGCTCTCGCAATTTTTGCAATGTACATATGGGGAAGAATGTTCATTGAGCATCACTTTAATTTGGATATGGTTGACGTACGTCAATTTTATATTTATAACTTTTTATTATAATTTATTTATCATTTTTTGTCTGGCCTGGTTACGAAACCTGGTACGTAGTTGGTATAGTATCGCAGAGGATCCGGGTTCGAATCCCGGCCAGGACAAATCTTTTCTCTAAAAAATATTTTTTTTTAAATAATCACAAAAAATATATATAAATATAAAATTGACGTACGTCAACCAGATTAAAGTAATGTTTAACCTCTTAACTTGCACGCTCGAGTTAATTCGAGCGCGCTAAACAGGCCAAACTGTGCACACTCGAGATAATTCGAGCGGCGTTGTATTTGATGCTGCCATAATTGTTCACACTCGAATATATTCGAGAATTGAAAATAACAATGTGAAAGCTAAGAAAAAGAATCGTGTTATTGATATTTATCATTTACATAGGATTGTAAGCTATAATACCTTCATAATACCTTGCATTCTTGCATTTCTGTACTCGTGACGACTGACTGCGATCCGTCGTAGTATTTTCGTGAATTTATATAAAGGCCATTGTATCTTTTATTTTACTATTTAGACGTGAAATATTAAGCACTTGTTTCTGTTGTTTTATAGTTTAGTTCAATAGTTACCTAAGTGTTGTAAACTTGCAAAGATAAGTGTATCTTTATAGACAGTCAGTTATTTTGTGATTACAGAAAATAAAATTGGGTATATTGGATATTTATACAATTGGTATGTTTTTTTCATTTTCAAATTATTATTATTATTATTATTATATTTTATTTTATATTATATTTTAGTAAAATATATATTGAAAAATGAGCGATTCAGAATCTGAATATGAATACACGAATTTGTCGGAAAGCGGCTCAGAAGAAAGTGATAACAATTTTGATTAATTTTGAATTTTTTTGCCAAAACAATGTTCTAAAGTTTGTTTTTTTACATTAAAAAAAATTGATTTTTTTTGGCCGGTTTTTTTCAAAAAAACATTGTTCCCCATATGTACATCGCAAAAATTGTGAGTGCTGGGGATGTGGGATTGGTATGGTAAGAGAATTGATTTGTCTGGCCTGGTTACGAGCCCTTAGTTTGTTAGTTAGTAGATTACCGCTTCGGTTAGTAGAGATTCGAAGGACCCGGGTTCGAATCCCAGCCTCTATAATATATTACAAAAATAGGGTACCCAAAATAAGGGGGAGGGGGGATCTGGCGGTTGAGCGTGACCTAGGACAAGTCTCCTCCTTGCTGAACCGTTGTCCATGAAACAGTACAGTCTCTACCATGTACTGAACCCCAGATCCGTTCACGGGTTGTAATGGTTCAGGTTTTTATATTCTTAAATATATAAGAATTCTTTGAATGTATTCATAGAAATACACCTATTATATAAAAGACATTTTCATTTTATTGGTAAATTAGGTGAGAAGTTTAATGCATTAAAGAAACTTAAACACTAATAGATTTGTAAAATTTTCCTCACGATTCTATTGCTTGAGCTTAGTGACGTTAAGTACATAAATACTTGAGGCGATCATCCCACTGACTAACTGAACTTCTCTATATTCATATCTTTTAGGATTTATGCTTTAAAGTTTACAGTTTATAATATTTATTGATTACTAATTTTCAAATAATAATATATCCTTTTAGAGACAGAGGGTAATGATCAATGTTTTTTCATCATGAAATACTAAAATTTCGTCCTCTTGATGTTTCATTCAATAACTGAAAGAATCGAAGAAACATTGATTGATTTTTTTTTTAATGGAAATTCACAATATTTCAGTTCTAATTTCCTTTTTCCTTCACATTGATAACTTAATATTTACTAGAGGACCACCCTTACCGCCGAGCGCCAGACAAGCACCCATTTTCATATTGTATTCTCATGCAATTGTTTTATTATATATTTTTCTTATAAATTTATTACTAATTAAACATTGGAAACCACTAAAATAGAGCCAAAAACTCAAAAAGAAACACTATTATTTATTATAATGCAATTGGGAAAAACCACAATGCAAAGCCTTATGTTTCAAAAATACACTTACTTACCAGTCGACGTTTCGCCTATTCAGGCATTATCAAGACGCCAAAATCAAAAAGGGGGTTATGTGAATCGCATCTCGAAGAAAAAGGTGCAATACATCCCAACGATCAACAGCCCAAACAGGCTCCAAACATGAGACAGCACCCCACCACCAAGACGTTCAACATACAACTCGTCGTGAGTTGATCGTTGGGATGTATTGCACCTTTTTCTTCGAGATGCGATTCACATAACCCCCTTTTTGATTTTGGTGTCTTGATAATGCCTGAATAGGCGAAACGTCGACTGGTAAGTAGGTGTATTTTTGAAACATAAGGCTTTGCATTGTGGTTTTTCCCAATTGCAGCATAATAAATAATAGTGTTTCTTTTTGAGTTTTTGGTTCTATTTTAGTGCCATCTATTATTTTTATTTTTTCCCTTCATATCTTGAAAATAAAAAACCTGTACCACTACAGTACAATGCATTTCCCAATTGCATTATAATAAACATTGGAAACTTTTTTATATATGATAGAGAAATAAACCTGGCAACGATACCCCAAGATATTGATTTAATTGAATTTAATAGCAATTCTAATTCAATAATATTGCATAATCAGTCCAACAAATTAATATCACAGAATAATAAATTTAAAATTTGATTTTATAGAATGTAACATAGAGTATGCCGGACAACTAGAAAACCAACATGAAGGGTAAACCGGAGGAATGAAAACATATGGGACGACCTAGGCTTACCTACGAGGAATATCTAGAAGCATTGAGAAGGAAGACAAAGAGAAATGACCGAAGATAGTTGCCCAAGAAGCAAGTTGCGGCGATGGACCAAGGTTTGAAGTCGATACAGAAAGGTGAAGGAGGAAGGAAAACGACAAGAGGTTATATTAATTGCTACCAATAGCATACATAAATTAATTTGGATTTTAAGAAATGTATGTATCATATAAACATATCCAAATTCACAACTACATTCTAAAAAAAACTTGATACCAACTTGCTTCCTCTGGCGAAATCTAGCGAGTCGGAATCAGCGAATATGACATCAATCGAAAGCGAAAAACCGTTTATCGGCCCGGGTTGAGGTGAAGCGTAAGGAGAAGAAGAAAAGATGACGGTTAAGGAAGGGCCGCGAGAAATCACGTGTGGTAGGAGTCCTCCTCCACAATATTCCGCTAATGGTAGAGGATCTCCGGTGTTGAAGAACAACAACCTATCTTCCGTCGAAGAACATGGCCGCTTTGTAAAGGCTACGGTCTTGTTTAGTCCAGCTACAGACCTGAAAAATTAAAAATAATGAATCTGTAATTTTTTTCAGGTAAATTACTTATATAATATGTTATTAATTAATATTTAGAATGGAAATACTTTTAAGATTTTGTATAATCCAAATAACCATCGCTAATTAACTACCGACTTTAGAAATAGTATTAGTAGTTGCCATGGTTTTAACTGAACACGGACATACCAAGCCATACTAAAACCGATTTCATATAATCAATAGCTATACTTATTCACTAGACAAATAAGAAAAACCATTCAAACAGGTAATTTATGACTGCCAAATTCATGACTGCCAAAGGTATGAAAGGCAAAGGTTACAATTAATTAATTTAATAATATTAAGAGGTGAAACAATGGCCAGTGTCTCAACACGAAATATCTGATTCATTTCGGCCCGAGTTCATTAAATTCATTAATAAATTAATAGTATTGATGAATAAACTAAACTATTAATAAATAAAATTAATAGTATTGATTTTGAAGAGTTGACAAAAAAATTGAGATAAATACGATGTAAAACATAATATAAAAAAAATTTTTTTTTAATTGCAATCTTTTTAAACTGTAATAGGGAGAGAAGTAAATTAATAATGTTTTTATCTCGGGCTGGTACAAAAATATGTGTTTTTTGGCTCAATTAATTAGGACTAAAGTACGTCTTTTCTCCCTGTGCATTAGAAATTGAGTCAAAAAGTTAACTTTATTCCCTAGGGAATAAAGTAAAAAGATGACAACCTAATTCGTCTAAGTAATGTAGGTTTTGTACTGACAAAGTTGAGGGTTATGTTGCTACACCCGTCACACCGGCCATTAAAATCAGCTCTTGTTTCAAAACACCAAAACTGATAAACAGAAGTTCATTTGTGTTCAGGTTGTGTAAGTTATGGATCCACCACATATTGTACAAGAAGCAAATAATGTTATTTCAAATTTATTGCCAGCTAAATCAATATATCTGGAGATAAAATCTTGTATGACTAAATTGATCATTATTTCCAGCAATACTTTAATGTCTCGGCTTGTTCTCGTGAGTAAAGCTAATTATTCCCCCGCATTCGCTCGGGAATAAACTCGAATTGTGTACCCTCGCATTCGCTCGATTATAAACTTACAGCTGAGGGAATAATGATCTTCTTTAGCCCCTAGGTGCACAAATAACTATTGTATACCTTTTTAATCATACCTTTTTTTTTTATCACATACATGTTATGAGGACATTTTGTAAATAATAAATTATTATATTGAATTATGGAATGTGCCAATACACAAACGGTCCTTTCAAAGGGTTACTCTGAAAGGATAAAAAAAAAAGTAGTCGAGTACTATAAAATGAAAATAGAGATAAAATACTATCGAACTTACCTTCGAAGCCTCAAAACGTTGTTCCTGACGGCGATCATAGCATGCTTACAGGTAGGTACAGTCTTCTGCTTTATTGTGTATTCGCAGGTAACGTTTCTTGGATATATGCCAGGATAATTTGGACTTTGGACCTGGCATTTCTTCCTGTTAAAAAGAACGAAAGGATGGTCAGATATATGCCTTCATATTACCCTTCCTTTTTTCTACACAAAATCTATAAATTAATATTGACACACTCAACTAATCTTTTTCCCAAGAAGGATTCTTATATTTCTTCCTCCTTGAAATAATATAATTTCTAAAAATATATTCTTTAAATAACCCAATATTAATATTTTTTTTCGTTTTAAAAAACAATTCATTCTTATGTAATATTAACTATATATAACATGACATATAATCATGGTGAAGATTCGATCCATAGATGACCTAATGGATTGGTAACCACCTCGATTAAATATAACCTTTGTTTAGTCGCGGACCTGGACTACCCGCCAGATGGAACGAACCGATCCTTGCCTCTTCGATCGGAAATGTACTGTACCGCCAAAATTAAGGAGAGGGGAGAGCGACGCTATTGAGTCACTCACTTGCTGTTTTGATCGCCGAGCGGGACTGTTCTACCAGACCTTCGCAGCTACGACCATCGCACACTGCCGCTTATCACTCCGTTTTCAAGCCGCTATTCCTATGAGAACATCCAGAGAGAAAGCTTGTCACTCGCCTGAAGTTATGCTGAGATGCTAATTGGGTCTACATCACACAAATTGTAAGTCCCATTTCATTATCATAAGGCCTCAAATCGTCAACTAATTCTTCTCCTGATGATCAACGTATTACATGGTACCAACCGGACAGTTCAAATTAATTAATGATATCATACTCATTGCTCCTTCATGCCGTGATCACTGGCGAAGATAATAATAATTCGCACATCTTCGCGCCTTATTGAAAACTTCACTATAACGTTCAGCTCCATTTTTTTGTTATTATATCTTTGGCCATTATGCTAGCATGGAGCATTTCTGTTATTGTTAATTATCGCTCCCATTCATGTTAATAATTTTTTTCTTTTTTTTTTTTTTGTCTTAAATTACTTTTGTTCATTAGATCGCTAAGTTGCATGTTTAGTCTTAAGTTATTCTTGTAGAAGCTATTATTAATTTTTAACCTCCCTTACATGTATATTTAATAGTATTTAAGAAAAGATATCTCGCATGTTATTCAAATTAATAAATCAAACGCTTTTTTATTATCTGAGATTTTATTCAAATTCCCGTGGTACTTCCATTTGCTTCCTATTAAATTTTATTCAGTCTAATCACGCCTCAACAACCTTACTGCTAACCTTATTAACTGTCAAGAGCTCCTTTGGTAAATATTTTAAATTTCAATCTATATCTAGTATTCAATTATATTTCTACTCTGGTAAAAGGTTTAATATTAATATGCCTTTTAAAAAAAAAAATTAAAACAGAATATCTAGAAAAAATATGATAAACCAATAAATAGGATAACTTGAATAATCAAATCAGCCATTTGGAATAATTCATTTAAAAGCATAATGATTGTTAATTCTGCTTAAAATCCTATATGTTTAGTCTATTATATTAAACTCATTAGTGAAGTATTATACTTGGTCTGTAGTCCCAGATTATATGTGATGAAATTAAAAAAATAGGTTATTGTCAATCAAGCATATATACATTAGTGTAATATGTATGCGAATTTCGTAACGCCATTCTATTACAGTAAAACATATTTTTTAGGAGCGTATTCGTTACCTTCCAACGATTAACAAAATAGGACTCGCCTCAAATGTATCTAAGGAACTTTGTGACAACAATCACGTTTGTATTTAATTTTTTGAAAACACATCACCCACTCTCTTTTTTTTTAAGATTAATTTATTGATATTTACAACTATAATAATATTACAACAAGTAAATTTGCTAATATGAACAAATGACATGAAGAAAAAAAACACTTGTGGAGAAACTAGCCATCGGTAGCACTCCAATAAAGTTCTATAGTAGAAAGTCTCGAGGCCATCTTCTTTTCAGACGCCTCGGAGGGTTATCAGGAATAGTATGGGAAGCAAGTTGAGAGACTAGCGGATTCAAGTGTGTATAGAGCTTGTAATAGAAGGATAGGTATCTAGTTTGGGCCAAATCAGCAACATATATAACCTCCAGTAAATAGTGAAGTAGGCGAAAAAGTCGAGCAGTTTCTTGTCTTTTCAGTCTTGTATGAGGATTTTTCTCAATTTAAACCTGTTTTAACACCATCATCTATGCGAGCGATTGGTTGAGTGTGTTTATGTTATATTCACCTATTGTTCGCTATAAAAACAAAAATGTTGTAAAGCGAACAATAGGCATTAATGGCCAAAGAATTTTATGCCTTCAAACAGAAAGAAACAATTTAGTAAACTAAATAATATTGTAGTCCATATACTATATATTAAACTAAAATATAAAAAATATTTTAAACTATAAACTAAATTATAATATAAATGCCAAAAATCTAACCTATAGCACTCGTCATAAGTGGTACTACAATGCGAACCAGGTACGTGTACCCCTCGTTCCACTGGAGCTTGGAGGCTTCCGAGTCTCGAGACGGCTTCTGGCGATCGCAGGAACTTGTACCTGCAAACAGCAAGCCAAAATCAGATAATTCTTTTTTTTTTTCTTCTTTTTTTTTTAAATGTTCGAATTAAGTGACTACCTCAAGGCAAATTTGAACGGTGAGTGGTGAAGAACCCTGAGCGTTATGGTTAAGGTGGTACTCTCGGAGTAGTAAAGTACAGGCTCGGCCGCCTCGCCGCACCACCCGCCTTCCGCGAACGGCCGTCCGAGTTCCGTCACCGTCATGAAGCCGTCCTGGCAATCTCCGTCCAGGCGGCCCACGGCGAACTTGTCCAAGACGAGCTGCAATCAGGTCAGTAGTAACAAGTATTACATCATCAACATTAATTTGTTATCATAATCATAAAATCAGAAAAAAGAACCGTTTTATTATAATTTGATACAGTAAATAGAAGTTTTTAATTTTTTATGTTTATTCTGATCGCTATAAAAAAGAAAAACAGTTCCAAATTTTCAAAAGGAAAGGTTTGAGTAAATTTTATGTACTAGTAATTACTAGGAAGAGCTAGGCTGGATATCTTACTAATATTATAAATGTGAAAGTTTGTATGTTTGTCTCTCTTTCACGCAAAAACTGTTGAACGGATTTAGATGAAACTTTACAGTAATATAGGTTATAGATCAGAATAACACATAGGCTATAGCAAGCACGGATTTAGGGGAGCACGGGGGCACGTGCCTCCCCCCCGACAGTTTTATAGGTACCGTGGAAAATCCTTTTTAGTACATAATTAAAGGCAAATCACATGATCATAATTGTTAAAATAACAGGAAGAACATGAGTGAAACTATTGTTTTGATATCCTACCAATATTATAAATGCGAATGTTTGTATTTATGTTTGTTACTCATTCACGCAAAAACTACTGAACGGATTTGAATGAAACTTATTGAGTAAAATAAGTTATACATCATAGGCTACAGCAAGGGCAGATCTATGTGAGGGCACGGGGGCATGTGCCCCCCCCCGTTATAGTACATAATTAAAGGCAAATCAGGAACTTAGCATCTTGAAATTTGTAGATAGATTCTTTGTATAGTTTATGAAAGAAATTCGGATAATCCCACCCCAAGGATTTCCCCTTTAATATAATAGGGGTTCAAAGGTTGTATAGAATCCGTCAGTTTTGATGTTAGACATCTGAAATTTTGGATGTACGAGTAACTTATATTTTTAAAAAATAATTAAATTATTTATTTAAACTGATCTCGAAACTTTATGTGGCAGACCAAATTCCACGCGAGCAAAGCCGCGGGCATAAGCTAGTATTATAATATTTGCTTTAGGTAATAATTTTGTGAATATGAAAGAGGAAAGGACACAAAATGAGGAAGTTGTATTAGCCTATTTTCTCTTAATATTAATCTATTGCTCTGAATCATTTGAAGTAACCTTGTGTAATAAAATCTATTTTAATTACCTGTATACTATTAATTACCTGTATTATGTCTCCATATTCGTTTCCATTGGCAGTGAACGTGATATGGCAAAGAAATGGGAGCCTGTCCTGGCGCGGCGGCTTCAAACTCATTGAATACGTTCTTCCACATTCTCCATAATATGTTCGGTTGCACACTGCAATTAAATAGTTGTTTTTTTTTTTTAATTTTTTGAACATCTACAAAGTACAAATGTTTTCATAATAAGCGAATTTAAAAAAAACAAAATACTGAATAATAAGCAAATTCTCTTAGCCCTTCGAATTATGTTAGAATTTGTTGTTTCTCTTTTGTTATTTATTTATAAGCACCCTTTTTAAGATCAAACAATTGACAATCAGCAGATTGGCTATTGGTAAAACAAAATCAAATAACATGATAGGCATGGTTGAGAACAGAACCCAGCGGTACCTCTCCAGTGGCAGATCTCTCATCCACGTTCTTTTCGGTCCCCTCCTAGTTTTATCAGGCATGAGAATTGTGGACATTAGTTCTATTAATGAGTTTCCGAATGGGGATGTCCGAGTAGTGTTTCTTCAAAGCGTTTGTAGTATGCTTGTATATGTTGTTCGACTGTAGGAATTTTCTGCAGTATGCAAAGTTTTGTTATTGTCAAACCATGGTGCTTTTGTGTTTATTAAACGTGTTTTTTTATGAAAGGTTAATGCCCATTTAAAAGTTTTAAAAAAAAAATTAGTTTTCATGAAAAAAAAATTCTATTAATGCATTTCTTTTTTCATTTTCCATTAACTTTGAAGATTTGATAAATTAGATGACTTTAAAAAAAATTATTTCCTTCTTAAGCTCGTTACTTCCAAAAAGGTTTCTTAAAAAAAAAACCCTTCTATTTAGCCTCCTCCTAGAGTCCTCAGGCACGAAGTAGTGGCCCTTTGCTCTAACAATGGGTTTGGGTGTACGAATAGTTTTTCTTGAAAATGTCTGTAGTATGTTCGTATGTGTTCGTCATCCGTTAGTATTTCTAAGTCAATATGCAGATTTTTGATATTGACATACCAAGGTGATTCTGCTTCAAGCCGGTGAATTTTTGATCGAAAAGTTTGTAGTCGTTTTCTATGAGTCTGTTTAGCGATGCCGTAGATTTATAATGCATATGTCCTAACTGGTTTTAGTAAGTGTACGTGTTTAATTTTTGACTTGTCTTTAATTTGGAATATTTTCAGGATAGAGAAGTTGAGTTTAAGATTTAGTGCCTGATTTTTTTCCTTAACATGAGGAAATGGGAGGGCATGGGTCACGTCTAAGAATAAAAGTGATGGGTAGTGACTTTTCGTTGTTCATTCTATCTAAAAATTAATATGATATGATTTTTAGAAAATTGATGAAATTAAAAAATGAATTTTTTTTTTAATAACTAAAAAAAACTTCTTACCAGTGCAGTATTTTGGTTCATCGGAGCCATCTTCGCAGTCATTGACGCCGTTGCAATAGAGATCTGACGAAACACATTTTCCATTCCTGCACATGAGCTCAGAGATTCTGCAGCCCGCCACCATGCTAGCCAGCAGGATAACCACCAACATACCTGCAAGCATAATTATGTATGATTAGCCTTATTTGAAAAATACAATCCTTATCACCAAAAAAAATGTTATGGTTATAACAGGGTTCCCTTTCCAAAAGGTCAACTGTAGATCAAATCTTAACCATGAGAAGGTGTCATATTACTTAATTAATTATATGGGGGATTGAAATTTCATTTGAATAAGTTGGGGAATAAAAATATATTTAGTTCATAAAGTTGTTATGCTTTCAAAGATTCATTAACCAATTAAATATGTTTGTACAAATTTAAAATTCATTAACAGTTGCGAAATTCTCTATTTCATAAATGAGGTGTTTTGGAACAAAAGCGGATAACTTGAACATTTCAAAAATTTACTTTTTCAAAAAATTTTCACTAGTTTAGTAAATCAATTTTGTCAAAAACCTTACCGCCTTCTCGTGGTTTTAGCCCAGTTTAGTTTACTTAATTAGCGAAACATTTGGATAAGTTTCTGGAACCTAGAGTTATCCGCTTTTGATCCTGAATGCCTCAAGTAATGTTCTTCTTAAGGTGTGTTGTTCATTCATTGAAAGTTGGAGTCGATTCTGGCATACACGTTTCGATCTTGCTTTGCTCCAATAACTGCAAGTTCGTACTATCTTTTAGGTTCTTCGAAAACCACGAGTATTTGTTTTTCTTCTACACGAATACCACGCGAATATCATTTTTTTCACTTATTTTCATAACCCTTCTGTTCTTCCTTCTTTCTTCCCACCTTTTCCTCATTCTTTCCGATTGTCCTTTCCTTCATTCATCTTTAAACATCCCTATCTAAACAGTCTTGGTCTCTTATTTTCAGTCTCTCAGTTTCTTCCTTCGTCTGTTCGATGTACCCACCAGAACTCTTGTATCCTCTCATTTTATAGAAGATTTCTCTATTAAATCTCTTTGGATGCATCCTCACCATATGTCCGTAGAACCTTAATCTTCTTATTCTTATGTCCGTTTCCAAATCATTCACTTCTTTGTATATTCCCTTATTAGGTCTCAACCTATAGCCTTCCTGTGTCTACTTTGAGCCGTAATTTCTTCTTAGTATTCTTCTTTTTATCCCTAACATTTTCCTTAGGCTGGGGAGGGAAGCGGTTTCCATTTCGTACAGTATCACAGATTTGACGACCGTATTGTAGTGTCTTATCTTCGCGTTTGTTGACAGGGTCCTTTTATTATAAAATTGCTTGTCGCGAAGCTTAGTCTTTCAAATTTAATTATTTTCTCTTTTATGCTTTCCTTCTCCGACCCATTGCTACATATATTTTCGCCCAGATACTTGAATTTTTTTGTTACATTAATTTTCCAGTATTTTGCCTCTAATATTTTCTTTTGAATGTTTCTATCTGTAGTCATTAATTCTGTTTTCTCAAACAATATCTGTAAACATATTCAATGATAATTGTTGACCTTGATAATGTATGTTGAAGAAATTGGTCCGGGTAGAGGTCACTGAATGAATTTCTTGTGGAATTTGAGAAAATCTTTATTGATAGCCAACGTTTTGACCTACGTTGTAGGTCTTCTTCAGGGCTGTGTTTCATAGCCAGAGAGGACCCCTCCCCCAGCCTCCCCCACAGTCCTGAAGAAGACCTACAACGTAGGTCGTAAGGTTGGCTATCAATAAAGATTTTCTCAAATTACACGAGAAATTCATTCAGTGACCTCTACCCGGACCAATTTCTTCAACAAATATCTGTAAACCTGACTTTTCAGCTATTTCCTTTAATGTGTTCAACTGTTCTATTGCTTCGCTTTCAGTCTACGCAATTATGGCCAGATCTTACTTCGATGTTTTTGGTGCCTAACTTTGCAACAGCATTCCTATATTCCTCATTATAATCAGCTTTAGAAAATATTACTTGGAATACCTGAACACTCGGAAATGAACCAGGTAGATCGCTTTTCTTCGCAGTAGTTCTCTTACTTTTTCTATTACTGGGGTTTAATACCTCAGCGCTTCCCCATACAGCTGCACTTAATAAATGTAATATTTCACAAAACCTCAATCCTAAAAAATGATCACATAAAAATTGTATCCATTCCTTCAGCTTAAGGATCTCCTTTGAGAAACATTTTTTCGGAAAAAAACTCCGCCTCTTATAGCTCCCGTTATAATTTTGCCACTTGAAAGTGACTAAATTAGCTTCGTCAGCAAGTTCCATTAGTAAAGCCCTAGGCTCCTAATTAACGCTGTAATATTCATCACTTTGATTTCTCCCGAGGACTTGAAGGCAAAAGCTAAACGTTTAATAACTCGCTTTGCAGGATTCAAAGTCGGCTTACCCCAAGACACCTCTCACTCTCCACTTTATGAAAAGCTAAATTGACTTATCCTTCTGTCGCATTGTTTCAAAATGAAGTAAAAGTTAGAAAAGTAAAACTAGAAACGTCAATTTTAATAGGCTTCATGTTTCATGCCGTCGTCAAGTAGTAGATCTTTTAATATGCTATGTACTTTTAGACGTTATCCTGTTTCATCATTCCTTTATTTTTTTTTATATTTATTTCTTTTATAATTTGCTACGAGTACGACTCATAAAAGTAATAAGCTGTACCAAATAGACGAGTCTCAAACTTAAAAACATTGTGCAAATTTAAATGTATCTATACAGAATCATAAGATACAATGAAAGAAAAAATATATACAAAAAACCTTCAACAGAGAAAAAAATATATAATAATAAAATAAACAAAAATTGTAACTTTACATTCTTAATAACTTATATACATATATATAAACAATAACAATAAAAAATTGGTTTCCTACAATAACAAAAACTTTGTTCTTTTATATACATTCTGCTTTGTACTATTTTTTTTATAGTTCCCAATACTTTTTATAAGTGGGTTTTTAATGTGTTTACACTTAAAAAAAGAATTCTTAGCATAGTTTATTGATGAATACATTAATATACGGTATACATAATTCTTTATGAATAATTTTAACTTTAGTCTAATATGCATAATTTACAGCAATTCTAAGGCTCCATTTGTTTTGGAATATTTGTATTTTTTTAATAATTTGTTTTCGAAATATAACTAAATATTGGGCATGCATATGTTAGTATAGGTCGTAAGCAGGCTTTATAAAATAATTACTTATTATCTGTGATTAATTTAAAATTCCTGTTAACTCATTTCTTAAGTCGTTTTTTCGTTATGTTGGGGGTTTTCGTTCGAAGGTAAGGTTGCTTAGTAAAAGGAGACAATAAAATCAAAATATTTACAATCATCTTCTATATATTTTTCTCAATTCAGGGTATGATGAAATAAAATCTGGAAATACATTTTTGACTTCAGCATCATTTTCAAAAATAATTTATCCTTAAGGAAGTTCTTAACTGAAGAAGATCTGTTGCATAGTCTAGAGAACAGGAGGGAAATGAAAGGACTTCGTACCCCTTGCTCATTTAGTTTCTACACTATTTGTAGGAGTGTAGGATCCTTCAGATTAACCAATACAGGTTGTTTTTTCATAAGTTTTTGTTGCATTTTACCGATATCCCTGAAATACGATGTGGATGGTTTCACCCCTGGTTAGAAAGGAGAAATGAAACATTTCAAAAAATCAGCATTCTTCCTCCAACGTGATGTTTCTTGCAGCTTAGACTGCCGAGTGTCCAAATAGAAACTTTAAAAAATTTACACTAAAATCGCTCATATTTAATAGCATATTGAAAAAATGTTCGTTCAATTGTATTGATAAACATTATTAAAAAAGGTAGGATTAAAAATAGATTATTACAATTCATAAACATAAACATAAACATGAGAAGTCCACTAATTGTACTTTGATTTTTATAACTATGGTCGCAGTCAAAAGTAATTGCGCAAGCCAAACATCGGCTCTAAAGTCATACTGGAATGAAATAAAATTACACAAATTTTTCAAAAGAAAAATCATTTATTCAGACAAGTTTTAAAATGTTAAAACATCAATTAAATAAAAGTGATTACTTAAAAATAAATACAACACTCAAAAAAAGGACCTTTCAAAAGTTTTGCACAAATAAAATGTTTATGATACAATGCATAATATGTACATTGTTTTTATTTTTCAATATTTTGTTTGCAATCCATTTGCATCGATAACAGCTTGAACACGTCTTGGCATAGAATAAACAAGATTTTTTTAAAACTCTGGCTCGATTTGTCCCACTCTTCAAGCAAAACTTCTATCAGGCGTTTTTTGGAGGTAATGACGTATTTTCGAATCCTTTGTTCATAAGTTATCTATGGCATTAAGGTCCGGACTTTGGGGAGGAGTAAAAAGCCTTAGGCGTACACCATACAAGAGGCACTCCTTGGTCTTATTCGCAGCATGCTTAGGATCATTATCCTGTTGAAATATGTAAGAATTTTCAATCTCCAATTTTGAGAGCTGATCTGTTCATTGAATCTGCTGGAAAAATAAACATTTCATAATAAACGACCAAGTAAATATTTTGAATGTTATCGACATTGACATTATTTCCAATGTAATAGGCTTTCATAGTATTATTTATTGGCCAAATTGTTCCTATAATATACTTGATTATAAAACAATTGGTATATACTATCTACATTAAGATTGGCGTATGGCTTATGTAGTGTTTTAATAGGAGCGTGTTGACAACGCAAAGATTGTTTGTGAAGGTTACAAACAGCTGGGTGGCCAAAGAGGTTTGTGTGAAAGGGATTTTCCACTGCCTTAACCGCTTTATTTATTTTATTTTATTCAATATTTATTACCTGACCGTTCGTTAATTAATATTTATTTTTTAGTTCATTATTGTACAGCTTTTATTTATTTGTATTACAGTGCCAATCCATTCGTAACTTGTCGGAATTGTATGAAGACTCATTGTTATTTTGCGTTCTATAACTGGCTATTGACAAACTGATTCTGACCTGGACTTGTACCCTGGCTTGAATAAAAGTAAAATAAAAATAGCATTATTCCTTGGAACCAAGTTCCTTTATAATCTTAAAGCGCGATGCTTTTTATCAAATTTGTATTAAATAAACATAAATTGCTAAAATGAATGCAATTATTAATATGGATAATGATGAGTTACCCGTAGCTTCTACAATATAAGTTTCTTATTGTACTTTTTCAAATATAGTACTTGTCTCTTTATACTTGATCATGAAATAGTGCTTGTAAAAAATATAGGCTTCATTGAAGCCTGATATAACCGTTTTAACTTGAAATTTATATCAGGTTATTCTTTATTAAATATTGTAAAGGTTTATTTAATATTTACTCGCCTTAGATACTCGGCACAGACAGCTGATAGCCTTGCCTTGCCGTAAATAAAAAGTATTTCCCCTAGCAGCGCTTTATTTATTCATAAGAAGAACTAAATAAATATAAAGCTCTTGAAAGGGTATTATAAATGCCTTTATAAGTTATCTAGGGAGTAGGAATCCCCGGGGTAGGCGTTCCAATAAACCTGAGCAGGCGGAAAAAATAAATATATATACAGGCACGAATTTTATTCTATAGAATTTATATCGAGAAAAATCTGTTGTCAGATTCTAAATAATAAAAGAATTGGCGACACTAGGGGCAGGGAGATTATTATGAAGAGGATCTTGAGCATGGAGGAATTCCAGGAAAGAGTGAAAAAGAAACATGGGCCGAAACGTCCTAGGACATAAAGATGCAACATGGTATAATATGAAATGAATGGAAGAGAAAACAAAAGGATGGGAAGAATTGAGATTGGCTTGTGGTCTCTTGTAGGCATCATCGAAAGAATGAATATTAAATTTTACCATCAACATTGAATAATTTCCAAAAAAAAATTATGTTGTATTCCAAAATAAAAACTTATTATAGTTTAGTACTGAGTTTATTTTTCATGATATCTTTATCCATTTTTTTTCACGGAACGGCTTTAAAGACCACTTGAATATAATCATTTTCACTTCTTTCCACACACCTTCTCTCCTTCCTTCTTTCTCACCTTTTCCTCATTCTTTCCGATTGTTCTTTACTTTTTTCCTCAGTCCACGCTATTCCTATTCTCGCATCTTTCTTTCCCACAAGGACCTTAATTTAGATAGTGAAGGTTACAAACAGCTGGGTGGCCAAAGAGGTTTGTATGAAAGGGATTTTCCACTGCCTCAACCGCTTTATTTATTTTATTTTATTCAATATTTATTATTTGACCGTTCATTAATTCATATTTATTTTTATTTCATTATTGTACAGCTTTTATTTATTTGTATTACAGTGCCAATCCATTCGTAACTTGTCTCCAGCTGATGGAATTGTATGAAGACCCATTGTTATTTCTTTACTTTTTTCCTCAGTCCACGCTATTCCTATTCTCGCATCTTTCTTTCCCACAAGGACCTTAATTTCTTTTAGTTTCTTCCCATCAATCCCTATCGAAACAGTCTTGGTCTATTATTTTCAGTCTCCTTAATCCATTCATTGCTGATAAACTTTAAAAAAAACTTTATCCAAGAAGCAAAGACGGATCATGATCATAGGATCATGGTAAGGACTATACTTCTTCTGAGCAAAGGATTAAGAGAAAAGATGTTGACCAACGATAAAATGAACGATAAAGATTTTCCAAATTAAATGAACCTGCATTCTGAAGGCTGGAAGAGCCAAGAGTCCACTAAGCCCATATGATCGCTAATGGAATATTTAATTACATGACAAAGCAAGGCTCGAATACTGGGATAAAGCGAAAAGTGTGAAAATGACAACAAAGGAAATTTTTAGTGAAAGACCATCCTTTGTTTTATTTTGGTCTTCAAACTGACTAAAAAAATAAAATAAATGCCTATCGTGAAATATTTTTCTAGTCACTAAAGATCTTTGAACTTATATCATCATTTTCCCTCTCCTAGCGCATGCGCAGTATGAGGATCCTTCTTATAGAGACTGTACCAAGCATCTCTTTCCTCAACCAGTTCTCTTCATCGGTTCCAGTCCGCTCCTCTCCTCCTGAAAGCATCCCTTACATCATTTTACTTTCTTCTCAGGATATCCGAGGCCTTCCTCTGGTCCTTTTGCCTTCAGTGCAGGTCTCCTAGTTCTTCCTGGCGATTCTATCTGGCTCCATCCTAAGTATATGTCCGAACCACCTTAATTTGTGTTCTTCCGAGATAGTCTCCGCTGGTTTATTATCGAGATTATCACGTATTGTTGTGTTCCGTGTTTTATCTCTCCGAGTTTTCCTTTTCGCATGTACCTCATTTCAATAGTTTGTATTTGACTTCTGTGCTTTGAGGTTAAGATCCATGATTCCGAAGAGTAGGACAGGATAAGAAGGAAAGCCGATTTATAGACGGCCATTTTGGTATACCTTTTTCCCCCTCTTCTTCCCAGGAACTCCACTGCTCCAGTTCTTTGCACCCCTTCTTCGTCAACATATCCACTTTCGTCGAGATGAGCACTGAGATATTTAAAACTCTCAACTTGCTCTAATCTCTGTCCTCCAGCCCTTAGTACTCTCATTCTTAGGCGGTTCCCTATTCGCATGCATTTAGTCTTCCCCAGGTTAATTTTCTTGTTTATTGTCTTTATTGTATATAATTCCTCTTGTAGTACATTCATTTTATATTGGAGGTCTCGGTCATTGGCAGCTAGTAAAACGATGTCGTCAGCAAAGAGGCCAAAAAGGAAAATTTGACAGGGTGAAGGTTTCTGTGTCCCAACTGGAATTTTCTCATCATCATCTTTGCCCTCCTTAGCGCCAAGTCCAAAACCATAATGAAGAGTAACAGGCTTAGGCTACAGCCCTGCCGGACACCAAATGTTGTCTCAAATTCTTGTGAGCTGTGGTTTCCGGTTTTAATCACATCCCTCGTATTTTTATAGAGACTAATTTCAGCTAAGGTTGTTCCAAGGTCAATACCCATTTCAGACAGTGGCCGTTCTAAAATGTCTTTCCTTACTCTGTCAAAAGCCTTCTGGAGGTCCAGAAAGCAGGTGGAGAGTTTTTCTTTTGCAACAGTCTTTTCTGTAATTTGTCACATCGTAAAAATGAGGGGTGCTTCTCTGATTCTTGAAGCCTTATTGTTCCTCTCCCAGCTGGCAATCGACTATCCTTCTCACTCTAATTTCCAGGATTCTAGAGTATACACTTGAATGTATATGTTTATGAAAATTGCATTATTCATGTCATGACCTTACACATTATGTCACAACACATTATCTGTTGATCTGTTGATTATCTTAAACCATTATTTAAAATATAAAATAATTATATTGATTCTTCTCTTGATATAAAATAAATCCAAATGTTTTTTTATTAAAATCAGAGCATTACAAAACGTGTGTTATTTCACTAAAAGCTGGTGAAATAGGGACTGAAATAATTGAAGAGAGAATACTCACTCCTGCAAGGACAGCCTGGTAACTAATTCATGAGCGCCATCTGCAATAGGACCTACCTCAGCTCCGTTCTCTCTACCTTATTCTATATTTGATGGGGTTCGCACATAACTGGGAATAGAGGAACACTAGAGAGTTCGAAACATCATTGGAGGAGTTCGACAATTTCAATAGTAATTTAGTTAATAATTGCAAAAGCTTGTTATCCATAGAATTTCACATTACTTAACGCATTTATATTGGGTCATTTCATAAGAAATTTCCGTTTTAAAGGCAAGTTTTTTGTAAAACCGCTTTATGAAAATCAAAATTTTAGTCAAAATAATGTGGTGTATCAAAAAATGACCGTTTTATCAAATTCCAGAGTTCAAAAGTCTGTAAATATTTTAATACTATTTATTATTTACCAACACTTAATAATCCCTTTAGAGCATTCTCTAAGCTTGTTTACTAACACTAGACTTCTTCAAAAAAAGCCTCAGTTTAGTTATTTATTTAAAAGAAGAAACATGACAGTGTCCTACGAAATTCTCGTAATTTTAAGACATTACTGGAAAAAAATTCACAGCCGCTGAAGCAACTCGTGAAGTTATTAAATATGAAGGGGAAGGTATCGTTGACCAGCGCGATGCGCGGCGTTGGTTTGAAAAATTTAGCAGTGGAGATTCGACGTTGGAAAGGAAGAAGGGCTCCGGGCGGCCATCAATGGATATTGATGAGGTTCTGAAGGAAGCTGTTGAGTCAAATCCGTTCACAAGTACTCGCCAACTTTCCAGGGAGTGTGCTGTGTTGAAAGATACTGTTTCTTAATATCAAAGAAATATTAATACAAATATTTGATTAAAAAATTGTATTTTTTTTTTATACACCCCATAATTTATCCTCATTTTCTATTCTTTTTTTCCCAGCATGTCATCACAATATCAATCAATATGCTTCGGTTTTGTGATGAAATAAAGCCTGAAAAAACTGTTTTGACTTGAGAATGATTTTCAAAAATTTTACACTTAAGTAATTTTTCCGAATTTCTCAGTTGGAAATATGCTGGCGAATAATTTTGGTGTGGAAGGACTCTGTAGCCCAGCTCGTTTAGTTTCTTCACTTTCTATCGTGAAACATGAGGTCTGTTGTTGTCTTGTGAGGGTATAAGTCCCTTCCGATTAACCAATGCAAGTTGGCTTTTTGATAAACTTTTGTAGCAGTATCCCTCATTTACTTTTATTTTTTTTATTTTACCTGTACACTAAAACTCTTAAACGGGTCTGGGGTTCAGTACATGGTAGAGACTGTACTGTTTCATGAACAACGGTTCTGCAAGGAGGTGATTTGTCCTAGATCACGCTCAATCGCCAGATTCCCCCCCTTATTTTGGGTATCCTATTTTTAAAACATTTGTAAAGGCTGGATGAGACACATGAGGGTCCCAGATTCTATATGATCCATCTCCGGCTAACAGACTAAATAAAAGTCTTGCCTTCAGCGGGATTTGAACCAGGATTTTCAGCATGGCAACGCAGTGCTCTACCACTGAGCCAATCCGTCTCCCTTAGGATATGAGGGTTTCACCTCTGGGTAGATAGGTAAAATGAATCTATTTCTTTATGATTAATCTGCGTCATCAGCTAAAATTTCTCACACCAACGACAAGTGGTCCATTTGTTACCTTTCTCCAATTGCGATGGCAACATTTCTTGCAACTTGGGCTGCTTAGTGTCCAAATGTAAACTCGTAAAAAAAATTACACGAAAACTGCAAGTTTCCATGATCATACAAGCTAAACAATGTTCGTTCAATTGTTGAGATAATAAATATTATAAAAAAATATAACATTAATAACAGCCCATTACAATTTGTAAACTACAGAAGCTCGAAAATTGCACCTTGAATTTTAGAAAGAATAAAAACGGATATTTTAAATAAACCTAAAAAAATTGTTCTGTTCTAAATTGTTCTGGATGTTTCCTATTTAAATAATAATTAGTATTAGTACTAATTTACATCTTATATATAAATAGATATGTCTATTTTTACTTACGGTCCAAAGAAGACACTGGAAGGCAAAAGGTTGAGACCTAATAAGGAAATAGAAAGAAGTGGATCATTTGGAAACGGACATAAGAATAAGAAGACTAAGGTTTAAGAAGATTAAGGACATGTGGTGAAGATGCACCTAAAGAGATTAAATAGAGAAATCTTCTATAAAATGAGAGGATACAAGAGTGATGGGGGTACATCAAACAGACGAAGAAAGAAACTGAGAGACTGCAAATAACAGACCAAGACTGTTTCGATAGGGATGACTATGGAAAGAGACTAAACGAAATTAAGGTCCTCATGGAAAGGAGAGATGCGAGAAAAGGAATAGTGTGGACCGAGGAAAGAAGGAAAGAACAATCGTAAAGAATGAGGAAAAGGTGGGAAGAAAGAAGGAAGGAGAAGTGAAAATAATGATATCCACGTGGTCTCTAAGGCCGTTCCGTGAAAAAATAGATATGTTTACCGATTATATTGGACGAATCAATACACAGGCATACATATATATATATATATATATATATATATATATATATATATATATATATATATATATATCAATACACAGGCTTATTGACTGATAATTAGACTATTCCAATTCTCCAAATGAAAGATGAAAATGTCTAAAGAAATATACTGTACTGTAAATACACTGTTTTGTATATATATATATGATATGCAAAACACATTCGAGCATTACATTCAATGAAACACCGGTTAAACATTGTTTCTATCATATATTGCTGAAGTACTAGAACAAAGTTTGAATCGCTAGTGTAGAACGATACTATAGAAATCACTTACTGTCTTATCTTTCAATCTTTCCTCTGGGACAGATTGATCACTTTTTTTTTACAATTCATTCTATTTTAGCGGGAGTATAGAAAGGTTCTGCCTACAATTCATTGCTTCTACTCACGATATATCTGAATGAATTAGTAATGATATGCGATTTGCCCTGATGATGCAATCATTCTCATAAAACGTAAAAATCCTACTTAATCTTCATTATTTTTTTTTCTCTTTTACATAAATCACGCGGTATAAACCATGGAAAATTCGACAAAATGATGAAAAATCCAACCACTTTCCTTACGAATATATTACGCATATTTTATAAATACTCTTTTAGGTTTCCACGGCCAAAATTTATACAAAAGACTTCAGTGATATCTTCTGGTTTAGATCTTATCGCTAAGTATTTTTTACTTTTTCTGCATATATATAGAAACCAATAATATTCCTAGGATGGATTCAGTACAATTTGGATTTAATTTTCATAGAAGGATAAATGTCATCCTGCCTAACAGATATAAAGTATAGATTACAGATAATTATTCCTTACAGATATACAGAATAGCCTAAAAGATTAAAACCTTGTAATAAAACATATTAGACTCATAGAGGCCCATGTAAAGTACTAAAATTCCTAAATACTGACTTAAAACTAACGAAAGTTGACTAAAATATATGAACTTTTTAGGTATTAGGCACGTATATACCTACCGATACACCTAACCATTCAATCATAAAAATTAAGATGCACAGAAATAACCAATTAATAGGCATTGACGTCATTATTTTTATTTTTGTAAATATACAATAAATGCTCCTCTACACTAGCAATGGCATATGAGGAAGTCAAAGAAGAAGAAATATACAATATAGAGAGGGAAGAAAAAAAACCACTGTGCCAATATTGCGTGTGACAGTACTATTTCCAAACCAACTGTTGTGAAGAGAGGTCATCTCGCCAACATAACGCTCAACCTTTAGGTTTTTCCAAAATAAGGAACATTATAGAGGCTAGATGAGCCCTAAAAGTATATGCAAATCACAGGGTCGATCATGGCGACTAACAGATTTAATATTTTATCACTCTCAGCCAGGGTTGTACATATTCAGAAACCCCAGGTTCCTGTGCCAAGATAACTAATTGAGAATATATATATATATATATATATATATATATATATTAAATATTTATAGAGAACTAGCTTATGCCGGCGGCTTCACTTCGCGTGGAATTTGGCCTGCCAAATAAAGTTTCGTGAAAGATCATTTAAAATAAATAATTTAATTATTTTATAAAAATATAAGTAACTCGTACATCCAAAATTTCAGATGTCCAAATTCGAAACTGACGGATTCTATAAAACCTTTGAACCCCTATTACATTAAAGAGGAAACCCTTGGGGTGGAATTATTCAAATTTCTTTCTTGAACTATACAAAGAAACTATCTACAAATTTCAAGCTGCTAAGGTCCTGATTTGCCTTTAATTATGTACTATAACGGGGGGAGGGCACATGCCCCCGTCCTCCCACATAAATCTGCCTTTGCTGTCAAGTTTCATCGAAATCCGTTCAGTAGTTTTTGCGTGTAAGAGAGACGAACATACAAACTTTCACATTTATAATATTAGTAGGATATAAAAACAAATAGTTCCACTCATGTTCTTTCTGTTATTTTAACAACTATGATCATGTGATTTGCCTTTAATTATGTACTATAATGGATTCTCCACAGTACCTAAAAAACTGTCGGGGAGGGCATGTGCCCCCGTGCGTCCTCCACTTTATCCGCGCTTGCTATAGCCTATGTGTTATTCTGATGTATAACCTATATTACTGTAAAGTTTCATCCAAATCCGTTCATTAGTTTTTGCGTGAAAGAGGGACAAACATAGAAACTTTCACATTTATAATATTAGTAAGATATATATAGAAAAATAATTGAGAGACGCCAATTCTCTTTTGCACTAAGTTAATTTACAATATCAATTTAAGTGATTGGAATGAAAACACAAAATTGACAGTTCAAAAGCCTTTTCCTATTACGACAGATCACAGGAATTTCATATACAGTTTACTGAAACCAAAATTGGTATTCTGTTAGCATATAACCGTGTACTTGTCACCTTTGACAAGGTCCATGTTTATTCATAGGCACTCATGTATATTGGGAACCAGTTAATTGGATCGCATATGTATTACCTGGTACATAACACCAGTTAAGGAACTGCAATCAGTTTGCCACCGTCATAGATTGAAGGTTATTGAAGGTCAAAATTGGAATATCCAGTCGTATTACGAATCGAATCCCATCTGCTAACAATCCTAAATCAATTAAGACCTTGTAATTTATAAGGAATTCTAGTCACGTTGGCGTAAGTAACGAGCTAGCAATAATCCCAGAAGGAACAAACTTACCCTCAAAACACAATTAAAGGAACTAGCAAATGTTGACAGAACTAAATTGAGAACTAACATTAAATTCGTTCTAGAAACTTTAAACTGGTTGAAATATTTTTTCGATCGTATAATTCTACCATATTCTTGGACCAAGTTTCATTTTATAGAGGCTGGGTGAGCCCCAGGAGGATCCTAGATCCCATATGATCTATCTCCGGCTGCTAACAGACTAAATAAAAGCCTGCATCGGAATTTGAACCAGGATTTCCGACATGGCAGCTTAGTGCTCTACCACTGAGCCACTCCGCTCCTATCTCTTGAAAACAGATAAAATGGAAAAAATAACTTTTTGGTGAAGTTAAATATTTAGTAAATAGTGTTGTTTTAGAACGCATGAACAAAACACGGCGCTGCTGGATATACAAAACCCGCACGACAATTCAGTGTTGAAGGCGTTGTATACACAATGGATTAAGGCGACGAAAGAATAACCTATAGAATAAACTAACCTAGTCAAGTGACTTGATGTAACTGTTTGTTTTTCTTGATGTTTTTTTTTTTTTAACCCATCCCACCAGAAAGTATTTAAATTTTACTGATTAAGTATTTTTTGTAGCATTATAATCAGTAAATAATGTAACATTAAAATTATTTTTAAATACATACAAGACTGAAAAGACAAGAAACTGCTCGGCGTTTTCGCCTATTTAAACACTAACTGGATAAACACTCTAAGCTGCCAATTAATTACAAAAGACTCATTTACACGACAGTTGCCAGACCACAAACGGAGTTGAGCTTTGGGGCTCTAATAAACCATCCAATTCATCTCATATCCAATCCTTGCAATCCAAAATCCTTCGTAAAATCCTCAATGCTCCTTATTATATCACAAACAAACTCATCCATCATGATCCTAATATCCCATATGTTGCTGATTTGGCCCAAACTACTACTATAGATACCTATCCTTCCATGACAAGCTCCATACACTCTTGAATCCACTAGTTGCTTCCCATACTATTCCTGATAACCCTCCGAGGCGTCTGAAAAGAAGATGGCCTTGAGACCTTCTACTACAGAACTTTATTGGAGTGCTACCGAAGGTTAGTTTCTCCACAAGTATTTTTTTTTCTCCATGTCATTTGTTCATATTAGCAAATTTACTTGTTGTAATATTATAACAGTTGTAAATATCAATAAATTAATCTAAAAAAGAATTTTTAAATACTCTTTCATTATTTTTTCTAAGTTTATTTTTCTTTTCTTTCTTTATCGTAGAAATAAAAAATACACTTGTTGGTTTTTTTATCCTTGTTGCAGCACATTATAACTGAGAATAGGATGCCCCAATTAAAATAATGCTTTATTAGTTTGTATCCATTGAATGTTTAATAATGTTTTTATTATTTTCATATATCGTTGGTCGTTACAGAAAATGTCTCAACGTATTTTTCCGACATAATATTTTCAGATTGCGCGAAAAATTTTCTTACCTTTTCAACCAGTGAGAGGATTTTTTCAGAGAAAAAAAAAGGTAGAGGCTGTAACCAAAAGACTGCCCTGCATCGGAATGAAAGAGGTTTCATTCCCATTATCCTCCTTCTAATCACCTCAGCCATAAACGAGATGAACAAAACTCAGCCAGAGTGCGCCGCCCGGTTGAGAAAGGAGACGGCCTTCTTTACAACCTCAATGGCTTCTCTGGGATTGGAGTACCATCTAGTAGCCGGGTCTTAATAACCTAACTGAGAAGTAGCTAGTAGAAGAAAGTTCAGCTATCAACTTTAAGGATCCAATCTCTTCATTAGTTAGTAACTTATTTTTTTTTTATTATATACCTTTTTAAAATCGTAAAATCAATGGTAATCTATTATCGTATATATATATATATATATATATATATATATATATATATATATATATATATAATTTGTGCTTAAATCTGCCCTGCTTCGGAAGAAAGCCTTAACTCCACTGCACTTGAAATTGAGATATTCAATAAAACGTAATATATACTATTTCACACCCTTTTTTCTGTAAAATGTACATTTAAAGTATCAAATAATTTGATATAAAAAATTTAAAAAAACAGTTTCAGTTTTTAAAAAAATCGATTTTGCCTTTTTTAGGTATAAAATGGGACTTAAGGTCTTGTTATCTCCAAACAGGAGTACAAACCGTAACATAACTCCGGTTATGTTGGCTCATAATATATTTTTGTTGATAGGCTAATTAATGAACTTATAAGACTGACATTATTAATTACTTATAAAATATAGAATATAGAAAACCACCTACAAAACCGTAATTTGACCTTAACTCAATTTTCATTTTTTTTTTGGACTTAAGGCCTTTTTTCCTAATAGGGCAGAAAAGACGTATACTAAACGCCCTTCGTTTGACTGCGACTGATAGGGTCACCATGGTAACAGCTGTAATAGAAAAACCGGAGAGGTTATTCCTATTTGTGTCTTGTAATTTAGTTAAAAGAAAACAGTTTTGTAAAAGGTGTGTGAAATGTTAACTTTAAATGTTGTTTCTTTTTTTAAAACTAAGACTATATCGAATAATGAGTTTGTAAATCAATTACGGGAAATTATTATTATAATAAAAATAAATTTCCTTTTTTTATAGAAAGCTAGAAACTCAGTTTAGTTTTATTTCGACACCCACTAAATTCAGTATTTGAATCAATGAACATCATATATATATATATATATATATATATATATATATATATATATATATATATTTGTGTGCGTGTAAATTATTCACATAATTTAGTTAATTTAGATATCTAACAAATGTTTAGCCCTCATTAATTATATTCACAATTTCATTGAGATATCTAACATATGTTCAATTAGGAGGGAAGGTTATAATATTGTTACTTTTTAAAAATAAATGGAAAGGGACTTTTATTCTATTCCTTTGTTTTAAGTAAGTTAAATGTTTTATCTTTTAAGTATTTTACTCTACTCTGTTACACATGATTATAAATAAACTATTGTTTTAGCAATCGTATAAGAGTTCTACATTCTTCTGAGTTATATATATATCTGTGTGTCCTTTGCTTGATCATAAAAGTTAGAAAAAAATCAAAAATAGGCATAGATATATGCGGGATGCAATTGGAAAAATTCCACAAAATAAGACCTTAAGTCTCCAAAGTATTGGAAAAATAAAACCGTCACTGGCTTAATAAAATTATTACTTCCATAAAATAAATACTTAATTTAGCTAAAGTAAATAAAGTATTTAAAGTTTAATATACAGAATATAATAAAAAAAAGTATTATTCCGGCACGATGTCCCTTATGTATAACAGAGAGAGTGTATTATAACGAGAACAAAAAAAATTAAAAACAATGTTTCTAGCCAGAAACATACGAGCACGAAACAGAATAAGTAAATAAAATCACACATAATATAAAAACTTTTGAAAGAGAATAACTGAGTTGCTAATAAAAAGAACACATACAGAAAAAAACCTAATAGTTCAGTACAGTTAGCAATTGGTTATTGTACTGGGAATAAATCAACAAAGAAATACAAACATTTACTGGTTTCTAAATCTTCATGGATCCGAATTTTAGTCGGCAGGATTTCATGAAACTGATCAATCCAGTGGCAGAAGGAAACATCAAAATGTTGTTACTAGATCAATATGGCACTCTCAATTCAATGAATTTTAGAGCATATCTAGATAATAAAAAATGCTTTATTGCATTCTATACAGCAGTAGATAATTCACAATCAGATTAATTAAATGAAAGATTAAATCAAACTTCGGTGAAGGGAGTGCGTTGTCGAATAAATGAGACAGATGATGAAGTGCCATACAGGGCTACAGTAGTTCAATCTTCCGTGTGTCAAGGAATACAACAATATACCTCACGGAACTAAAGGGTTGTAACATATGAAATGTCAGCCAAGCTGTAATTAGCAAAAAAATTATTAAAAAATACTTTGATTAAACAAAATAGGATCCTCCACTTTTATTTAATAATACCCTTCTCCCAACAAGGAACAAGCTTTTCTCTCTTGGAAGGCCGATTTTAGGGTGTGTCCAGCCGATGTTTCGGAACGCCTCCGTGACGCTATGGCCAAATTTAAATTCGTAGAGAGAAACTATACGAATTCTCGCGGTAGACATAATTTTATTATTTTTTATTTTCAAAAGGAAAAGTAAGACTAATTATAAAAAAGGATTAAATGATCTTTCAAAAGGTATACATTACTTAATTACAAAAGATTGTGTTGATTTCTTCTGGTTTAGATCGTGATGATAAATTTTTCGCCAACGTTTCGCCAGCCATGCTGCTGACTTCTTCAGGGCTGAGATGAGATTGGGCTCATTCTCATCTCAGCCCTGAAGAAGTCAGCAGCATGGCTGGCAAAACGTTGGCGAAAAGTTTAACAACACGATCTAAACCAGAAGAAATCAACAAAGTCTTTTGTAATAATAGTGGCCGTGGAAACCTAAAAGATTATATAACATAATTGTTTGTGTACAAATAATCTAATCCCTACTGAAAAGAAAACTGTAAATAAACGAAACTGACATTTCATCCGTTACAAACCAATAATAAATTTCCTCCTCCTTATCTCTTATATGGAATAAAATCGGATATAGTTCCTGCTGAATTAAAACATGACTCTGATTTGAAAGTAGATCATCAAAAAGCACTCGAAAATTCAAGAATAAGTTTTAAAAGGAATAGGTAGCAAGTGGCTCAAACTAGGAAACAATGCGAATATCAAGATGGCGATTTAGTGTGTTTCAAAAAAAAAGATATTTTCCCATATATGAAGTAGATTGCTATACTCGTATAATGCATAGGGCAGAAATCTTTTCCGTAGCTCTAAGCTAGTTTCATACTCTTTTACAGAAAAAAACTATATCATTATAACTTAAGAAGAGTCTTATGTTCAGTAAGTGGTAGGGGTTACTTTTCCTAGGATAACGGTTGTGAAGGGAAGTGATTTATACGAGATCACGCTCAACCACCTGGTTTTCCCCCAATTAAGGTTACCCACTTATTTATATTTGTGTAGCTCTATATAATTATATGTAACACATTTATTTGAGATATATATATATATATATATGGACAGCTGGCCAATCAGTGTTAAGGACTTATACTGGAAGTATTTTCAGCAATTCAAGGTGTTTGCTAAAGCAGTGTGGTTAATCATCACTACACGAAATGAATATTATAGATGAACAAGAATTTTAGTTTTGTTTTCAATTACTTTGTTGTAATTTTGTGTTTTTTCCTATTTCTTTTTTTTTTTTTTTTTTCTTCAACTGGCTTAATATTTACTATGATCAATATTTTTATGTTTAAGTTTTGTTTTTTAATGATGTATTTTCAATTTAGCGTTTAGTTTTGTATATAAACAATAAAAAAAAAGTAAACAATAGAAAAAAAAACAACATGTAAGTACAATTGTATGTGATGTACTATAAATGTACGGAACATGCAGAACAATAAACGTCCTTCGCGTAGGGGTACTGCGTGAAGGGAAAAAAAAATATATATATATTTATATATATATATGTATATATACGTATGTTTTTTTGTTTAAATAAACCTATTAATTTACGCATGTATAAAATATATATATATATAAAATAATAGTGGCTAAAACAATGCGGAAAATAATGATATGTGGAGTACAGAGAACTTAGAATGCTGGTGAAGATTTGTATCCCCAGTTGAAATCAATAAGCTTTGAAAGGAGATTCCGATTGACCCACAAAGCCTTTGCCAAAGGAAGAAGAAACATGTGAATGCCTTTCCTTCTTCCCCTCTCTTCTAAATGTAGTCGGTTCCTGATACTTTAAGATACTTTAGCACAATAATGTTTACTCTCTTGTATAAACTTATTACTACTACATGATGAAGGGGTATTAAGGAAATTTATTTATTTTATTTTTTAATAATTTGCTTTAGGAAAAAAAGTCACCTTAAAATAAGAAAACTGTACAGATTTTTAAATAAACGTATTTATTGAAATTTACAACTATAATATAACAATCCAAAAAGTAAATATAATGAAGGTTACATAATGGCATGGATATATGGAAATAGAGAAACAACCCAGCGATAGTACTCAAATAACAAATGCAACATAGAAGGCACAAGGTCATCTTCCTATCAGACGCCTTGGAGAATTATAGGGGATTTGCTAGGTTGGAAACTAGTCGGTTGGAGTGCGGGTAAAGTTTTTCGTGAAAGGATTGATATCGGGTTCGGGCCAAATGAGAAACGAAAGGCACAACAAGGTTATTTTGGATGACTTTATTCCTAACAAAAAGTAAAGGGAATTAAGGATTTTACGAAGGATTTTGAATTATAAGGATTGGATACGAGAGGAATTTTATGTCTTAGTGGAGCACCAAAGCTCTACTCCTTAAGTCCAAATAGGTCTTTTATTATTCGTGTAAATGAGTATTTGGTAATTAATTGGGGGCTTAGAACGTTTGACTATTAAGTGTTGAAATGGCCTGGAACGGCGAACAATTTCTTGTCTTTTCTGTCTAGTATGAGGATTCAAAGTTGGACGACTGTACAGAATAAAATTACTAATATTGAAAAGTAAAAAGAGACCTCACAAAAATGTTAAGACCGTGGAAAAATTCCAACGAAAAGCCCCTAAGTCTCCAAACTAAAACAGAAAATGAAATTATCACCTTATCCAGCCGGTGTCGAGTAGGCTTCCTTATGATTCATTAGTTGCATTTGAGCTTTAGAGGAGGTGGGATGTTTCTTGGGTTCATTATTCAGTTTTTGTTTTGTTGTTATTATTTTTCTACCCTGAAGATGCCTGAATGGGCGAAATATCGAACAGATAATTTTATTTTCTGTTTTAGTTTGGAGACTTACGGGCTTTTCGTTGGAATTTTTCCACGGTCTTAGAATAAAATTACTTTTGTGAATCTTATATTATCAAAAACAGAATTTATTTCACTGATAGAGAAATGTGTAAAGGATCCCAAAAGTTCACCAAGTAATAAGGGATATTCAGAAGGAAGAAAATCTATGCTAAGGTGTAGCTGAGAATATTCATCTAAATTAATTGGGGTTCCGAAATGAAACATGAGAGTGGCTGGAGAGCCCATTCAAGAATCTTATTAAGCAATCATGGAGCCTCTCATACCCGAGGGAGGATCCACCGCCGTGTATTTACTGCCTAGGAGTCACGCGATCCCTCAACTCAGGAACGGTTTCATTTTAAAGTAACTAGTTCTCCTTACCGGCCTTACATTTAACTTCTTATTTATAACCTGTTATAAATACCTGTATTTATGAATAACTATTAATTTCATAATTGTCGTAGATAGCTTATTCAATGAAATGTACATTATCTACAAGAGTACAGGGAAAAATAGCGGGAGTACGCGCTATATCGAGCTTTTAAAATAGAAAACCATTAAAAAATACTCGTTACTTGTGATATCATGTCTATTTGAAGTTGCAGTTACAGCACTAATAGGTATAAAAAAAGTAACTCTCTATGGTACGGTTATACATCCAGAAGATAGTTATTTATTTCTCTCATAGCAAAATTTTTTCTCTACTCTATTTCTATTTCTATTTAAAAAAAAAACTTAAACCTTACCACTTACAACCCATGAAGGATCTAGGGTTCAGTATATGGTAGAAACTGTACTGTTTCTAGGCCAACAGATGTAGAGGAAAGTGATTTGTCCTAAATCACACTCTCCCGCTTGGTTTCGCCCTAATTAAGGGTAGCCAATATATAGAGGCTGAGTTAACCCAAGATGGGTCTGAAGATACGACTAGATCCATCCCCGGCTGGGAATAAATTATCATCGACAGCCGGATTTATGCAAATCAGCGCTCTACCACTCAGCTACTCTATGATCTATACAATATTTGTATGTACGTAATAAAAAAAAGAAAGATGTATTTTTTGTATATATTGCTACGGTCACAGAGAGGAAGACGAGGGATTAACGTCTTAAGCCCGTCGGCGAGAGAAGTTAAGATTGGATTAGAACCTTCTCGAACCGCCTCGCTTTGTCAGAAGAGATGAAGAAGGTTCTCGACAATCCCAGAACAGTCCCCCCTACTTCCGTGTTCTAGAATGTTCGGCCTTGCCTGTTTAAATACCCCCCTCGCCTCGAGTGGGTCAGTCAGAGAGTGATGAACTGTAATAAGTGAGTGTCAGTGTGATAAAATATTCAGTGTTGAACCGGCCAGTGTAATAAATGTTTCAGTGGACTGTGACAGTCTTGTGAGTGTAATAAACCGTACTGTTTATTACTGTATGTCAGTTTGTTATATTAGGAGATTCTTACGGTCGGTGGACTTTAATTAGTGAACTGTAAGTATTAATTTGTAGTTATAAGCTCTAGCGTAATTTTATTGTATTTGTACAAATTTATGTGAATAGTTAAGCTATTTCGTAGTAGTAATATCTAATATTGTTGTAGTAATTAAATAGGCTTAGGTTATAATAAATATTTAGAATATTGTTATTGTAAATTTATATTAGTCTAATAATTTAATTGTTAATAATTTAATTGTACCCTTTTTGTCACTTTGTTAATAAATATTAGTATCTTTAATTAAGGAATAGTTTAATTCATTTTAATACCCAGTAGCCCATAACAATATAATTATCATTTTGCAATGGTACTGAGGGTTCTGAAAAATGGGGTTCTGAAGAAGGGGGTGACCTGTGGTCTAGTGGTTAGCATAACAAACTACTAAGCCCAAGATCGCGGGTTCGTAACCCGGCAGGTGGCCCTAGGATTTTTTTAAGGGAGTAGTGTAAAAATCCTTGGTTATGCCGTCCTTCGGAAGAGACGTTAAACGTGGGTCCCGAGCCTGTACGATGTCAGGTACTCGTTAAAAATCCCTATCATAATTAAACCTGGATAGGCAAAATTTAGTACTCCCACTGTAGCCGGATTTATGCAAATCAGCGCTCTACCACTCAGCTACTCTATGATCTATACAATATTTGTATGTACGTAATAAAAAAAAGAAAGATGTATTTTTTGTATATATTGCTACGGTCACAGAGAGGAAGACGAGGGATTAACGTCTTAAGCCCGTCGGCGAGAGAAGTTAAGATTGGATTAGAACCTTCTCGAACCGCCTCGCTTTGTCAGAAGAGATGAAGAAGGTTCTCGACAATCCCAGAACAGTCCCCCCTACTTCCGTGTTCTAGAATGTTCGGCCTTGCCTGTTTAAATACCCCCCTCGCCTCGAGTGGGTCAGTCAGAGAGTGATGAACTGTAATAAGTGAGTGTCAGTGTGATAAAATATTCAGTGTTGAACCGGCCAGTGTAATAAATGTTTCAGTGGACTGTGACAGTCTTGTGAGATCGTCAGATCAGCCATAGCAGCATAAAGAGACGTTAAATGAACAAACAAACAACAACAAAATAAAGAACTTTAACTTTTGATAACAGTTTAGCAACGATAAATATTGTTAGATAGATATTTAAGATTTATAAAATGCAGAATTTAACAACTGTTAAGGAATATAAAATTGGCCCAAAAGCTAATTAATTTGTTTATTCACCTTTTGGTTTTCATTTTTGTTTAGTTTTTTACGACTGACGTAGATTATTAGCCTGGCATAATGAGGATTGAGTAAACAGTAAATATGAATATAAAGTTTATGAATACAAAAAAGAAGGAGAAAGGACGAGATGAAAAATGAACCTCCAAAGGAAGAAGGAAATGATGTCTCTTTGGCGGAAGGAATAAATCTTCTTGAAGCCAGCTAGAAGAAAAGTCTCTATAGTTGTTGTATATTACTCAGTGCCAACAGATTTCGAGCGCAAAATCACAATATTATTTTATCATTATCATTTTACTATATATATTCCAAATGCTTCTTTGTATGTTGTAAGCATGAAAAATGCTGATGTATTGCCTGTCCAGAGGTTTTTCATTCTTCCTGGCAATTCATTCTTCCGTTACATTTAATTCTGGTATTTTCGAACTTTTTACTTCAATATCTTCAATCCCATTATCCGATTCCTCTTAGATTTGAGTGATCCATATACCTCTTATTTGATTTACTTTGTAGGAAATCAAAAGTCAAAGGGACCATCGCTTAAAAATTCGTATCACATACAACATCCATACATATCCTTCCTAAAATGATAATTATATTTAACTCGTTTTTCTCCTAATTATTTAAAATAATATATCTGTTATATAAAGACGCATAGAAAGTGAAAAAAAAATTGTTTTTAGAATATGTTTATAAATTTAAAATCATAAATATCTGCATCAATATCGAATCGATTAGAGAATTGTATTTTTTATTATTTCTCTTCTTCAATTTCATTATCAACTATTTTACCCTGGCATTAGTACCAATATCACATATAGAGTAGGTAATTGAAATTAATAAAAACAAATATTGGTAAAAATATTAAATAATGTATGATAATAGAATACAGTTTAAACTTAATAAACAAATCCTATATATTATTAGACAAAAATAATAATCAGATTATTTTTTTAAAAATAGTTTAAGGTAAAAAATCAAACTAGAGATATAAGACATATTCAATGAAAAAATAAATTGAAAAGTTACTCTTAAAAAAAAAAAAAGATGAACATGACTGATGGAAGTGAAAATTGGCAATATCCATTCCTTAATAGGATTATAGATCTCAGGTATTAGGGATTTCAGGTCTCCGACATAAATTCACGACGACGTACACTGCCTTGTAGATGGCTTCTAATGCTTCTGCGACAGGGTTCCGGTTACAATTTTGTTTCGTTTTTTAACAAACCGTTACATATTATTAACCGTTATAAACCTTTTCTGGTTATCATTCTTTCATCTTAACATGTTTTAGGGAGCCAATATCCTACTTAAGTTTTACATTAGTTTCTTGAGATTCAGCCTTATTTCAGATTCAGAGTAGTTTGGCTCAGTTTCGAGACTAATAAAATAGCCTTTTAGGGAATTATATTAAATAACACGCTAGTCTAAATATAAAATTGACACTTGTACGATGTTAATACAGAAATGGGACTTGATGACGAATTGACAAAGAAATTTTTACTACCATATCGTTCAACCAAAATACCTGTTCAATATTACTATGTATGATATAAATATTTATTTAAATAATATTTACGTAACATTTGCATTAAATTTACTTAATACATTGTCATTATTGTCAATATTAATTGAACATGCATTATGGTTGATTGATGAGGTAGTAACATTTCGTCATCAATTTCCCATTCATCAATCTCATCAAGTCCCATGTAAATTTCATGTTTAGACTACTATGTTATTTAATATAATTCATCAAAAGTCAATTTTTTTTTTTTTTTTTTTTTTTTTACTGTTAGGCTATGATTATGAGAACAATATAGTTTCGAAACGTCGCCAAAAGATTTAACGTAAAGGCTGAATGTCATTGATACATGAATGTAATTTGTTTCTTTAGCAAAGCTACTTGACTGTTACGAAAAGTAAAGAAGAAATACACAGATGTTAAATTTTTAGGAATAGCTTCAGTAAAGGGACAAGTGGGATTTGGTTTAATGTATTAATTGTAAAATATTAAAATTTCTTAATTCACTAAGAGTTTGATAAGACCTATCTTTATCGTTAGCCTTCCATTATGAGGATTGATGAAGCAGAAAAAGCTAGAAATATAAAAGTTGGTATTTAAGGAAGAAATAGTTGGGGGTGCAGTCAATGAAAACATCAAAATAAGTATAACTTATTTATTATGTGCCGACGTTTCGGCCTACAATGTAGGCCATCTTCAGGGCGAATAAAACAAGTTGCAGGTTAGGGAGCTCAGAGACAAGTCATCAGAGACTTGTCTCTGAGCTGCCTAACCTGCAACTTGTTTTATTCGCCCTGAAGATGGCCTACATTGTAGGCCGAAACGTCGGCACATAATAAATAAGTTATACTTATTTTGATGTTTTCATTGACTGCACCCCCAACTATTTCTTCCTTAAATTAGAAGATACAGTCGACTAACTCTTCTCCAACATGAATCACATAAAAGTTGGTACCATTACACATCTTTTGGTAGTATCAAATTTGTTTTAAAAAAAATAGTCAAAATTGAACAACTATATCATGTATGTTATGTTAAAATTAATAATAAAAATTGGTAAGAACATTAACAGAAAACCATAGCTAAGCGAAACAGTAAATTTTTAATAAGCAGTACAAATGAAATAACTTTATTACAATAAAATAGAGCCAAAAAAAATATAACTTTTGCTAACTTTTGCTAATTTGTATAGGTTAGTATTACTTGATATGTTTTTGGATCAGCTGATTCTATAACCTTCCCAGCTGGTTGCGTATTACCTTCCTTTCAGTTGTATGTTGAACGTCTTGGTGATGAGGTTTGGAGCCTGTTTGAGCTGTTGATCGTTGTGATATATTGCATCTTCTTCTTCGAGATGTGATTTATATAACCTTTTTTTTGTGTCTTGATAATGCCTGAATAGGCGAAACGTCGACCGGTAAGTGTGTGTGTTACTGGTTAAGTGTGAATTTTGAAACACAAGGCTTTGCATTGGGGGTTTTCCAATTGCATTATAATAACTATATTACTTTTAAAATATTAAAAACTATTTACTAGTTTATTGTAGAGGCTTTTTATTATATAATTATGAAGGATTGAGAGTTCTGCGTGGAAATATATTTTTGTTTTCTCTGTCCTTGGGCAAATATTACTAGTTTTTATTTTACTACGTGTCCCAGTTATAAAACTCTGCTAAACCATGATGATGCCGATCTTTATATATAAAAGAAATATATAAACTATTTATTCTTTTTTTTTCTTTCTTCACATACTCATATTCTCAAACGCAAGACAGTTATCGAATCCAATTGTTTTCATCAAGCAATTGTTTTCCATAATCCGGAATATTCGTTGTACCTGTTTATTACTTAAATTATGTAATCATTTATAATAATTATTAATAAGTACATTAATATACGTTTGCGTGTCAATGGCTGAGAGAGGACACTAGTCCAATTACCTGCAGGCATCAATAATTATGAACATTTAAGAATTTTCTGGCATGGTTGAAGAGAACTTCATGTTGAGTCTCTCTCTGGTATGTGTAAGAGCAATACAAAACCAAATGTACTCGGCGCCATTTACTAGGAAGAAAGTCCATTATTTTTTTTTGTTTAAAATGGATGTATAAATGAACTTATATCTAGAGCCCCGGTGAATAATTGGTAAAGTTTAATTTTCTCCAAAATGAGTTTCTTTTACTTAGGTATCCTAAATCGAGTTATTTTCGTAGTGAGTAGGGAGCTAAGTAAGGCATTGGCTAAAAAAGGAGTTATTGCTTATATTAAAACTCCATTTCAAGCCAAAACCTAAGAGAATGATACGATTCTGGTTATCTGAAAGCAGTTAACTCTCTCTGGACAAAATCCGACCTAACCACTTATTCACCGAGGCTGTAGATATATTATTTGGAATGGATGCTTGTCTTTTTCAGAAATGTTTCTTGAGGATGGGAACAGATACTTGAAACATCAACAAATTATAAATAGATACAATAATAATGATCATATTTCCTCAATGATTTAATATAATCATAATCATCCTACCTAATTTAGACATAATATATGAGCTGTTATTTTTTAAATTAGTATAAGTCCATAATAGTTTATTCTTTTAAATAAGTTTAATGATTATTATTTCGTAATAAAATTAAAAATTTTACAGAGTTGAAAAAATGAAAGTTACTCTGCTAACCTTAAAAAAAATCCGGTTAACAATTTATATTTATTTTTACAACCTATTTATTTTATTTATTTATTTAAATTTTATTTTATTTTGGTTTCACCCATCTTTGCGGTACTCCGTATCATTCATATGTCTTCCTCTCTGTCCAGCCGTTTATAATTTATTACATAAAACTTAATTACATTTTTGTCTTATCCATTTAGTATTAATACAAATTCAAATTAATTATAATTACAAATTATACAGTAGTATAAATCACTCCGAAACCGAATTGTTTACTTTATTCGAGATGGCTTACAGTATTAGGAATGAAATTCAGCGCTAATTTCACAATAGTGGATGTTATTGGTGGAGTCTGGGATTTAGACGGGATCAAGGTCTTTAGAATCCTGGATCTAGCTTTATTGCAAGTCAACAAGGATTACTGCTCCCGTCTCATTCAACTCTAACCGACTCTGTTCCTGATCAACTAGTATCTCAGGAAATTCTAACCAATCATAATAAAATATTAGTCTGTTGTTGAGAATGTATTGTTTCATGGACAAAGGTTCTGCAAAGATATGACGTCCTATGCGATATAGCGCGATGCTCAACCACCAGGTTTCCCTCCATATTTTGGGTACCCTATTTTTATAACATTTTATAGAGGCTGGGTGAGTCCCAACAGGGGTCCTAGATCCTATAGATGGTAAACGTCATCCACATCCATACCGGTCACCAATCTCCCTTATTTTTTTTAATTCCTAACGAAAAGCATTTCTTAAACTGTTGATGTTCCTCGTTACTACCGATTTGTTAGCGAGGGAATCGATCTCTTTAACATTTTCAACAAGAATTTTATATGATTCCTCTCGTTTTTGTTTGTTTTGATAGTCCTTTGAACTTACTTTCCACTAACATTCCTCCCCTCTGAACAGTTCTATAAATTCTAAAACAAAACAAAGGAATACAAACGAGGTCTGGAAAAGCGATTTAGAGGGTGATGTCTACCCAAACGACACGCGCATGGATGTGACCAACTGAACTGACGCGATGGTACACACAATCACTTCGGATTGTCGTCAGTTCGGTGTGTCACGTCGAAATGATGAATTTTCTTCAGTACATCCGACCACTTTTTCGATGCAAGCTCACATCAGTTAAGCCTACACAGGGTCAGTTCGGTGTGTCAGTTCGATGTGAACACACCAATCTGACCGTGTGTAGTGGCCTTAATAATAAAACATCGTAATTCCGCATTTTCAGGGGTTATTTTTTAATGGTAATATTACTATTCCTTGATTTTTTTGCGTGGTATAATCATGAGAGCTGTTTCGTGTTCTGGAGTACTTATTCAATCAACGCTTCATTTTGTTTTAAAACTAATTTAATAAGGGTATCTTATAAATATATATTTTTTCTATAACCGTTATAACTTGCTTTTATAATAACATAGAAAGGCAGGTTGATTCTAGGTATTTTCCATTCATTAGGTTTTTTTATCAAGTTCTTTAATATTTACATTATTAATTTTGCGTGCTGCTTTATATATATTTTTTTTATCTTCATTATTCATATTAAAATTTTATTGCATATATTCAAAAATCGTTAATATATTGATTTCCCAAAAAATAATTTTGTTGAATTAAATAGTAAATAAATTATTCATTTTCATGTCTTAAATTTTACAATGTCGAAAAAATACTAAAAATCAACATTTATATAAAAAACTTACATTATTTCTGATAAATTTTTATGGAGACATTCGTTTTTTAGTAGTTTTGATGAACTATATATATTCGATTTTGAAAAGAAAATTATTAATTAATCAACAAAGTAAATTAATCATATGTATTAAATTAATATTAAGTTATATTTTTTTTCCTAAACCTGTTCCACTGTACCCCATAAAGAGTATTCTCGGTTTCAGCACAGGGTAGAAACTGTACTGTATCTAGGACAACAGTTTCGTGGGGAGATTATTTGTCAGATATCACTCTCAAACGCCAGAATTTTACCTTCATCGAATCAAATTATAAATAATATATTGACGTATGTCAATTAGATCCAAATTAACGTAATGTTCAATGAACATTCTTCCCCTTGTATACATCGCAAAAATTGCGAGAACACGGGGATATAGGATCGGTGAAGAGGACGGACTTGCCTGACTGGGATACGACTCCTGGTAGCTCAGTGGTTTAGAGCATTGCTACGGATAAGCAGACGACCCGGGTTCGAATCCCGGCCAGGGCAAATATTTTCTCTTCAAAACAAATATATTTAAAATTATTTTTATTTAGTACTACTAATTAGGAGAGATTAATTAAAACTCCTGTTATTATCATGTCTGTATAAAATAACTACAATTTGATAATGTATAGATAAACATTTAATTTCCGATGAGTTAGTAAAGTAACCAGAGAAGTATGAGAAAATGTAGAAGCTCAAAATATTAAAGTGATTGAATAATAATATCAAGAGATACGCATACGCGCATAAATTTCTCTATAACATAAAATGTAGAATATTTCGATATGGGAAAGGGGATGTTTATGTTTTGCTGAAATATTGGATCTTATGGCGGAAGAGAGATAGAGATGGTTTGACAGATGGAGGACCGAGGTGCTAAACCCTAAACCCTAAACCCTAAACCCAATCCTAACTTTGTTATGTGTGTACTGATGATGTGCCTTGTCCTGTTCTCCTAGGACTTCCTTTTAATCAAGGAAAAAGTTCAGAAATACTTTTAACCTTATATGTCCCTACTACTAAGTCTGCTAAAGCATATATCTACCATATATATATATATATATATATATATATATATATATATATATATATATTCTGAAACGTTGGATATTTTAAAAGATAAATTTTGCTAATGTGTATAAATTTGTATAGGTTAGTATTACTTGATATGTTTTGTGGATCAGCTGATTCTATAACCTTCCAAGCAGGTTGCGTTATATTACCTTCCTTATTACTATTATACAATTTTATTGCGTTATATTACTTTCCTTAATACTATTATACAATATTACATTCCTTTCAGTTGTATATTGGATATTTGTATTGTATATTTGTAGTATGTTGAACGTCTTGATTTTGGGTTGCTGCCTGAGGTTTGGAGCCTGTTTGGGCTGTTGATTGTGGGATGTAATGCACCTTCTTCGAGATGTGATTTATATAACCTTTTTTTGTGTTTGTGTCTTGGCGAAACGTCGACCGGTAAGTGTGTGTTTTACTGGAGAATTTGGAAACCTAAGGCTTTGCATTGGGGTTTTTCCAATTGCATTATATTAAATATATTTGATTTTTTTTAACGTTTACCTGAGGAGGCACGATTACTAATATGCCATTATCAGCTTAGCCTATATATACTTGCGTATGTAACGAAAGTTATTAAATCTGGGGTCCAGTAAATAGTAGGGACTGTACTGTTTAAGGACAATAGCAGTGTAGGGAGGTGTTTGTCCTAGATCACGCTCAACCACCAAATTTTCCTCCCTTACTTTGGGTACCTGCTTTATAGAGGCTGGGTGAGCCCCAGGAGGGTCCTAGATCCTGCATGACCCATCTCCGGCTGCTGACATACTAAATAAAAGTCTTGCCTGCTGCGGGATTCTAACCAGGATTTTCGGCAAGGCAACTCAGTGCTCTACCACTGAGTCAGTCCGCTCCCTAATAAAAAAAAATGAAAAAATAAAATATTAATAAGAATAACCAAATAAAAAGGACCGAGGATGACAACACAATAATTTAATAGTTTGTCTCACTGTCCTGACCAGGATCTGCAGGATTAGCGATTTTTCATACCTGAAGTTCTTGTTCCAAGTACTAAGGAATACATTGCTTAAGCTTTGAGATAAAGCATATGAGTATTGGCAGGATCAGAACCAAAAAAATAAAGTTTTAAAAATAAAAAACACGCCTTCGTAGCAACCCAAACTAAAACGTAGAAAATAAATAATATTTTTATTTTTAAAGAGAAAAGATAGGCCCTCGGCCGGGATTCGAACCCGAAACCTTTGTCTTTCCGTGACAGCGCTCTACCATTTGAGCCACCAAGGCCACCTGCCGGCAGAGGACAAATCTTTACTCTTATCCGATTCCATGTCCTCGTGTTCTCGCAATTTTTGCGATGAATACACTAGAAACCAAAGGCCTTTGGTGGCTCAAATGGTAGAGCGCTGTCACGGAAAGACAAAGGTTCCGGGTTCAAATCCCGGCAAATCAAAAAATTGACCAATTATTATAAAAAATTAAAAATAAATAATAATTTAAAAACTAACAAACACGCAAAGAAAAGAAAACTAAAAAGTAGAAGATAATTTTTAATAAGTTTGAAATAGTAATAGAATATTGAACAAAAAAAAAAATATTTTAACGTAAAAAAGTCTGCAGTGCTTTTTAAGATATGTTCATCTTGATTGGCTCTACTTTTGTCAATATCAGTCAATTAATCAAGTATTATAGCTATATAAAATGAACTTTTCAGTTCACAACTCCATCCTTATTTTACACATATTGAAGATTATTTTCTACTTTTTAGTTTTGTAATCTAGTTTGTACTGAACTACTTTACTAAATAAAAACGATATTTGTGCCCCAGATAACAAACGTCTTAAAAAAAGTCGAACTAGGCAAGATTTTTATTGTCCTCTGCCGGTAGGCGGCCTTGGTGGCTCAAACGGTAGGGCGCTGTCACGGAAAGACAGAGGATCCGGGTTCGAATCCCGGCCGAGGACCTATCTTTTCTCTTTAAATATATTAAATAATTAATTTTAAAAATATTAATATTTATTAAATCTAATTGTTGACGAGTATTATCGACTTGTATAAAGTAATTGAAACGGACAGAAGTTTACTTCTCGAATAATTTCTTGTTCTCACTTGAGGAAACTAACTTGCGGTCGATCATATCTTTCCTTGACAGGTATCACCTCACACCATTATATGATAACATCTCTCTTCTCCTTCTTAAATATGAAAATTTATGAGTAGGCGTTAAAAATATAATTAAATTTTTAGTTCATAATCAAAATTCCTTTAATAAAAAACGGAATAATTCCGAAACAGGCCACTTTTATTGCGGCTATGAAAATTCCTTAGAGTTATTAAATTCCGTTACTGATTTATTTAGACCACAGCTGTGCCTCTACTGTTCAAAACTCTTCCTCTTAAAGATACGCAAATCTCAATAGAAACTTTTCAGATTAGTTCTGGGTATTCTTGTGATTTTAAATTGATTATTTATCTAATTAGTATGTCTTGCCTATATAAACAATAACCCCGTCATTACCAATAAGGCTATATTTTAAGCTTTTTTTTTCGTCAAAATACAAATACTACAAAACTCAGGTCTAGCTTAAAAATGAACACTGATTATGTGCGCAATAAAGCTAACAGGGCTCTATATATCCATACTTGAACAGGAATTCTAAATTAAGCACAGAAAACAAATTATTATTATATAAAGCCTGCTTACGACCTATACTAACATATGCATGCCCAATATTCAGTTATATGTCTAAAACTAATTATAAAAAACTTCAAATATTCCAAAACAAATGCCTTAGAATTGCTTGGAATTATGGATATTGCGGTAAACTTAAAATTATGCATAAAGAATTATGTATTTATTTATTACTGGGCTCTGCAGTCCTTGAAGAACCTTGGCCTCTGCTAATTTCTTCCACCATTCGTCCCTGTCCGTCGCAAGGCACCTCCAGCGGTTTATCCCGATCGTCTTCAGGTCACCCTCTACATCGGCAAGCCACCTCAGACGGGGCTCCCTCATAACAATATTTTATTGTTATTACTTATACATTTGTATGTAAGTTATTAAGAATGTTTAGTTACAATTTTTGTTTATTTTATTGTTATTAATTATTTTTCTCTGAAAAAAATTTGTGAAAGTTTTTTTGTATATTTTTTTTCTTCCATTGTGTATTTTGATTCTGTACAGATAAATTTAATTTTTCCAATGGTCATTGTTTTTAATTTGAGACTGGTCTATTTGGCACAGCATATAATTTTTGTGATTTGTACCAAATTATGCAAGAAATAAATATTTTAAAAAATACAAAAAAAAACAGAATTGATACAGGAAAGTTTAGAAACCGGAACGTAGCGTTGATTCAAATGCCAAGTATCGAATGTGAAAACGATACATTTTAAGAAGAAAAGCAAACTAACGAGTCGAAAATTCTTCATTTTGCATTGTGAATATTTTTCTAAATTGGAATCAAGGAAGGACAAGCCCATCAAACAGACGTGAAGCTTTAATATGTGGCAGCTCACCTTGATGAGAATGGAGAGGGTTAACTTAGCTGGTAAATTGTTCCATGCACTAAAAGCACTAAATAAAATGATATTCCTTAGAAAGATAGAGGGGAACAAGAAACCACAGACCGAATTCGCAACTCGATCATTAGATCAAGCCTCGCAGTGGAGCCTGCAGAAAAATTCATTGAAGAAAACAGTTTAAGGTGGTTTGGGTATGTTTTAAGGGAACACACAATGGCCAAGATGGCATACGAGGCTAAGATTGAAGGAAGAATGCCCAGAGGAAGACCTCGACATACCTGAGAAGATGGTGTTAAGGAAAGCTTCGCAAAGAGAAGCCTGCAGTGGAACAGAAGAGAAATGGTAGAGAATCGTACGGTGTAGTCCGGGCTGTACAAAAGGAAACCTCACACTGCGTGAGTGGTAGAGAGGACTATGATGATGATGAATAATTTTTTTTAATTGGGATTTTGAAATTCTGGAATATACCACATTCGTCTGTTTCATCTGGTCCGAAAGGTAACTAAATCGAATTCCTCCCATGGCAAAGTATTGAATATGTCATGTTCGTCTTAAAGCAGGATTATGGATTATGACATATTTGAACTATTTCAAATGATACAAAGCAAACTAACGAAGATCTCTCGTTCTAATGTTTTCATTGTACATTATTGAAAAATAATCATAAATTATAGATAATCAAGGAGGGCGGACTGAGCCAGTGGTAGAGCACTGAGTTGCTATGCGAGAGACCCGGGTTCAAATCTCGCTGCAGGCAAGACTCAATCTGTTTGCAGCTTGAGATGGATCATATGAGGTCTAGGACCTCCTGGGGCTCACCCAGCCTCTATGAAATGTTATAAAAATAGGGTACCCAAAATAAGGGAGGGAGGAATCTGGCGGTTGAGCGTGGCCTAGAACAAGTCACCTCCTTGCAGAACCGTTGTCCATGAAACAGTACAGTCTCTACCATGTACTGAACCCAGACCGTTCACGGGTTGTAGTGGTACAGTTTTTTGTTTGTTTTTTTTTGGCACCAGATATAGCTTATTGTATAAAAATATGTCCACATATAAAAATGTCTTTTGTTCATTAACAAATTCTGAGTTGAACTTGATTTTTAATTATTTTAATAATGATTAAATATCGAATTTTTTCATATAAAATTATAAAACTGTTTGCGAAAAAATGAGTATTTTTCTTCTCAGTTTCAAGTTGTGATTAAGTTTTAAAGATTGAGTCTCCACCATGTACTGAACCCCAGACCCGTTCACGGGTTATAGTTTTATAAGGTTTTTTTTATAGATTATCAAACTAACGAATGTGTTTTTTGACTAATTAACATACATTATTCGTTATTATTATTAGTAAAATACGCTTGAAATACTGAAACATTGTTTCCACTCTCATGAAATGTTTTTCACTTTCAATACTTTGCAGTTTTATCGACAATATGCCCTGTCACATAATAGGTAAGTTCCGCTTTAATTAATTATAGAGAATAATGTGAAAAAAGTTCATTTAAACCATATTAGATTCACTCATGTATTCTTCTACACGCGGGTTGTTTGTTATCCTATTGAATATCTCATAGTTGGGCAGATATCTTTTAAATTACAAAAAGATTAGATCGATCTTTCATCATGTTTATAATGAATTTAAAAACATCAAACCGATGACAGATGAAAACTGCGAATTAACAGAGAAATATACCAGGAAGTGGAATCCATCGCGGATACTATCCGGAAGAGGAAGTAGACATTCCTCGGGTATTTCATATAGAATGAAATAATATTTGACTATTGTTAAAGAAAGAAGGCCACAGCAGTGTGAATTAAAGATAGCTTCAAGAGAGAGAATCAGAAGAAACCTTTTATTGAACTCATGAAGGAATATTGGAGACAGAAAAATCCCATCTGAAGCAAGGAAAATAGAATTGGTCGATACGAAAAAAAAAGATCAAATGCCGTTCAATCTATTACAGCTGATATTGTATCCAAGATTTTTTCATTATTTTGTAAACTACGAAATCATAAAATTGATAGCGTGCTATGTGAATATAAACATCAAAGAACGTATATTAGAGTTTAAATATAGAACACTCTCCCTTAATCTGAAACAGGAAACTCTCAATGAATTACAACTTAGTGTAATGCTTTCGCTAGTATACAAATACTACGCTAATATGAGATTTTTTTATTTATTTTGTTTAAGATATTGTGAATTTTATTTTTTAAATATAAAATTTAAATATCCCTCTTAAAATACAAATAAATCATTCAAATACGAAAAATAATGAAATATAAGAAAGCAGTATTTTTCTTCTCTGTGTCTTTTTTTTAACAATCATTTCGAATTTTCAAGACAACATATGTATATTTTGTTAAATAATTCGTTGTAGAAATAGAAATAGAAGTACTATATTATAATACTAACGGCACTTAAATTCTTAATTTAAATTTAGAAAATTAAACATTTGTCCCGTATTTATAAAAATACAGAGAAGGTTGAGAGAATATGAAATCCATTTGTACAGTAGGCTATCAATAGCAGGGACGTGTGTACAACACATTCGGAATTAGGTCAGGATTTCTAACACCACTCCCACCGTGTTTTATAAATCCAATTTATTCAAAGGCAAAAAAAAAAAATATCAATTTTTCCAAAGGTCATATGTAACAGTTGAAACGTTCTACCATATTCCAGGACAAAAATGAATATGGAACATTTTTAAAATTCTAAAAAAAAAAAAGATCTATTCGCCAATAAAAATCAAAAGCTACCATTATATTTAAACAGAGTGTTCTATTTGAAAAATATCACTCATCATAAAATCATAGTCATTTCCTGATGATTTCTATAAAATGAAGCATAATTATATTAAAATGCATGAAAAGATTAATTATCCATGCCAATGAAGTATTCATAATATATTAAAACAGCATAAATAAAGTAATTAATATTATTTTGAGCAACAAATAAATATTCATTAATGAATACACATTTAATCTAATCCAAGCTTTTATTCAGGAATAAAAATAAAGACTTTTCATGGTTTATTAAATTTTAATTTTCACTTAATTTCAATTTCCTTTATGCTTGCTATCAATAGAGAACGTTTATTAGATACATACTCCATGATAAGATACAAGGGGATTTCTTAATTTATGAAACATATGTATATGTTGTATTGTGTTAATTTATGATGGAAATTTATTATTTTTTGACTTTGTTGACTGACAAGTAATAACTAATGATATTAAAAATAGATATTTAGTAAATAATGTTTTTTAAAATATAATCAATAGTATTTAAGTTTTTTAATTTTCTGTTCATATATTGTTATATGAGGGAGTAAATCCAAATTTGAAAATTTTTCAGAAAACAAAAAAAATATGCATAATTCAGGTGATTATTTATTTGAGACAATTATTTTTAGAAAAATTAGATTGGATTTAGCATATTTTGAATGGTTAATTATGTACCACAGTATAGAGGACGCTAAATTGTGAGAAAACATTAAAAAAATAAAAAAATTATAAAATATGTACTTACCCCTTTTTGCATCTTTTGCATCGCCTCATGAAATAAGGTTAGTTACTACAGTCTGATATTAATTGCAAAAAAAGTTTTAAATTTATAGAGTATATATTTTTTAAGTTTTCACGTGAAGATCTCTTAACTTATTAAATATATGTTTATTAAATATATAAATATAATAAATATTAAATATTAAATATAAATGTATTAAATATATGTTGATTTTTCTTAGACATTTATTATTTTACTTATTTAATAGAAATAGAAATTTTTTTATTGTTCAATTAAAAATGGCTAGTGACTATTGTGAATAAATCTTAAAAATTCGATCAACTTCTCTTTTTCTCTAAGTATGTTATTAGATGCAAACATTTTTATATTTATTTATTGAATATATATTTATTTTTTAATTAAGAAATAACTAATAATAATATTATGAAAAATGTAATAATAAGAAATAACTACTAATATTATTATAAAAAATTTAATAACAATAATAATTATAATTTAAAAAAAAATTATATATAAACGTGATTAAAATATTTATAGAGTAGGTACATCATGAATCATATGCTTACATAATGTTTTTATTGTTAAATTAAATTAACTAGTTATTGTAAATAAATCTAAGAAATACTCGTTATGCACAAACTTTGAGAAAAAAAAATGTTAAGAAAAATTATTATAGTCTGTTTTTAGATGCACATTTTTTTTTTCAAATTAATAAATTTATATCTTTTAATTTTTCACAGATATTTATTGTTGTACTAACTGTTAAAAAAAATAAATAAATAGAACTAATATTGTAAACAGGTCATAATAATATACTTGTTTAAATAATATATAAACATGCTTCATTATGAGTTTTATACTTATAAAAGGTTTGTATTTTTATAATATATATGATTAGTTAATTTTAAAAAATCTTTAAAATTCTTATTATGTATTAACCTAAAAAAAATTAATTGGAATATTTTTGAAAAAACATATAGACATGCATAAAAAATTAGTTATATATTTTTAATAATTACAGCTATAGTTAACAGATATACGACATAAGGTTAATTATTATAGTATGTTATTGGATGGACAATTAAAAAAACAAATAATAATATATAATCACGATTTCTCTATTTATACAATATTATAAATTTTTAGTTATTGTAGATAAACCTTAAAAATTCTTGTTATTTACGAACTTTGAAAAAAATATTGTTATGAAAAATTAGAAAAAAAAATTGCATATATATACATTTGTTGTTTAGACAAAACAAATACAATTTAAAATAATAATTAATAATAATATTTTTTAATAATACAAGCATGATTTAAATGTTTGTATGATATGAATTATATTTTTATGTAAGGTATATATGGTTAACTATTGTAAATATATCTTAAAAAATCCTGTTATTTAGGATTTTAAGTTTGAAAAAAAAATTATATTTGAAAAATTCTAAAAAATATATAGATATATATTAGTTATATTGTTTAATAATTACAGCTATAAAAATAGTTATATGAGGTAAGGTTAGTTATTACAGTCTGTTATTGGATGCACATTTTTTTTTATAATATATAAACGTGATTTAAATATTTTTACAGTATATTATGAATTATAGGTTTAAGTAGTATTTTTCTAGTTATATTATATATGGTCATTTATTGTAAATAAACCTTTAAAATTCTTGTTATTAACGAACTTTGAAAAAAAAAATATTACGAAAAATTATATATAAAAAAAATCGAAAAAATATATAGATATATATAAGAAATTAGTTCTGTTTTTTATATATATAATTGTATATAGTAATAATTACCTGTGACCTGGGGTGTCTCATAGCCGCCGGCTTGATGGAGGGCACATCGTCCGGACGACTGTGGAGCGGCGGGGAGCGGTCCTGATCGATATGCCCCCACCGCCACTACTGCACCAAATCCTCGGGTCAGTGTCACACCCCCCATTTCCTTTTTTATACCCATTTCCCGCGGATCTGATATCTGGGTCGCCCCCGTAGACAACACCATACAACTCTACAACGAGGAAAACCGGACGTACTACAAGGCCGATGAGGAAAACCCTTTCATAATGGAGTAGTTAAAGCGTCTAAAAGATGGGAATCACTTTCTTCCTTTTTATTACTCTTAGGTTAAACCAGTTTTTATTTTCTCAATATACATTTTATTGGGTTATAAAGATTTGTTTATTAATTCTCATAAATCGACTTAAAGTCCCAGTGAATAAGTGGTTAAGTCGATTTTTTCTCCAAAATTCTTTTCTTGTACTTCGGGAAGAGGAATCCATTTATTTTCTTAATGAATAAGAGGCAAAGTGAGGCATTGGCTTGAAATGGAATGATTGCTTATATTACAATTCCATTTCAAGTCAAAAACTATGGGAATGACAAGTTCCCGCTTCCCTCAACACAATTAACTGTCTCAGGAGAAGATTTGACTTAACCACTAATTCACTATATCTCATCCGATCTCAATTTTTTTGTCTTTTGACTTTCAGGAATAACTCGATTCCTTTTTTAACGTCCTCTTTTTTGTATATTTAACGTCACTATATGCTGTTATAGTTAACCGGACGTTCGGCCACACCATATCCTTTTTTATACCCGTTTCCCGTGGATCTGATATCTGAGGCGCACACTATACAACTCCATTCAACTCTGCAATAAGGAAAATCTGGATCCCGCCTTACGTACTACAGGACCGATGAGGAAAAGCATCAACAAAATCGGAATCACTTTCCTTCTCTTTAAACACTTACGTAAAACCCGATTTTTTCGATATACGTTTATTAGTAATAAACTTTTTTTTTAACCTCATAAATGGAATATAAAGATATGAATAAAAAATAAAATGTTTACATGTTTGAAATAAAAGTTTATTCCATTTTTATTCCTATTGGGTCGTAGCATATGAAACGCCCATTTCAAAGAAAGCTTATTTAGTTAAAAACCCGGGTTCAAATCCCGCTGCAGGCAAGACTCAATCTGTTTGCAGCCAGAGATGGATCATATAGGATCTAGGAACCTCCTGGGGCTCACCCAGCCTCTATAAAATACTATAAAAATAGGGTATCCAAAATAAGGGGGGGAATCTGGCGTTTGAGCGTGATCTAGGACGTCACCTCCTTGCCGAACCGTTGTTCATGAAACAGTACAGTCTCGACAATGTACTGAACCCCAAACTTGTTCACGGGTCGTAGTGGTTAAAGGTTTAGGTTTTATCTATTAATAGAGTACTGTTGTTTATTATGTTTAAATTTAAAGATTTTAATGAGCTGGAATTGGAACTTCAGTTTTATGGTTAAAATTCTATTTGAACAATAATTACTAAAATTAAAAAAAAAATAATTTAAATAAATTTTGTCTAGTAATAAGTATGAAATACTCTTAAGTATAATTATGGTATTTATGTCTTTTGTAGTCTTCGCCCAAGACTTGATAAGGAAAACACTAAGAACAGGAAAACCAACAGTCGATGAGGAAAATTCCTTTATCTCTTTGTAGCAAAAGCATCTACATCTTCAGGCTATGCTAATTGTTTTATCGATTTTTAATTATATTATTATTGGTTATTAGTCATTCATTATCCCTCTTAAATAAAGATTTATTTTTTAAATCTCACTTTATAAATAGACGATGAAATGAGATTAGAGGAAAAGAGAATTTCTTCTTAGTCTAAAATTTCTAAGAAATCCTTTCAATTTAGTAAATAAAGGGATATTGAAAGCTTCCAATATAATCTTCCATTTTATTTTATACTAATCTTATTTTTAAAGATTCAGTTATTTTTCTCTTAACGCATCTTTAGAATTTAACTATAACATATCCTCCATTTTTTATTTATTTTATTTTTTTAGATCATTACAATACTCTGAGCTCTCGAGTATAAGTATATCAATAAAAATGTGAGATGTATAATTTTTAAATTTGCATAAAGAAAATTCAATTAGGAATATTTTTTTTTTATTATTTTTTTTTTCACATCCTCCAAACTTGTATTTACAATATATTACAAATGAATACATGCAAATGCTTATATATATAAAGGCCTTCTGTTACCTTTCGGTATTTTAAGGCGTTACAATGTGAGTCCGTGTTTATGTTATTAATGTGTTTAGAAAATTCTATTCCAATTAGGAATAGAATTTTCTAAACATGATGCTATCTCATGATTTCTGAATACGTTAACGAGAGTTTGTATGAAATAAAATCTAATACTTCATTAGAATTTTAGGACTGAGCAGTATTTATAAAAAATCGATTATTGTTTGTTTATTTAACGTTGGAGTGGTGTCGTCCAATGGTAGAGCACTGAGCTGCCATGCCGGAATTCCTGGTTCAAATCCCGCTGCAGGCAAGACTTTTATTTAGTCTGCGGCCGGAGATGGATCATATAGGATCTAGGATCCTCCTGGGGCTCACCCAGGCTCTGTAAAATGTTATAAAAATAGGGTACCCAAAATAAGGGGGAAAACTGGCGGTTGAACGTGATTTAGGACAAGTTATCTCCTTGCAGAACCGTTGTCCATGAAACAGTACAGTCTCTACCATGAACTGAACTCCAGACCCGTTCATGGGTTGTAGTGGCTCAGGTTTTAAAGTCACTTCATGCAGCTATGGCTAATCGGACGATGTTACAGAGGGAGCTCTAAATTTTGTCTGTACAGGTGTAATTAGGATAGGGATTTTTAACGAGTACCTGACATCGTACAGAGTTTAACGTCCCTTCGAAGGATGGCATAACCAAGGAATTTTTACTCCCTCCCCCCGTCCTGTGGGAACCCGCGATCTTGGGCTTAGTGAGTTGTTATGATTACCCATTAGACCACAGGTCACCCCTATTAAAAATTATATTGCAATTATTCCAATGGGAATACATTTACCATAGCTAACAGGACATTCCGACTCTTTTGAATTTTATTTACTTAATTTTTTTATGAATACCTTCTTCCTAACCCACTCCTCGCCTATCATCTGGTGCAGTGTGAGGCTTCTCTCTTTAGAACTTTATTCATTGGCCTCGGTCCTGTGCCATCCTGGCCACAAACGCCTCCCGGATACCTTCTTCCCAGGTGTTCCTATAACGTCCTCGGCTCCTTTCTCCCATCCACCTTCATTTCATTGGTAAATTTAACTATTCTCTCATCTATCATTCGCGAAGCATGTCCCAACCATCGAAGAAGATTCCGAACTCCTCCAGTTTCTTGTAGTGATTTTAGACCGAGATTCTTCCTTATCGTGGTGTATCAGCGGGTTTTCCATTTAATTTTCCTGAGGAACCTCACCTCCATGGCCAGGAGTTGTCTCACATGTTTGCTAGTTAGGGTCGATGAACAATGGAATAAGTCAGGGTAAGCAGAAATGTAGTCTTATAAACTTTCTTCTTTGTATGCTTCAACAAAACTGGTTTTCCTACAAATGAATTTCGCAGGGCATTAAATAACCTCCCTATTCTCTTTCTTATTTATACTCAGTCTATAATGCCTCGCTCATGAATGTGTGCTCCAAGGCATTTGAATATTTCCACTACCTCAAGTTCTTCTAGCCTGATTATTCGGTTCCCATGAGCTTAATTTTATCCCATTCCCATCATCTTTGACTTTTCAGGACTTATTTACATATTAATATGGGCGAGCTCTTCCTTTAAGATCTTGTCGGCGTTTAGTAAATACACGACTATCAATTAGAGGAAGATTAACGTGCTAAAGATGTTAATTAAAATTGAAAAAAATAAGGCATTAACAGAAATAATTATATATGATCGTTATATCGTTAAACTATTTTTTCATATTTTTCAAGGAAATAAAATTGATACTTTTAAATGTATTTAAAGTAACGAAAAAAAACCTGTGCCACTACCAACAGTGGACGGATCTGGGGTTCATTCATATTTAATCATTATTAAAATAATTAAAAATCAAGTTCAGCTCAGAATTTGTTAATGAACATAAGACTGTTTTATATGTGGACATATTCTTATACAATAAGCTATATCCGGTGCCAAAAAACAAAACAAAAAAAAAATTGTACCACTACAACCCGTGAACCGTCTGGGTTCAGTACATGGTAGAGACTGTACCGTTTCGTGGACAACGGTTCTGCAAGGAGGTGGCTTGTCCTAGTTCTCGCTCAACCACCAGATTTCCTCCCTTATTTTTATAATATTTTATAGATGCTGGGTGAGCCCCAGGAGGGTCCTAGATCCCATATGATCCATCTCTGGTTGCTAACAGACTAAATATAAGTCTTGCCTGCAGCGGAATTTGAACCAGGACTTCCGGCATGGGGACTCAAAACTGTTCGAACTGATAAATATATAATTAAAATAAATAAATGAAAAATATTTAACAAATTCTCGGGATGTGCAGGAAATTCCCCGATAATGACTGAATTCCACCGACCAGCTATTTTGTATTATGTTCGAGCTTGGCTAGAATAATTCTTCTGTATTTCTATATTTGTACGAAATGTATTGTATACTAGTTATCGTTAGTTTACTATGCATTATTAATGTATTTTTTTGTTATTAAAAAAAATGTAACAGATTATCTTAAAGTATTAATTTAATTATCTGTGATATATAATGTGATGAAGTACCTAATCACATCACTATAATTACATTAAAATATTTTCCATAAGTTGTAAAATTTAACTAAATCTTCTATGTATTTTATTATTGCTTTATGGGTTTTGTCTTCATCAATAGTTGTGTTTTTATGCTTCTCTAAAACTTCAAACGATTTAAGAATTCTTTTGGAGTTAGTGGAAATATTTTTCCGAGCGAAACAAACTTTTTTAAAATCTTATTAAGAACGCTTGATAAAGGGAAAGAACAGAACTGTCCTAATTATTCATTCGGTCATTGAGCAAAGAGATAAAACCTGACTGAGAAATTAGATTGAGACTTTATTAATCGCTCGTTTGCACAGTTAGCTTTATGTATAAAAATAATTATTTATTATTGTTCATAGATGTAATTATTGGGTGCGTAGATCGAATTAATCATTTTACACCTGAGACAAGTTTCCAATCCAGCCGTGATAATTATATATATATATATATACATATATATATATATATATATATATATATCAATGAACATCCTTCCCCGTGTACTTATTTGTTTAGTCGAGAAGAACTATACTTTGTAATAGGATGTTGAATTTTAAATGCTTCTCCTGAAAAATTACATCATTTGCATAAGTGACGTTATAGCAACATATATAACAATATATATAAAACAATTTTGTAAAAGATGTGAGAAATGTAGATGTTGTTTCTTTTCTTGAAGGTAAGACTGTATAGAATAATCAGTTTTTAAATCAGTTACAAGAAATAATTGAAATAAAAATAAATTTTCTTTTCTTACAGAGAGAAACTCAGTTTAGTTTGTTTGTTCATTTAACGCCACTTCCTGCTGCTATGGCTAATCGGACAATACTACATTGGGAGCTCTAAATTTTTCCTATCCAGGTTTAATCAGAAGAGGGAATTTTAACGAGTACCTGACATCCTACAGGCTCGGGACCCTCGTTTAACGTTCCTTCCAAAGGACGGCGTAATTAAGGATTTTTTACTCCCTTTAAAAAATCCTATGGCTATTAGCGCGATCTTAGCAGGAACCTTGGGCTTAGTAGTAGTTTGTTACGCTAACCACTAGACCACACGTCGCCTCAGTTTAGTTTTATTTCGACACCCACTAAATATATATATATTTTCCTTTTTGTTTGCCTAGAGAAATAGGAAGAGAACCCTCTGGGAAATCTAAAGTCTACAAAGTTGGCACATGACCCCACAATAAATACACATATAATGGGTAACAGTGACCACCAGTGGAGCAATATCTCATGTCTACTCGAGTAATATTTTATGTAATATTATAAATATTTATTTATTATATTGTTAAGATTTTGTAGGGACAATGAAGGATCTTAACACTTTATTTATTACGAAAGTAACACAAGTTAAAGTGTTGTACAAAGCAAAAAGTTTATTACTTACAGAGGTGTTGAATAATAAACGATTTCTGTTAAAAAATATCTGAAGGTTATATGATTGTTATTATATTGTTCATAAATCACTTCGATTTATCGATGACCGATGTTCCATGTTGCTACAATATAATCTTTTTTTCGAATCGAATTAATGCCATTTTGATGAATCTCTTAACTAAGAGGTCCAAAGACATTCGTCAAGTTCTTCTAAAAGCATAAATAGTATCACTTCAGATAGGTGTAAACCCACAAAAACGCTGAGATTTGAACGGAAACTGATTCGAGATTTGACTTAAGTAATGATGGTTGGGGGAAAAAAAGTATTCAGTTATTAGAACTTCGACGTAAATTACACATATCGTGGGCTAAGAGTATAAACCTGCTAACTCCACTTTTGGTCCAAAATTACGTTTTTATACCATCGTAAGAGAAAAATTGGCCACATAGACTGTAAAACTTGCTAAACCCAGTCTAAACTTAAAATCGGCAAAAAAGTGTGATGCGTAAAACTGTCAAATTCATTTTATTCAAATCGCTCGGCTAACTCCGTCACTTGATGCCACTTATATCTTATAACTTATTAACGATCAAATTTTAGTATTTTATTACTTCCTAATAATGTAGACCATCCAATAATACACCAACTGTATTTTTGGTTCTAACCTAAAACTGTAAAATTCAAATTTATGAAGTTTTATTCATCTCGTGTAAATTTGTGTCAAAGTGAGTTAGCAGGTTTACACACTTAGCCGACGATATTTACTTTAACACCATATGTAATTATAGCACCCCGGTCTCTTCAATCTCATATCACTCACTGCCTTTGAAAAATGTTGTCAAAACTGGAGGATTCAAATAAATTCCTACTTATCCCGTCAAATCGCCTTTACCCTCCGTCGTAAACCAACGACTGTCCTCCTGTATCATTTAATTACATACCACTGATTCCTGTAGATCAGGTCCGGTACTACACCTTGACATTCGCTTGACATTGGAATCCTCATACTGGACTGAAACGACAAGACACTGCTCGCCGTATCAGGCTACTTCAACATTTACTAGACAAACGCTCTAAGCTCCTAATTAATTACAAAAGACTAATATACATGACAATCATTAGACCCATCTGGACTTACGGAGTAGAGCTTTGTGGCTCCACTAACCCATCGAATTATTTTCGTATCCAATCCTCACAATCCAAAATCCTTCGTAAAATCCTCAATGCTCCTTACTTTGTTACGAAAAAAGTAATCCATAATGACCTTAAGGTCCCGTTTGTTGCTGATTTGACCCGAATCCGCTATCGATCTTTTCATAACAATCTTTATTTCCACTCAAACCCACTAGTTTCAAACCTCGTTACCTCTTCAATTCCTGATAATCCTCCGAGGCGTCTGAAAATAAGAAGGCCTCGTGACCTTTTAAGTTGAACTTTTTATTTGAATACTACCACAGAGTAGTTTATCTACTTGCCTTTATCTCGGGACCTTATTTTTCTTCGATTATATTAACTTGATATATTCAATATTAAATTAAAAAAAAGTATTTATCTTTCATTATATTTACTTGATGTATTCAGTATAAATGTTGCCTTCCCTGATCCAATATCTTTTGAGTCTCAAAAAACTACTTCAAATAATTATATGATTACTTCATTAATTATCGATTAATTACTTCATATAACTTTTTTTAAAAATTCGAACTTTATAATGCAAAGTAGGAAACATTATTTTCCTTAATTGTTTTATTATTAATTATATATTATTACTAGCTGACCCGGCCACGCGTTGCTGTGGCAGTTGTAATAGTTTTAAAAATATATTACGTTAGAATTTGAATTTTAAAGAAACTGTGAATGAATGGAAAAAATTAATTAAATAGATTTTTGATTTTACATTTTATTCATCTTATATCTGAGTACAGTATATAATAAATAAATAATATACTAAATTCTTGACCGATAAAATATAAATTTTTAATTATGGCTAATCATATTTTTTTTAAATAATTATAAGTATTTATTTCAATTAATTGACGCTAATCGAAGCACAATATTTTTTTTTTAATCTTTCTTTTGCTAATATAAATAGATTAGTTGGTTTACTAACACGTGAGCTAGCAACATATAATTGTCCATGGGAGAAACATGAATATTCTAGGTCCAAACCGCAAATGGACATTGCCTGACCTTGAGACTAGTTGATGGTCATAGCAAATGCCAAGCTTATATCAAATTGAAGTCTTCAACGGTATTAAGGGTTCTGATGGTATCATTGGAAAACATGGCTATAGGATGACTTCTCCTTTAAAGATTCCAGTCAACATAGCTGCTTCAATAACATTCCCGGTGATATTTTTGATGACCAAAAGTGTAAGATTCCATTATTGGTGGATTCCTATTACACATAATCAATAATAATGGCCGACACATATCACTTAGCGGTATGAAAAATAGTTTATATACTATTCTCAGACCTAATGAATATAGACAAAAAAATTTATATGAATCGGTCAAGTCGTTTCGGAGGAGTTCTGTTACAAACTTGGATGTATACTATTCAGACATGCCCTTACACCATATCGAAAATGCAGCATCATCAAGCGTCACTGCTACAATCGACGCTTAATCAATAATAATGGCCGACACATATCACTTAGGGGTATGAAAAATAGTTTACATCCTATTCTCTGACCTACTGAATATAGACACAAAATTTCATAAGAATCGGCCAAGTCGTTTTGGAGGAGTTCTGTTACAAACACTGTGACACGACAATTTCATATATTAGATTAATTATAGATTATTATTAATTACATTATTTTAAGCAAATCATGGCAGCCAGACATACCAATAGCCAAAAACAATCAAAAAACCTTTATAGAAAAGGCAAACCAATCAGCGGTCAGCCAATTGAGACCCACTCAAACATAGACCACACGGTCGGAACCTCAGCCAATTAGATGATTGGAGGAATAGGCTCCGTCCACGGACCCAGAATCTATAAATACCGAAGTAAAGAGGAAGATTTTCAGTCTCAAGCCGTGAGGAAGCTTGCAGTCTGGCCAGCGAAAGGTGGGCAAAGAATTTGACCACACGGTGGAAACCAGAAGGAATTCCTGATGCATGGATTAATATCGGCCGTGACAATCTAAGAGAGTATTGTTTTCCTTCTTCTTTTTTTGTTTGTTTTTAACTGAAGGTTATTTAAACAATTCGAGACCGATTTCACAACGTGTGGGTAATTGATTTCCGAGGCTATAAGACGGCCTGCAAACCGTGTATTTAATAACAGTAATGTGCTATTATCAGTTATTCTGAGTAAGCTAGTCGACGAAGTAAGATTTTTCTTGAACTAATCAAATCTGTAAAGTACAGGAAAACACAATTTGGCGTTGATTTTAGTGCGTTATTCAACTTTTTTTTAAAACTTTTTACTACTTGTCTTTCTATTATCTCTGTTTTTTATTATTGAAAGCAAAATAACCATTCTATATTATCTAACTATTTTTGATATAAATGTTCATAAATTTTTTAATGATTTTCACTTTATCTTACAATGTGCAATGGTGTTCAATCCGCTCCTCGCAATAAAAATTTTCTGAGGAGCGAACTGCACACCCGGTGCGCAACGTTCTTATTTATGTGAATTTACTAACGAATTGGATTATTTCCTTAGTAAATATGTTTTTTTTTTTTTTAAATGTACGATATAAAAAAAAAATGTTCGCTCCTGGGGACCGTGTTGGAAAAATATCGTCTCCTCGAATGTTTTAAGTTAAAAATTTATCTATTCCACTCAAAATATCGATTTATTTAAAAAAATCGATCCCATTCGCAGCCATATATTTATATGTTTCTAGTTGGCTCTTTGGAAGCCTATTGATCGGTGAAGTTATTGTTAATGAAGTTCTGTTTCGGGCAAATGAGTAACAAAAGCTAAGCTCCCCCTGGGGAGGACTTCTATAAATAACAATCCCACAGAAACAGAATTAATTTCACTATACGCCCTTCTGAACCTCAAAAACACGGAAAACGACCCACTAAAATGTTTTATTTCATTAACCGTTTATCTGAGTAGTATTTACTGGATAATACATAAATAAATAATATAAATTTATTTTTTTAAATCGATCGATTTTGTAATAGAGGAGCCAATAAAATGTAAATACTAGGTATTTTTTCTTTTGTAATTCTATTAAATAAAAGTTTTTATTTATATTTTTGTTCTTTTTTTTCATCTGGGATTATTTTTATTACCTTCTTACCTACATTTTATTATTAAATTCTGAGAATATTATTATTTACTAGACCATATGGGGCCGACCTGTGGTCTAGTGGTCAGCATAACAACCTACCAAGCTCAAGATCGCGGTTTCTTAGTCCTGTAGGTGGCCCTATGATTTCTTAAAGAGGGTAAAAAATCCTTGATTATTACGTCCATCGGAAGGGACGTTGAACGGGGGTCGCGAGCCTATGTCATGCAGGTATTCGTTAAAAATTTCTATCCTAATTAAACCTGGATAGGAAATATTTAGAGCTCCGACTAGCATCGCATTGTATTGTAGCATCGGAAAGTGAGAGTGAAAGTGAGAGTGAGAGTGAAAATGAAAGCGAGAGTGAGTGTGATATGGAGAGTGAGGGTGATATGGAGAGTGAGAGTGGTAGCGAGAGTGAGAGTGTTGCGAAAATGAAAATGAGAGTGAAATAGAGACTACAAATAAAAGTGAGATTGGGGGTGAAAATGAGAGTGAAATTGAGAATGAGAGTGAAAATGTAAGTGGCCGTGAAAGTGATAATGATTAGTGAAAATGAGAGTGAGGGTGATTGCTAAAATCAACGTGAGAGCGAGAACGATAGTGAAATGAAAATGAGAGTTTGAGTGATAGTTAAAATGAAAGTGAGAAAGATGAACAAAATGAAAATGAGAGTGAACACAAAAGTGAGAGTGGGAGTGAAAATGAAATTGAGAGTGTAACTGAAAGTAAGGGTGATAGCTAAAATGAACGTGAGAGCGAGAGTAATAGTGAAAATGAAATTGAGAGTGATGAGCAAAATGAAAATGAGATTGAAAAGAGAGAGTGAAAATAAAATTTTGAAAAATTTTGCCTATCCAGCTTTAATTGGGATAGGGATTTTTAATGAGTACCTGACATCGTACAGGGTCCGGACCCCCATTTAACGTCCCTTCCGAAGGACGGCATAATCAAGGATTTTTACTCCATTTAAAAAATCCTAAGGCCACCTGCCGGGCTACGAACCCGCGATCTTGGGCTAAGTAGGTTGATATGCTATCTTCACTTGCCCAAAGAATGAACTTAGGGAAAGCTGAGATCCATTGATATGATTCATTGTCAAAATAGTATAGGATACCACCCTGAGATCATTAGAACTGAGATACAATAATAATTTTATTACATTAATTAAAATATATATTCCTTCTTATCCAAAGGTATAAATGAGTAATTGGTTTGGAGTTGTTTTAATAAATAAAAATCCCTTTAATGATGGATTGAATTGGTGAGGGGTGCAGTCAAAGAGTTCTGTGTCTGACGAGTCACCACGAACAGGCACTCACATTCGCCCTGAAGATGGCCTATATCGCAGGCCGAACCGTTGGCACAAATAAAAACTAAAATTCACTTATTTTGTGCTATCTTTGACTGCAACCCCTGACCAGTTCAATCCATCATTAGAATTATCCAGTCAACTATTTTCCACTGAAAAAGCCCTTTAAATGGTTTATAATAATTTTACTTTCATTATATTGCTATGTTTCTACTCTTAAATATATCTTGAATATATATATATGATATTTGGGATGCCAGAGTCTCATTTAGGATGAGTACTCAAATTATTATTTATATTCCTTAATCTTAATTGGGTTCCTTTCCAAAGGTCTGTTCTTGTGTTTACCAATTTACTTATCTATTATACCTTCAATATATTATTTATAAATAAATAGTGTATCTGGGGTATGTAAGCACCAAAATAATTATAATAAGGATCGTTTATTTATTTAATTTCAACAAGGTTAATGATTCAGATTTTAATGTATATAAAAAGGATTGCCATAAAATGCCTTACAGGAAATAAATGAAACTTATCTGCGGACAGGGGTAGATTGGGTTACAGGTCGGTCTTCTTCCTTGACATGACACATTTTCCCCGCTCCGCATCCTTTTCATGGTGCCGACAATACATAGCAATATGGTGATGATGGTTATATAGAATACACACCTACTTACAAAAATGCCTTTTTCTGTTTTATGTTAGTGTTCTACTTCTCAACATGCATACATCAGAACCCTGGCATCTTTTCAATCACTTCCGTCTTCACAACAACTGTCCTTTTTCTTCCGTTTTATGTAGGGCAGTAGTCAAAGATTCTTTTAGGTCATCTTTCCTTCAATATTCTTTTTAATAATAACTTTAAAAAATAAAATAAGATCTCAAATTTTATATATACATTATTATTCAATCATGAAAAATAAATAAAGTATAGGCTTTATTTACTTATCATAAAATTTTAAAATTTTCATTCAATCATCTGTATAAGAAGAAAAATTTATCTTTAACTTTATCATTTTATATCATCGCCATTAAGTACATTTATATATCATTGGGGCGCTTAATTTTGAAAAAATAAATAAAAATATACTCGACTTCGGCTTCTGAACCGTTGGATTAGTTTAATAAATTTAAGATAACTGTTGAGATTAAAAACACGTTGACCTGTTAAATTACTGTCTCCCTCAACCACCTGTTACCTCTAATGAGCATTCCTACTGTTTAGTTTTTTTTTTCGTCAGTTTCGTTTTCATTAATATATCTTAAAAGAGAAGTATGGTGTTTAAATTCAAAAACTTAATCACAACTTGAAACTGAGATGAAAAATATTCATTTTTACGCAAATAATTTTATAATTTTGTATGAAAAAAATTAGATTCCAACGAAAACCTTAAGTCTCCAAACTAAAACAGAAATAGAAATTATCTGTCCAATTTTTCGCCAGACTTTAAAAACTTGCGAAGAAATGACGAGCCCTCACATACAGCTGATGAAGAAGACATCATTTATACTGCTAAAGAATTAATGACAAATAATAATATAATATAACAAAACTGTTAATAATAATTTTAATGGTAAATTTGTAATAAGAATATGTAATAATTAACTTTTTCTTTGATAAGAAATTAAAAATTTAAAACACTGTATTTAAATTTAATAATTTTTTTCACTTGCCAAATCGATTAACTCCACCTATTACATAAAAATTGTAACATTTCTGACGATATCTTTTTGGCTAGTCTTTCTTATTAATTTAATATAGTTTTAGATGAAAGCTACATCTTTATTTATGCATTCTACAATATTTAGTTGAATTGATATTATAAAGAAAATTTTTAAAAATTAATGCGAACTATTTCTCGCATTTTTCCACTTTTTGTTTATGGAGTAAGTATAAGGTAAGTGCGGTTTTATTTTCCATAATAGAACTTTGTGCCGGACACAATCAAGGAATATGGGAGAGAAATATCTTTTTTCTCCAAAGCGACAGATAAGATGACACTTTTGTACAGTGGAATGATTTGAACGAAAGCCAAATTGGTGGTTCGGAATCACTCCGCTACTTTCGAGGATAGGCTTTATGCTATTAATAAAAATATATGATTTATAAAATGTTTTAGTCATTATAAGGAGTTTGATAAATTAAATTGTTTTATACTAGCGACCCGCCCCGGCTTCGCACGGGTAGTACAGCATATTATGCCTACCTATCATGCCTGTCGTAGGATCGACAGACCTAACAATAATGGGAATGTTTATTTGAATATGTTTATTTGTTTAGTTATCTATATCCCACCCTAAATATCATCAATATTTATCATAATATCATAAATATCATAATGTCATAAATACCATATCCTTGCCGTTTTTTTTATATGTATTTTAGTCCAATATAGCCTGATTGTATTATCACTTATTTTACTTAAAACATACCTATTTTTATACAATTGATATTTTACACTTATATAAAGTCTCTTCTTTCATTCTCTTATGCAATTAATATTCTTTACACTAGTATAAACTATTTTCTACCTATCAATATTAATACTGTATTTTCTAAAATATTTTTTATTTTCATTTTTATTTTTTATATAATTCGTTTCTAGATTTTTATAATTTTACAATTTTTATTTCTTCTTTTTTTATTACCTATAATTTTTAATGTGTAATTCTTATCACTTTCTATTTTACCCATATCATTTGACATTCCTATTGTATATTCAGTTTTTATTTATTTATCTGTAATACCTTAATTTTTTTAACTGTCAACACTTTCTGTTTTATTATTATTTTCTTCATGATGTGGGTTACTACCTTTTGGCACTTAGTAGTTTATAGTATACACTTATACATTTTAACCTTCATAATTACCTTACTGTACATCTTTATCAATTTTTTTGCCTGTAATTACCTTCTTTTGGTTTATCTGTATTTAAAATGTTTTAATATATTTGTACCGTTTTCTTATATTGTCTGTATTTCGCATATAGCCCTGAAGAAGACCTACAGCGTAGGTCGAAACGTTGGCTATCAATAAAGATTTTCTCAAATTACTTGAGAATTTCATTCAGTGACCTCTACCCGGACCAATTTCTTCAACATACATTATCATAGGTCAACAATTATCATCAAAATAATGGGAATAGTTTGCTATCTTTAAAAGATAGATCTATCGCGGACTTTTTTGTAGATCTATAAAAGAGGAATATACCACCATGCATTGTTTTGTTACTTCTCAAAGGGATTAGGCAGCATTTCTTGAATGAAAGATGTATTAACTTTTTCCAACACTTCCAAATAAAGTATTTTAATTATAATAATTTATTTAATTGTTATATGGTGCAGAACTTTGGGGTTCAGCAAAAAAAGTTCACATACACAAGATACAAATAACACAATCCTAAATTCTCAGAAAAATTATTAATGCACAATGGTATGTTTCGAATCACACTATACACAACGACATGAACATTCCTACTATAAAATCATATATTCATAACAAATACATAACATTCCACTCATCGACACAATATCACCCAAACCCACTCGTTCTTCCGCTTTCCTACTCCCTGTTACCTGGACTTAATAAAAAAAAAGATTAAAAAGAGATTGGCCAAGAGACCTACTGAACAATTGATATATATGTATCTATATTTTTTTTTCCAAAATAACTGAATGATCATGGAGAAAAACGAAGAGAAAGAAACTTCATTCAAATTTGCTAGATGCGCAAATGGGCAGGTGGAAATAAAAAAAAAATTAAATAATAATAAATAATTGTTATATGATATAATTTTTTTAAATATTTAATTTGAAAAGAAAAGATATGGCCAGGACCGGGACTGGAACCCGGGTATTTCTATTCCAGGCTGGCCGAGAAACGAGCCCGGGTAGCCGAGGTGGGTGAGGCGTCACCACGGAGAGGTAAAATACCCGGGTTCGAGTCCCGGTCCTGATCATATCTTTTCTTTTATAATAAAATATTTTAATTATAGTATATAAACCTTGACAAATTATATACCTAAACCTTCCACATGATATACTCTATCTATTGGTGAAAAAAGCATGAAAATCCGTGCAGTTGTTTTTGGATTTATCGCAAACAGACAGACAGACGCGGTGCAGAACTTTGTTTTATAATATGTATAGATAGAAAGAAGGGATGAGACAACATATTCGATGAAAACTCCTAGGCGGCTTGATTTTTTTAATAATAACAACTATTATCATTATATTCTAACCAATTTACACAAAACCTTGACAAATTATAAACCTAAACCTTCCTCATGAATCACTCTATCTATTGGTGAATACCTCATGAAAATCTTTGAGCTTATCGCGAACAGACAGACAGACGAGGGAGAGGGCTTTGTTATATAATATTTATAGACTAAAATAAAATATTTTAACGAAAAATCCATTATCTTTTTCTTTTTAAAAATATTTCTACTTGATATATATGCAATTGTATTTATTGTAAATGAAGTAGATAATACGAGCTGGCGTTGGATGGGGTCAACGTTAAAGCTTGCCGAGGCTAGAGTCCATTATTAAAGCGACTCCACTCCCTCCCATCTCTTTAAAAAATGATATCGCCATGAATAAATAATCTCATCCAAGATTTTACGGCTTGCTTTACCGAGTCCTCCCACGTGTTAGTCCCAGCGTAGATTTATTCCTGTAATAAAATTCTATGAAACCAAAAATTTTCCAGGCAGACCTGAAAATATTCAGGTAGAGCAGCTAACCTTGTAAGGTTGATATCAAGTCAACATACAATTGTACGATGGGGATTAAATTAGAATATGAAGTCATAGCCTTTTTTTTTTAACCTCATTTATTCAATAACATAATACAATTACAATTACAAATATTATATAATATAACGATTACATATTATATAATGCTGTGTACTGATGCGGCACCATGAAAGGGATGCTGAGCGGGGAAAACGTGTCATATCGGGACACATGAAAGGGAATGTGTTATGGACAAAGAACGGACCCTTGGTCCCCTTATGGTTTTATGGTCCGAGATGGTGGAGAAGGAAGGAGAGGGGGGAGAGAAGAAAACTCTTGAAAACGAGGCTGAACGAGGCAATCGAGAGATACACACAGAGAAGGAAGGAGGTACTCTGGAGACGAAGGTGGAACAGGAAGGAGGTACTCTGGAGATGTACAGCAAGGAGGAGAGATCTGGCAGAAGATAGAGAATCTCGGAGGCAGCACGGCGAAAAACGACCAGTAACCCAATCTGCCCCTGTCCACAGATAAGTTTAGTTTAGTTCCTGTAAGCCATTTTATGGCAATCCTTTTTATATATATTAAAATCTGAATCATTAACCTTGTTGAAATTAAATAAATAAACGATCCTTATTATAATTCTTTTGGTGCTTACATACCCCAGATACACTATTTATTTATAAATAATATATTGAAGGTATAATAGATAGGTAAATTGGTAAACACAAGAATAGACCTTTGGAAAGGAACCCCATTGAGATTAAGGAATATAAATAATAATTTGAGTACTCATCCTAAATGAGATTCTGGCATCCCAAATATCAATATATATATTCAAGATATATTTAAGAGTAGAAATATAGCAATACTATAGTAAGCGGTACCTCCCTGTTTTATTTGAGTAAAGTCAGCAGCAGCCTTGTGGCGGTTTTGTAGAAATGTAGAAGGAATTCTATACCTTAACATACCTTAGAGTAAAGAAGGATGTATGAAGCTCTTTTTTGCAGATACAATATATCCCCCTCTCAAGTTCTGCTGATTCCTGTTTACGTGACCCCTCGTTGTCTGGGTTTTGAATAGTTGTTTTTCTCATTTTCTAAATTTATATTTATGTTTCCAATAAAACAGCACGCGGTTTCAGGCTACTTCAATATTTACTAGACAAACGCTCTAAGCTCCCAATTAATTACAAAAGACTCATATACATGACAATCATTAGACCCATCTCGACTTACGGAATAAAGCTTTAGGGCTCCACTAAGCCATCGAATTCCTCTCGTATTCAATCCTTACAATCCAAAATCCTCTATCCTCCTTCGTTTGTTACGAACGAAGTAATCCATAATGACCTTAATGTCCCATTTGTTTCTGATTTGGCCCGAATCCGATATCAATTTTTTCAAGACAAACTACATTCCCACTCAAACCCACTAGTTTCAAACCTAGCAACCTCTTCAATTCCTGATAATCCTCCGAAGCGTCTGAAAAGCAGATGGCCTCGTGATCTTCTAAGTTGAATTTTCTATTTCAGTATTACCAATGGGTAGTTTCTCTACTTGTCATTTCATGCCAATGTCTACATTCATTCTATTTACTTGTTGTATTAGTATAATATAGTTGTAAATTTCATTGAATAAATTATATTTAAAAAATCCAATAAAGCCTGATATGGCTTGTCTCAACATTAATCACATAAAAATTGGGATGATTTCCATTCCCGTGTTTCTTCATAAAAAAAGGTGAATCATCTTTACACCTCCCTCTATCATTTTCTCTTTCTCTCATCTTTTAAAACTGTTTGTAATAAATCTTTCTTGATTACCTCCGAGTCCATTAGAGCTGTTAATCACAGTAAACGGCCAAGTGCTTTAAATCAAACATCGTCATATAAATCCCATTAACTCAAATAAAGTACAGTTTCTGCTGAAAGACCTTAGTAAAATAAATAAAGATACTTCTATATAAAGATATGGCAGCTACAAGAAGCTCTATGATAACCCATTAATTTAAACAGGGTCATTTTATTTCTTATAAGTAAATTGTCCTTTTCGTTTCAATCCTTCTTGGTGACATTAATGAATTTTGAAAAAGTAATTAGTTGGTTAATGGAAAAAAAAATAACTAAAAGAATCCGCAGTACTTTTGATAATGAATTAACGGAAGGAAGTAGCGGTGGGAATGAGGATCCCAAAGAAGTAATTATATCTTCAGATTCATTACTCTAATGTATTCAATACGATCTAATTATATCACACTTGTAATTAATTATATGATACTAATTAGCATTAAAAAATGTCAAATGAATACAAACATTTTATCCACGTTGTCTCGCTGACACAAATATCTAACGCTTAATAATTTAGCCGTTCAATACACAAATTGATTAACTCCATAAATTCTTATTATTCTTCAATCTTTTTTTCCTAGATAGGTACTTTTGTACTATACCAGGGTGTACCAAAAGGCAGTGTTTTAAGCCCAACTCTCTATTCTCTTTACACCTCTGATATTACGTTGTTCTCTTGCACCACCATCTATACCTTAGCTGAAGATACCTATTACCGAAATCACCTATTGTATTTAGAAAAGTGGTTCTACAAATGGCAAATCAAAATAAACGCCACAAAATCGAGCTAAGTTACCTTCTCCCTACGGAAAGCTTTGTGTCCAGCAGGTAAAATTGTCAACGACTAATACCTTTTAAAAACTATGTTCGTCATCTCGGACTATACATAGAAAAAAGATTTACATGGTACATAAATACAAAATAAACAGCAATTACAAAGGGCTACTGATCTTCACTTGACTTACGAAAAAAACGACTAATCTACAACACTATACTGTTATATTCTTTTAGGCTTCCACGACCACTATTATTACAAAAGACTTTTTTTATTTCTTCTCATGACTTCCTCAGGGCTGAGATGAGAATGAGGATGATCTTTTTTTTTTTTTTTTTTTTTTTTTTTTTTTTTTTTTTTTTTTTTTTTTTTTTTTTTTTTTTTTTTCCTTCTTTAAGCCTCTGGAATGGTGATCACCTGAAACAGACTTACATACTAACGTATATTAATAAATTTATATATGTACATATATACAACTCTTTTCCTGCACCGGGTGCATTTTAAGATGGTTTTGAGGATGTTTAAGGATTGAGGTCATGGAGTATAACTAGGATCGGATATCCAGTGATGGGGCTCACTGTAGTGTAGTATGTCGTACTATACGCCTTAATATGGTGTTTTGAAACTGCTGGAGTCTCTTCGTGGTTGAGGATGATCCGTGCGCTCTCGGCCTTATATACCCACTCGGGTCCGTTCGGGTCCATTCGTCAATTGTCGGATCCCGTCGTTAGTCGATCGGGTCCCTTCGTGTCCTGGGATGGAGTCTACTTTTCCATGAACACGATTGGCTGGATTCTGATTGTTCGGGCTTAGATTGATTGGCTTTTGGTTGGTTTAGCTCTTCTTGGTTAATTTGTTTTTCATTCGTATTCTCTGTTATATTGGGGAGCCAGAGCTTACTCAATCTGTAACCGTCCTCCCTGTTGAAGTTAAGTCGAATTTGATAGCATGATTTGTGGTGACGAAATGTTCAGCCAAGGCTGACGTCTTACCGTCCATCTTCTTGACGCTTTTTATGTGTTCGGTGAGTCTAGTGGAGATAAGCCTACCAGTTTGTCCAATATATTCCTTTCCACAGGAGCACGGTATGCAAATAGAATTCAACAAGGTCAGAGTGGTTAAAAAATGTAACAAAGCCACGGAAAGAAAAATTATGGAAGCCATTGAAATAATTAAACAACCGGATAACTTCAACAGGGAGGAAGGTTACAAATTGAGTAAGCTCTGGCTCCCCAATATAACAGAGAGTACGAATAAAAAACAAATTAACCAAGAAGAGCTAAACCAACCAAAAGCCAATCAACCAAAGCCCTAACAATCAGAATCCAGAATAATATTTTGTTTTCTTCTACATATTTTGTCCCCTTAATAAATATTTGCTATTCTAATGATGCTATGTTCTGTACTTTAAGAGGCGATTTTTTCTTATTTTTATTTTAGGATGCCATGAATAATCATTGAAGATAATTATTATTAGTAACTATTATTTACTTGGTTGTCCAAGTAGAATATTTCTTTTTGCAGGTATATATCCCTTTCCTAGGTTCTACTGATTTCCGCCTACGTTACCGTTTGGTACCTGTTTCTTGTTACCGTAATTTCTAACAATTCTTATTTTTTTTATAATTATTGGTCAATTTTTTTATTTTTAAATATTTTTATTTTTTAAAGAGAAAAGATAGGCCCTCGGCCGGGATTCGAACCCGGATCCTTTGTCTTTCCGTGACAGCGCCCTACCATTTGAGCCACCAAGGCCGCCTGCCGGCAGAGGAAAAATTTGTCCTTGTGGGCGCTGTCACGGAAAGACAGAGGATCCGGGTTCGAATCCCGGCCGAGGGCCTATCTTTTCCCTTTAAAAAATAAAAAAAATTCTTATTTTTACTTATCACTTCTGAAACCTAATATGGTATGTACGATACAAAGCAGTACTAAAACCTATTTGGACATATTGAGCAGAGCTTTGATGTACAGCAAATCACGTCCATATACACAATCCAATATTCTAAGAAAAAATGCAAATGATCCTTGATTTATTTTGAATCACTAATACTAGTTCGGTATTATTCATAAGTTCTTCAAACCGGTCTACAAACATTACCTTCTAAAAAATAAACATATACTACTGCAACCTGTGAAGGGTCTGGGGTTCAGTACAAGGTAGAGACTGTACTGTTTCATGGACAACGGTTCTGCAAGGAGGTGACTTGTCCTAGGTCACGCTCAACCGCCAGATTTTTCCCCTTATTTTGGGTACTCTATTTTTATAATACTTTGTAGAGACCTAGATCCCATATGATCCATCTCCCGCTGCAAATATACTAAATAAAAGTACTGCCTTGCAGCGGGATTTGAACCAGGATTTCCGGCATGGCAACCCAGCGCTCTACCACTGAGCCACCCCGCTCCGTCTCCATCCGGCCGTTCTGCCATAAGGAAATCGGTTATATTTTAATAATTTTTTTAACAGGTCACATTATAATGGTGTATTATTTCTTTATTTATAATAAACCTTCAACCTTCAATTAGTATTCAATTAGTTTTATATTGTACTATAATAGTTGTACTAGTTTACTGAAATACCATAATTTGCTCTCTTTGAAAAAAAAATTTTAAGAAGCCAAAAGATATATATACATATGTAAAGCATATTATCTATTTACTACATAATATACTCCAAACGCTGTCATTCATTAGGTGGATGAGCTTCACATATACTTCATGCACAAATATTGATTTTTCTAAAGTGAACTAAGCTCCAACCTGCCATCCTGTTACCGTGCTTACACATTACAATAAAGTTTTTACTAAGTTGTGAAACTATTGTTGATATCTATGGATAAAATTATTTGTTGTATTGTATTTTTTTCTCTTTATATTTCTAGCTACACCTGTCAAATACAAATAATTTGACAATCAGCAGATTGGCTGACAGGAAAATAATACAGTATGACATGAAAAACAATAAGAAGAACAGTACCCAGCGGTACATCTCCATTGGCTTGATTTAATTTCCTACTGTAATAAATCCCTCATCCACGTTCTGTTTAGTCTCCTCTTAGTGTTCTCAGGCATGAGAGTAGTGGCCATTTGTTGTATCAATGGGTTTGGATGCCCAAGTAGTTTTTCTTGAAAGCATTTGTAGCACGTTCGTATGTCGTCTACCGTTTGTATTTTTAAGTTTTGTTATTGACGTACCATGTTGCTTAGGTGATAAGTTTAAGTACTCTTAACTGGAAAGTTTGTAGTGGTTTTCTGTGAGTCTATTTAGCGATGCCACAAATGTGTAATGCATATATCAAAACTGATTTTAGTAAGTGTAAGTGTTTAATTTCTGTCTTAAATCTAATTTGGAGTTTTTCCTGAATAGCGATTACATTAAATTGAGTTTATGCTTTAGTGATTGGCGTTCCATCTTATCGTGAGGACCCCATGTCATCCTCCCATCAAACGTTAGTCCAAGGTATTGTACTATAACTGTCGGGGGAGGGGTGAGTTATTAAGGTAAATGGGAAGGCATGTTTCACGTCTAAGAGTAAAATTGATGTGTTGTGACTTTTCATGGTTCAGCCTAATTTTCCATAGTTGGCGCCATTAGTTCAACTTGATGCACTATATTAACCTCTAAAATCTGATACTCTGTACATTCTGTTTAAAAGATTTTTAATTTAGAATAGTCGTTTCTATGGTAAAAGCGCTTGCCATTTATGTAGTGATGTATGTTATTGATGGAGAAAGTTTTGAACGAACGAGTTCAAAACGGCCATATAACTCTAGCAATTTGTGTACCTCCCGACCTCCGTGGTTAAGTACAAGATATGCGTCACTTATGGGAGGTGAAGGTATACCCTTATTACGCAATTAAGCTAATTAATTTACGGCGCTTTATTAAAACACCAATCAACAATACTAATAGTGGGGAGGGTGATTGTGCTGCAGCTGCTAGTGAATACAGTTTGGCGAAGTCAGCTCTCAACCGCGATTGTTTGAACTGAGAGCAAGATCAACACAGAAATTGGGTTCGGTCGTTCTCTGTTCTGCCATTGAAGTGTCTATAATAACTTCTTTGAATTAAATAACCTTTAGGTAAGCAATAAATAATACGGATTATCAAGACCGAATCCAGGAAAAATAATGCGATAAGCCTATTCGCCGAATAGTGTATATATGTATATACAATAAAAGAAAACTAAAAGTTTAAATATTTTTATTTTTAAAGAGAAAAGATAGGCCCTCGGCCGGGATTCGAACCCGGATCCTCTGTCTCTCCGTGACAGCGCCCTACCATTTGAGCCACCAAGGCCGCCTACCTAAGGACGAATCTTTTCTCTTATCCGATCCAATGTCCTCGTGTTCTAGCGATTTTTGAGATGAATGCACTTGAACGAATGTTCTTTGAACATTAATTTAATTTTAGGATCTTATTGAATTACGTCATAGTACTATTTATAATTTCTTATAATTATTGGTCAATTTATTACTATTGGCTTGAGAACACGAGGACATGGGATCGGATAAGAGAAAAGATTTGTCCTCTGCCGGCAGGCGGCCATGGTGGCTCAAATGGTAGGGCGCTGTCACGGAAAGACAGAGGATCCGGGTTCGAATCCCGGCCGAGAGCCTATCTTTTCTCTTTAAAAATAAAAAAAATTAAAAATCAAAAAATTGACCAATAATTATAAAAAAATATAAAAGTTTAAATACTTGTTCCTTCTTTATGTTTGCTTATTCATTTCACGCCTTTTTATGCTGCTACGGCCAATCGCACGATGCTACAGGAGCTTTAAATTTTGCCTATCCAGGTATAATTAGGGAGCGGAGTGGCTCAGTGGTAGAGCTCTGAGTCGCCATCCCGGAAATCCTGGTTCAAATCCCGCTGCAGGCCATGATTTTTATTTAGTCTGTTTGCAGCGGGAGATGGATCATATGGGATCTAGGTCTCTACAGAATATTATAAAAATAGGGTACCCAAAATAAGGGGGGGAAATCTGGCGGTTGAGCGTGACCTAGGACAAGTCACCTCCTTGCAGAACCGTTGTCCATGAAACAGTACAGTATCTACCATGTACTGAACCTCCAGAACCTTCATGGGTTGTAGTGGTACAGGTTGTTTTTGGGGTTTTTGTTTAGGTATAATTAGGATAAGGATCTTTAATGAGTACCTGACACCGCACAGGCTCAGGACTCCCAATTCCTGTTCCTTCCGAAAGTCGGTATAACCAAGGATTTTTTACTCTATTTAAAAATTCCTAAGGCCACATGCCGGGCTGCGAACCCGTGGGGCTTTACTTATGTTAACCGTCACACCTCAAGTTATTTCAAAACCTTTCCCCTGTTATTTTATCATGAGTTTTTATAATTATCTTGCCAAAGTAAATAAGCAGAAAATGAATCCCCAAAACTAGCTTTACTTTATTTATTCTTCCAGAGTTGTGAACGTTTCACTAGGTACAAGAATTATGAATATCTGGGAGTAGAAAAATGAGGAATTCGTCGTAACGTATAAAGGAATGAAAATATCCGACTGGCAATAAATCTATGCCGGTGTCAGCACAATATCATTCTATTATATTCCGAGTGCTTTTATTTTTATCTAATTCAATATATCGTCCCTGCCATCGCAAAGTATCGAATGTGAAAAAAACACATTTTTCGTTTTCGACTTAAAGCAGTTGCTTTAGGATTGATAATTGATATAAAATTCATATAGAGGAATCTATCAGTCACAAAAACAATTTCAAACGAATGTCATTGGTTTGATTACAGGCACTAATTTATATTGAACCTTGAAACTGCTTTCTTTTAATTCTCCTCAAAAGTACCGATTTTCACATTTGATAGTTGGAAATGGTAAGAACGATATCAATAATGCATTGAAAACAAAAGAAAAAAGGGGATTGCCTAAAAAAATTAACAAGTCTTAGATTTATTATAGATTTTTAATAGTAACAACCAATTATTCATAAATACATTTTAAGGCGATATTTATTTAAATGTATATATATAACATATTAGAAACTATAGAAAACGTTAATTAAATTTGGAAATTCCAAAAATCGAAAGAGTATCATCTAACCTGATATATATCAATCAAAAATCTGATATACTATATCGTCAAAGAGCTTTGCCGCTGGTTCAGTAAATGGCAGACTTTGCCATGGGCGGATCCAGGATTATTTTTTCAGTGATGCACAACGGGCATACGGGCAAAAATATCAACAATAACTTAGAAATAAACTTGTAGTATTTATAGAAAGGTTTCAAAAGTTTATTAAAATATCTAAACAATATTTTCACTCATGTTCTTTCTGTTATTTTATTCATATATTTGCCTATAAGTATGTACTGTTATCATTAACGTAACTAGGGTTGACTCATGGAGGGGTTAATCACCACCAGTCAACCACTATAACATATTACTCCCTTCAAAAAAGATGCCTCCTAATATAGGTATAATTTATATTATACTATAATCATGTAGCCTCAAATTAAATAAATAGATTATAATTTTTTATAAATGTTATTTTGGAAGTTATAAATGTTATTTTCATTATAAATGTTACTTTTGGAAGGGCAATCAAGAAATAGCTTTTAAATACATAAATATAAGTATCCTTATTTATTGGTTACAATAACTTACTATAGTTAATTGCATAGGGAACTTTCTAGACCCATCCAGACTTGACTTCTAGATTCTAAGAATAGTCTAAACTGTTCTTCTCACATTTGCGATCTTATTGTTGCCGCTAGATGCCACTACTGCCGCTATAATAATATAATTAATTGTAAATAAACAGTATTAAGTTTCGGTTTGTCATATTAGTGTACCTTTTATTCATTAAAGTAACTGTGTTAGCACTTTCTTTGTTGTATTTTTGACATTATAGACCCTTACTTCTGTAATCCCACATTATAACTTAGAAAAAGTAAAATCCTTCAAATTTTTATTTTTTTAAAATTGTTACTTACATTTTTTTAAAAATTTCTTCTAAGCAATGGGGGGTTACATCCCCAATAACTCCTCCCCCCCTCATTACGCCTATGTCTGTAATGGATTATCCACAGTACACATAAAGCCGTCTGGGGGGGCACGTGCCTCCGTGCCCCCTAAATCCGCCCTTGAATTGTGCCGTTTCTAGGACAACAGTTGTACAGGGGGGTGATTTACCTGAGATCACCCTCGACCGTCAGTTTTTTTTCTCCCAATCAAGAGAACCCACTTTATAGTGGCTGGATGAACCCGCGGATGGTCTGTAGTCCCACAGAGTCCATCATATCCCAAGAGTATAAATATCATCAGAATAAATAAGTAATAAATAAATAAATATCATCGTAATAAATATCATCAGAGTCCATCATATCAAAGAGTATAAATATTGCTGGAATCATTAAGTAAAATAATGTGTATAAATACTACTTGATCATTATTATTACACCATCCTAATTCAAAAAATATAAAATATATATATAATAAAATAAATAAATATATATAATAAAATAAAATATAAAATTATATATTGATTCCATGTCCTTCTTCTAGGTCACTTACCTACTCATATGATGATATAGTCGTAAGATGGAGATATTATGCAACTGTTCAAAATTCAACCCCTCCTAGAAGTAGAGTTATGGAAGAGGCTTAACCAGGCAGTTCTCCTGAATATATAATTATATTTACCAAACTTATAAAACGGCTTTATCTGATAGCTTGAGATTGGCTATATACTTGCCAACTATGTCGCAGTACTTGGGATACGTGATTTTACGATGTAATAAACTGATACGCCCGTAAAACCAGGGGCGTATCCAGGATTTTTTTCTGGGAGGGCACAACGAGCAGACTGGCAAAAAAATCAACAATAACTTAGAAATAAACTTGTAGTATTTATAGAAAGGTTTCAAAGGTTTATTAAAATATCAAAACAATAGCTTCACTCATGTTATTTCTGTTATTTTATTCATATATTTCAACAACTGTGATCATGTGATTTGCCTATAAGTATGTACTGTAATGAATTCTCCACAGTACACAAAAAAACGTCTGGGAGTGCAAGTACCCCCGTGCTCCCCCTAAATCCGCCCTTGCGTAAAACGGATATCCAACGTAACTAATACGGGACCCCTTACAGCTTTCCGAAGAGAAAAGTATTTGTAGTCAGATTTATAAATACTGCATAAAATCATTAACTCGATACATAAGTGATTAAGGATAAATAATTTATTTTATAATAATTTATTTATTTATAAAAATAATAAAATATTTATTTATTATTTGGCATCATATTTTGTTACAAATTTCTTTCAGTTTTCTTATGTTAACTCTCTAGGAGTCTATTATTATACATGTTATATTTTTTAAACTAGGTTTTACATACTTGTATCTCTCTCTCTTATATCTCACCTTGTTATGTCTATATTTTTTCATTTTGTAACTTTCTGTTTACTTTTTTTTTTTCTCTCTCTGTATTTTATTTGCATTATCACCTTTCTGTACATTTATTCTTAGATAATTTTTATTCATATAATTCCTTCACTATTTCGTTCAACTTTTCTACATTGTTATATTATTATTTTCTTGGTATTATAATGTAATTTTATAGTTATTTTGTTTTATCTGCTTTCTCTCACAGCCCTAAAGATGACCTACAAAGTTGGTCGAAACGTCGGCACACAATAAATAAGTATGCACTTATTTGGTGTTTCAATTGACTGCACCCCCAACTATCTCTACCCTTATTTCTCTGTTAATCTTGGTGATGATGTTCCGGAATGGTTGGAGGTTGTATCTTTTGAATGTAGCTTATCCAAATCAAACTTCTACTGCAGAGGGTTTGGTATTCTGCAGAAGAACTGTGAAGAGATTCCACAATTCACTCGATAACGGAAGACTCATCCCAGAGGGCGGAACGATTCGCTCTATGGACGACCTGCAGGCCACCTTCTGATGCTCAGTTCTCTCCCTCGCGAGTTAGTGAGGCGTTCTTGGTCTTGCAGGGTAGAATATTCTCATTTCAGCCCTGAAGAAGTCAGCAGCATGGCTGGCGAAACGTTGGCGAAAAATTTATCTACACGATCTAAACCTGAAGAAATCAACAAAGTCGTTTGTAATAATAGTGGCCTTGGAAACCTAAAAGAGTATTATAGATATTATTTAAACAACTGTGAGTAGTTGACATGTTCTTTTTTTTTACATGGAAAAATCCCGTCTTTAATTTGAGGCCACCCTCGGGGGTTGGGACGAGGTCGTGGGCATTTCCCTCCTTTCCAGATGCTAGTTACTATTTTACTTTAACTTTTTTTTGATTTGAGAGGTATTTTTTAACCTCTATCTCAATCTTTAAAAAAATTCAATAACTAATTTCCCTGGAATAAACGCTATAAAAAATATTGATGAATGTAATTGTTGGTATTTTTAGATTATATTTTCCATAATTTTTTAATTCCACAGTAACGAATTTTTTTTACAGTTTGATAAGAAATGTTGCCATGCCTTACAAAACGGCGCCAAATACTTGGCGCCAGTAAACACTTGAAATTAAGGAGGTTATCAGTTTGTTGTCAACTCAACGTTTGTGTTTAGTTTTTTTTTAGTTAATTATTATTATTTGCTATCTCAATGAATATCAAGTTTTGTATTTTGTTATGAAGGATTTGAAACATTATTTCGTCTCTCCAAAAGGGGATAATAAAAATGCCGAATCTCCTGTAATCATCAACAATTCATCTTTGGACAGAGAAGCTGTTACACACAAATTAAACGCTGTAAAGGAGGTAACTAGTAACGGGATAGTCTCTAACCATTCAAAGAAGAAAAAGCGTAAAAGAGTTGAAAGTGGTGAATTTGATGAGAAAACAGTGGATGTTGAGAATGTTCCAACTGCAAAGGAAAATAAAGTCAGCAAAGATTCTGGGAAAAAGAAGAAAACTAGTGTTTTGAAAAAGAGTAATAAGAAGAATATACCTGAAGATTTGGCAGATACTGTAGTTGAGGTAAATGGTTGCACTCCTGAACTTTCCAAAAAGAAAAAAACAGTTGCGTCTGACTCGGAGAAGAAAAGTAGAACTCGGAGGAAATCTAATAAAAACCTGAATTCTGATGAACGAATTAGCCTATTAAATGAATCTTCTAACGAGGAAAAAGTTACTGGTAAAGTGAATTCAAAAAGTGAGAAAAACTCTGTTAAATTAGAACGTAGAAAGAGGGATAGTAATTCTAGTAAAGATAGTAGTGTTTGTAATTCAGAGGGTGAAGATCGAGATTTGTCTACTCCTGATAATAATAAAAGTTTGTTAAATTATTTTAGTAAAGTAGATAAATTACCAGATATTGAAGAAAAACCTCGCATTATTAAAGTTCAAGCAATGGTTCATGTACCAGCTGATGGTGGTTCACTCAAAATCACTCCAAAATCTCTTAGAAAGAGAAAGAGTGGCAAGAAAAAAAGTTTGAAAATTGATTATGATTTAATCACTTTAGAAGAAACAGATTCAATGGACGTAAATGACTCGGTTGATGCTTTGCAAAAGCCCAGTGAAATGGAAGGTTTGTTTGTTACTAATATTGAAAGCTTACTAATTAATATTGCATTATTCTTCATGATTTGGTTATTTTTCAGATAAATCTGGCCAGTCTGAAAAGAGCAATACAGTTGAATGTATAGATATTACTGAAAAAATTGAAGGTTTGAAATACTGTATATTTTTTTATCTTAGTTCGTTATGGAACCATTCGTTAGTAACGGAAACATTTTTGTACTTATCTTATTTTACAAAATAAAATTGTCAGAATTTTTATCTGATTTGTTGGATCATTATCTGTTAAAATTGTTACAAATTTGAGAGAGCATTTTGATATTATTTATTTTAGTCATTACTTATTGTACATTAATTTGTGTTTTACTGATAAAAGTATTTTTTTATGCTTTCATTTAGAAGAGGTTTCGAAAGCTCAGAAAATTTCAGTTAACAACCAAGAGGAAACAATAAGGGACAGAAAAAAAAGGAAATTGGGTAAATATTTTAGTGGCATCCTACATTCACTTCATTTGAATGTTTTTATAAAACAAAATTAATTTTATATTTTCAGAAACAGACCAATCAGAAGATAAGCTTTCTAAAAAGAAACCTGCTATCGCAGATAGTGATGTTATATTTGTGAAAGAAAAGCCAAAAGTGAAAAGTGATGGTAATATTGTGATATCAGCGTATATCATTAAATTATATTAATTAATATTTTGCTATTTGATGCATGTTATCCATTTTATAAAGTAAAATAATATTAATTTTATATTTTCAGAAACAGACCAATCAGAAGATAAGCTTTCTAAAAAGAAACCTGCTATCGCAAATAGTGATGTTATATTTGTGAAAGAAATCAAGAAAGAAAAGCCAAAAGTGAAAAGTGATGGTAATATTGTGATGTTAGCGTAGATCATTAAATTATATTAATTAATATATTGCTATTTGATGCATGTTATCCATTTTATAAAGTAAAATAATATCTCTATATTCCAGGAACACTAGCATCATTTTTTCAACTCGGAAGGAAAACACCCACAATCACTTCTGACCAAATGTTAGCTAAACAGCAATTCCTAAGTAGTGGAGTACCTGAAGCTATTAAACGAATAGCTGTTACTTTATCTAAGTAAATAACAAATTGAACTATATCATAATGGTATTTTCATTTATGATTTTTATTTTTTTAACTTTTTTATGTTGTTTTTAGTGTTCAAGGTAAAGTGGCTCCTTTCCCAGATAAATCTCATGTTCTTCAGAAAGATAGAATGAATATTATGTGGAACCTACTTCCAGTCAAGTATAACTTTTATGATAATAAAGAAGCTCTGAATAATCCTGTATGGTCTACAATATTACCGAGTCAGTTAAAACTACCAAAGAAAATTGCCTGTGAAGTGCAGTCATCTAAACACCCATCCAGCTTAAAAGATCTCAAAGATGAAGTAAGTTTATTAGTTGCATTCTCTAAGATACCTCTGTTGATATTTATCAATAATTTATTGTCACTCCTTTAATGTTATTATATCTTATATAGTTGCTAATTTATTCTTCTTCTTCTTCGGCTCTACAGTCCAAGATGAACTTTGCCCTCTCCAACAAGGATTCGCCATTCCTCTCTGTCCATGGCCCGTCTCGTCCAGTTGGTCACTCCAATTTTACGCAGGTCCTCCTCCACGTCCTTAATCCAGCATTTACGTGGTCGTCCCCTCTTTCTTTTTCCTGGAAACGCTTCACGCAGAACTTTTTTTGGCATTCTTTCATCCGGCATTCGCTCAATATGACCCAGCCAACTAATTCTTCTGGATTTAATAAACCTTAAAATATCTTCATGCTTTATCAGGTCATCCAATTCTTGGTTACTCCTAATACGCCATGTGCCCTGTTCATTTATTGGACCGAAAATACGTCTTAGGATTTTCCTTTCGAATACTCTAAGAGCTTGCTGGTCGGCTACTTTAAGCGTCCATGTCACCGCACCATAGCACACAACGGGCCTGATAAGGGTTTTATATAATTTGAGTTTTGTGCGTTTTGATAGTAGGGAAGATTTAATCAATCTAGAGAGGCCGTAATACGCTTTGTTGCCACACATTATTCTTCTCCTAATCTGTTCACTCACCCTAACCACACTGTTTATTTCAGTGCCAAGGTACGTGAATCTATCAACAGTTTCGAATGTATAGCCATCACACCTAAGATCCTGCTTTCTTCTTGCCTCAGAGCCTGATGCTACCATGTATTTGGTTCTAGATTGGTTTATCTCAAGACCCACGATTCTACTTTCCTGCACAATCTTTGCCAGAATTTCCTTTAATGCCTTCTCACTTCTCGCCAGAACCACAATGTCATCTGCATACCCAAGTATTTGAATTAAGCGAGATGCTAGACTTCCATCTGACACAATGTTTTGCAGAGCCTTATGTAGCACAAGATTAAACAGAACGGCAGAGAGAGAGTCTCCCTGCCTTACACCAGAAGCAAAATGGATTTTCCTGCTAACTCTATTACCAATGATTGTTGCTAATTTAATGGAATCTTTATTTCATTCTCTTGTAACTTCGTCAATATCCTCTAGTCCATATTATGTAATTAGCATTCTCTTGTAAGTTCCTTTCAAAACTTCTGCCATGTTTTACTTCTGGTTTAATTTATGGCTCTTACATTAACATAGTTTTCATTTCCGATTATAATCTTACCAATCAGTCATATTGTTTCTTTATATTTCTTCCTGGTTGGTTTTTTACTTTTACTTTTTGTGCTATTCTTTCCTCTTTCTATTAGAAGTCATTTTCTTTCTTCCTCAGACCTCTCTATAGTTACAGAATACAAATCTTCCTCTGTTATCCTGCTACAATTCTCTCATATGCTATTGTTGCCATAATCATCTGTGAAGAACTGACTTATTTCTTTACCATAAGCAAATGATTGGTTCTGCTACTTCTTTCTATTCCAATCATTTCAAATGTTTTGTTGAACTTTTATAATTTAGGGAAAAATTTATAAGAGCCTCTCTTCTTTTTGAGTCTTAATAGGCCATAGGATAAATTGTAGTCCATCATTATATTGCTTTCTTATCAGTAATTTTCTATTTCCATACTTCTACTAGTAGTTTTCTTCTGCCATAGTTTTACTACCATCATTCTCTACTTTCTCAAGATCTTTATATAGTAGGTCCTTGTTGTTAGGTATGATCTACAGAAATATAAACTTGAATTATAAACATTCAAGAAGATGGTACAGGTTCCTTTCTTTTTGTGTTTCATTGTTAAGTTCTGTCCCATTTCCTCCATTTCATCCTCTTTGATGAGAATAAGTTAGTTGTGGTCTTAATTTTCCAAGATACTAATCTGATGTCTTTGTTTCCTCTCACCAAATCGGAAGTTTTGTTTCTTTGATACTCCAGATGAATAAATAGTCCATCTTTAGAATAAATGTAAGTAGTAGATATTTCATACAAAAGCAAGAGAAAGTGATAACTAAGTTTATTAAATTACAGTGGAATGTCGATTATCCAAACTAATGTTGTCAGGGATTGTTCGGATAGTTAAAATTCACTAAAAAATAAATACCAACCATATGAACAGGAAGGGATTCAGAGAAACAAATGAAATTACCTTATTAGGTTTACAGTTCTTAGTAAACAAATACGTATTGAAGTCTATGTTCATTTTTTTGCTGTTTCCGAGAAATGATTAGGGCCCCCTTATTGACGTTCATGGAAAAAATCATTTTATTTTTCATCAAATTTTATTTAAAATAACAAGAGTTTAAACAATACAAATAAGTAACTGGATGATCTGATCAAATTAATTAAAATTACTGAATGACAATTGTTGACCTTGATAATATATGTGGAAGAAATTGGTCCGGGTAGATCTCTTAGTCAATGAATTTCTCTTAGAGTTGGAGAAATGTTTATTAAGTAGCCAACGTTTCGACCTACTTTGTAGATCTTCTTCAGGGCTATATACAAAATACAGACAATTAAGAATAAAAATGGTATAAATATATTAAAACTTATTAAATATTAATAAACAGAAGTATGGTGAACACAGGTAATTGAAAATAAAAATGATAAATATTGCACAGCAAGGTAAATATAAAGGTTAAAATGTACGAGTGTATAGTATAAACAACGAAGTGCCAGGAAGATAATAAAATCCATAATGAAGAATAAAATAATAATAGAACAGAAAGTCTTGAAACATAAAAAATAAGGTAATAAAGATAAAGTTGCATATAGCCCTGAAGAAGACCTACAAATTAGGTCGAAAACGTTGGCTACTTAATAAACATTTCTCCAATTCTAAGAGAAATTTATTGACCTCTACCCGGACCAATTTCTTCCACATAATTAAAATTACATTTGAAAAAAAAAACAGTTCCGTTAATTGAAAGTTTGGATAATCGTCGCTCTCCTCTACTTTTATATTTTAAGATATAAATAAATCTGTATTTATTAATCTTACAAAAATTTATTTTCCAGTTAAATCTGTATCCAATTAATTGTTGGTACAAAGACCTGAAAAAGTTAAAAAAAGGTAAAGAAAATAGCATGTGGACAGAAAGGTACAGACCACACGTGTCATCAACATTCTTAGCTAATACTAGAAATATATCTAAGCTTAAAGGATGGTTAGCCGAGCTGAAAGAAAATTCACATACAGGTAACATTTTCCCCTTTTCCCTTGATTCAATAAGTGAATAAGAAGCATGTTTAGCTCTGCTCTAATGGTTTCCTTTTGCTATTAAAATATGTCAAGAGCAAGTCGCAAATGAACATAAAGGGCATTTGTGTGTTTATAATAGAATTATTAAAATATTTGATATATTTTTGATTTATTGTAATCTTACAAATTATTTTTTTGAAAAATAATTCTATTTTCTATTGTATCCTTTATCTATTTTTTTTACCTTATATTTATGCATATAAATGGTTTTTAGATTCTTGTGAAAGCAGCAGTGACGAGTTTGTAAAGGATAATGAAAAAGACAGCTCTGATAGAAAAACAGTTGCTCTTCTCTCAGGACTACCAGGAACTGGAAAAACTGCTGCTGTGTATGCTATTGCCGAAGAAGTTGGTTATAATGTGAGTTAATTTTTAGTTTATTTTTTATTTCTGCAAAAATTATAATGCCTAATCTACCTGTGTAGACATGTTTTGTGATTTTGGTCTTTAAAACATTATAAAATGATCTTTCTTTAATCACCTTATAAATTTATCATTGACTTGTATCATGACTTGTAGGGACACCAAATATTGCATGTCTGAGCATTATTTTTTAGAATAGTAGATTTTTAAATGATGCCAGACTTTTAAAAGACCATTTATAAATTGTGTGTTCCAGGTTTTGGAAATTAACGCTTCATATAATCGATCAGGGAAAAGGATATTTAATGAATTTTCTGAAGCAATGCAGTCCCACAAGGTTGGAGTTTCAAAACTGAATTTTTGTAAGTTTATTATAGCTTAAATTATACCATATTCTCAGATATAAAAAACTTTCTAATCCTTATATTATTTGTTTTTCATTAATAAAATCCAAATAAAGTAATTATTTTTTAAATTGCTAACAATATCCTGTATTTTATATATTTTCTATTTCGACTGTATTCTTACATTTAATAAATAAATCACGGTTATATTTAAAACATATAGAAAATCAATGTTTTAAACATACTGATTCGTCTTTGCTCATTACAGCTAAGGTGAAGAAGAAAACTGAAGACCCTAAAAGAAGCCTCATACTTGTTGAAGACGTAAGTTCATTTAAATGTTGTTGTTTTTTTGCATGTTAATTTTATATTTTGAAACTGATTACATTAGATTGCATACACAAATTATTGGGTGTCTTAACTCTGACCTGTGGAGCAGAAAGGTTAGCCTCAAAACGAAAAAAATGATGTTCCACTCGTTGGTCGAAAGTGTTATCCGATATGTGGACTATTACAAAAAAGGAAGAAACAAAGTTGTTGGCCATGGAGATGGACTTCTGGAGACGCTTTTGTGCTATTTCAAGAATTCAGCACATCTCTAATAGAACAATTAGGCAGCTATCTGTTTCCTGAATTGGTGGATCAGAAAACAACAATCCTCTTCTCAATAGAAACAAGAAGATTGAAATGGTATGGCCAGTTAAATAGAATGGCAGAGGACCGCCAAAAATAATATTTGCCCTTCGAATATTGCCCTATGGAAAAGAGGACGACCCAAAAAAAGACGGTTGCAGGATGTGGAGGAGAGCATGGCAGCGAGAGGTATTAGAGAAGGAGACTGGCTGGAACGACATCTATGGCGCGACCTTTTAGATACAAAAAACAACCAAGTTATACAAAATTGTTTAGTAAAAAAAAATTACATAGCATTTTAAACTCATATTTTATCTTTAGGCGATCTTAATGTTATCTTGTATGGTTTACGTGTTAATATAGTTTATTAAACCAAACAGCTCAGTGCCAATCTTTAAAAATCCAAAATTATTACAAATAAACAGTATTGTTTTCAATACTACCATATATATTTTTTATGTCATATTTTTTAGGACCTTAAAATCATGCAAAAACATATTTTTAGCATGAATAATAGCTCAGCGGAAGTTTGTCCCTAGGCAATACTTTATTCCTTGGTCCGGTTTGTTAAATTAGAGGATCTTAGATTGGCTTTTTTGATTAATCTCAAATTCATTCGCAATATAATGCACAATAAAGAGATTATCAGTACATCACAATAAAGATCTTAACATCAAAGGATTCTTCATTTTCATCATAATCTATTATTTTAATTATATTTTCCTCTTAAAAAAGATTATAAGTTTGTTTTTTGTGGTACATACATAGTTTTAACTTTTGAGGTTTTCACTGCACAATTTTAAACTTTCTGTTTTGTTTTTTTAAATTAATATCACAATTCTAATAGTGTTATGCTACTTTTTAATTTACATTTAAAGGTAAAGAACTACTTCGCCTACTTCAAGGAAAATGTTTTACTTAAGTAAATAAAATTTATTATATTTAAACTTGTAAAGTAATTGTGCTTGCTGAACTGGGTTTATCTATTATCTTTCCTTAACTGTTGTAGTTGTTTTACTAAATCATTATCTTTTTTTTTTCAAGGCTGACTTATTATTTGAAGACGATGAGGGCTTCGTTTCAACTTTAATCAATTTGGCTGCTGGTACAAAAAGACCTATTATATTAATTGTAAATAATACTCAAGTAAAGCACCTAAGCAAATTATTAAACCTGTGTCATGCTTCTCTACACTTTACAGCACCTTCCCAAGATAGGCTAGGCAAGTGCTTCATATTACTCTTTTAAGGTTTTTTTTTTATAAAGATAGTGTACAATAAAAAAATATGTCTTATGCATTTCTTCATGAAAACCTGTGCAAATTGACATTAATTTATACTTTAATGGAAAATAATTTTTAAATAAAATTAACCCTAGATTGGTAGCGTGAGTCGAAAGGACTCATTGGAGGTACAGTAAAGCCCCCCAGTATTGAGGGAGGGGTGAACAGCCTAAGGCCCCCTATTATTCCTCAATAAAAATAAAAATATATTGTTATTTAAGTTGATATTTATTACTATAGCACTCTCTCAAATAATAATTGAAAGTAAATAACTTTATAATGAGTAAGAGTTACTCCCGCTACAAAAGGTAATGCTACCAATCTGGGGTTAATAATAAATAAAAAATAAATTTTGTGTTCTTTGTATGCAGTAAGATTTTTAAAAATTCATAACTGCAATATAATATATTTTTTAAGCTTATTGCTCTGATTAAAAGCAGGGTTGTACTTAATAGAGTTGTTAGTAACTTTAATGTTTATGTCATTTATAATTAATTTTTAGACTATTTATTGTTATAAATATTTTTTACATATATGTATTGATTTTGTATTGTTTTATAGGAAGTTGGTTACGAACTGTCTCTGTTGTGGAAGGTTTTAGTCTTTGCCCGACTAAAGCGGCTGAATTAGCCTCTTCTCAAGATGTCAGGAGATCATTATTACAACTTCAGTTATTAAATGAAAAGGTTAGATCGCCATTAATAGATAAATATATTTCTTATAAAAAATATTTTTTAGATTGATGGGTGCATTATGTTAAAATTAAAATATATTTTATAGCTCGTAGATTTCATATTAATAAAGTAACAATTTTTCACTATATTAATTAAGCATATCCTTGGCCTAACAACATACATGATCTCGACCAAATCACCTCCGAGCATAGCTGGTGGTTTAGATACTATAAAATTGTTACCAAGGCCTTTCATGGGATGCATATTTTTTAGCCTGAGATCACATTTTTATGGAGTGTCTTATGATGCCTTGCACATGAGCTTCCCCGAGATCTTCTAGTTGCGAAGCTGTTGCGAAGTTCAGACTTATCACAGGTTATGATTATCTCCAGGCACATCTGCACAGAATCAATGAAATGATTGATTAATTGCTTCTACAATAAAATATTTTTCTATCATCATCCGTTGTTGAGAAAATTGATAACTGTTGATTTGTAATTTGGCCTTATCAAATTATATTTCCTAAGAGACCAACATTTATTTTTTTTGCAATCTCTTTTAAAAATATTTGTGTGAGGGAAATTATAAAATTCTGGTTTTTATGTCATATTCAGCCTGGAACTGTTAGGAATACCTTTTTCAAACAGGTTGTAATTTTGTTTTAATTCGTTTTAGGTTCCATCAGGCAGAAGTATTGACCTAGAAGAATCTATTTGGGAAAAAATTGGAGAATATAATTTTCGTTTGATAAAAGAGAGAAAAAAGGCCAAAAGACACATTTCGTCTTTAGCCACATTGGATATCATCAGGCAAAACAAGGTAAGTTTATATTGTAATTTACAAATTATATGAAATGATTGTAACTAGTTTTCTATTCTATCCCAACATTCACATTTTAATAATCAGTTGATTTGTTAATAGATTTAAACAAATTAACCAAGAGTAATCTATAAAAGTATATTTTCTGTAAACTTACTTGGAGTGATTTCTTTATGTATTGTATATTTCCTTCTAAGTATATTTTAATAAGCTTATTTTCTATCTTAAAGCTAAGCTGAAAAATAGACATGCCATAGTACTTATTACAGAGATGTTATCATTTTTATTTTATGTTTCAGAAAAGCAAACGAATTGATAAACCTTATTGGCTAAGCTATCCTGTTGACAGTACATTAACTCGTGAATGTGAAGAATCTTCTAGAGGTTGTGTTCTTGACGATTATGAATCATATTTTCTTAATTTAATAAATATAAATCCTGGATCAAAAAGGTTTCAGCCTCCCGAATGCCCAAGGTTTCTATTTATAATTTTTATTTTATTGCTAGGCTAAGCTAAATATTTGTCATCTGCATTCCGCAAAATATTGGAGAATGTTCTCGTAGAACCTTGTTCCACTATTATTGTGGATGATTACAGTCCATATTCATTGTAGTTATTTTACTAGTACAGTTGACTAATAGTTGGGATCACCACTTAAATATGTTCAGTGCAGTACCTAATCAATCAACACTGTATTTAACTTTTTATTTAACAATAGTACTCAAGGTAACAACAAATGAGCTTTGAAAAATGTCAAGGCCTATTTTCGCTTTTAACCTTTTTAAAAAGCATTTTAAATAAGCAGTGATCAATTGACACCATGATGCACTATTGTATAGCTCATACACGTGGTTAATTGATATTATGTGGCACTTAAGGATAAATACAGATTTATTTTTTTTTACTGTACATGTTAATAAATAATTTTTGGATGTAATATTTCATTTTTTTTTTCCTGATATGATCTTTTTATGTATAAACTTCTTATCATCAGTTTTTAATTCTAAAACGATAATAATTCGTTGCAAAGTTTATTTTTTTTGTTCTTTTGATAATTTATTTATTAATTGAAAAAAAATTTTCAGGATGTTAAATGAGATTGAAAAGACAGCATTTAGTATGACTAATATTCTAAGCCGGCGGAGTAATGCACTCGATTATTGGCCATGTTTTCGCCAAATTTCACGAAATGAGGTACTCAGATTAGCATCTCATACAAAAAGGAACAATAGGTAAGAATATTTTAATGAAAGTAGAATATTACTTCATTTCTTGTTTTAAAAAACAAATATTATGGAGAATGGAGATAGTTGTGGGGTGCAGTAAAAAAAAAAACACTAAATAAGTACTAGACTTATATTTAGTACGTGCCGACGTTTCGACCTACAGTGTAGGTCATCTTCAGGGCGATTTGGAGAGAGAAGCCGTTGGGTGTACCGGCTAACTAACCATTTTTCATTCACCATCAGGTTAGCCGGTACACCCAACGGCTTCTCTCTCCAAATCGCTCTGAAGATGACCTACACTGTAGGTCGAAACGTCGGCACGTACTAAATATAAGTCTAGTACTTATTTAGTGTTTTTTTTTTTTTACTGCACCCCACAACTATCTCCGTTATCCATTTTATCATCCAGTCAACTATTTTCCTCTCATATTAACAAATATTAATGTATCTCAGAGGTAAATGTCATTAGTAATATTTCCAAAGTTTTAGAAAAGAGTAAATACATGCATGTTGCATTCTTTGCCAATATACCTTTCTCTTGAAAATAAAGGACTGCATCTTTTTCAGTTCTAGCTAAATCCCAAATTTTCACATTTTTTTTTATAAAACTTAAGACTAAAGAAAAAAAAGAAAACACGCTTTGTTTTAAATGAATTCATAGAATAGACCACACAGCCCCAAACGAACATTTCCCTCATAGTTGTAGAAATTTCGCGGAATTATATATTATTTGGAAATTTTTCGCTTGTAGCCGGCAAACGGAAAAGTACCAAATTGTAATTACAAAAGTTTACTTCTAAGGTACAGTGCTTAGATTTAGTTGTTTGTGAAGTGTTATATTTATATCTTATTTTTGGTATTTCAGATACTTCAACTATCTGTCTTCTGTTGGAATATCGGGACCTCCTGATTTTATTCAGAATTTACCGAGTACTTTTACATATTCACCGTAACAACATTGACACTAGCTTGTTTGCTAAACAAAACTTTTTAGTTATAGTTGTTGAAATTTGTTATAGTTTTGATTCATTGAAAGGATTGTAATGTTGATTATAAAATAATGGATTTAAATTTCTTCCACGTCGGTTACTGCTCGTGGCAATAATGTGTACTTGTTCCAAGTCACTGAAAAAATTCTGTAAATGTATTTTGTTAATTTATATTGTTTATATTTATTTTAAAAAAATGTATATACTGTAAATTATTGATTGAAGTAATGTAAAGTATCATTGTTGCTATGAATAAAGTATTTTATTTTATCATTTGTTTATTTCCAGTTTTTTCAAAAGATATGTTTTCTGTTTCACAGGTTGTAGCTTTGAGTTGAGTTACAACAAGTTTTAGCTGTTTATTCGTTTCATTTTTAATATTTTCCAAAAATACAATCATCGTGAGCATTAGTAAGGAAAAGAGAATGTAATTATGGGTATTGAGTATATTTCCGTGAACATTTCATTAAGAAATAAAAGTTTTAACAAATATTTCGAAGTATAGATGATATATTTTTTCTTGAATAATATTAGTTGACAATGTAAATATATAAAGAAGAAAGAAATTCTCTTAAATAGGGAGAACTGTTTATTATCAACCTGTACCACTACAACCCGTGAACGGGTCTGGGGTTCAGTACATGATAGAGGCTGTACTGTGGCATGGACAACGGTTCTACAGGGAGGTGACGTCCTAGGTCAACACTCAACCGCCCGATTTTTCCCCTTATTTTGGGTACCCTATTTTTATATTTTATAATAGGCTGGGTGAGCCCCAGGAGGGTCCTAAGTCCTATATGATCCATCTCCGGCTGCAAACAGACTAAATAAAAGTCTTGGCCTACAGCGGGGTTTGAACCAGGATTTCCGACATGGCAACTCAGTGCTCTACCACTAAGCCACTCTGCTCCCTTTATTATCAACAGTTTCCCTATTGAAGAGAATTTTTTTTACCTCCATCCAGACCATTTTCTTCTGGTGGTATTGATGACATGTGTTTGTTGAAACATTCATTTCTAGATGAAATGATTACCGAAGTATGCATTTCCCATAATTACATTCTCTTACCCATACTAAAGCTCATGATAACTTGTATTTTTGAAAATAATAAAAAGGAAACAAACGAAAATTTAAAAATTGTGACTCAAATCGAAGTGACAACCTGCAGAATAAATTCTAGTTAACAAACACAAAATTAAATCATGGTTTGAAAACATAATTATTAGAAACATCATTCACTGCTCACTTATAATAATTCTTCTGTTTTTTCATCATCATATGAACTGTAATTAGCAGTATTTTTTTATTTGATTATTCAATGAAATTTACAACTGTATTATACTAATACAAAAAGTAAATAGGATGAATGGCACATATTGTCATGCATAAAGACAAGAAGAGAAAATACCCAATGGTAGTACTCAAATAATAATAAAATGTTCTATTGTCCAAATTTAAATTCCATAGGGTTGTTGTTTCTGATTATTCACCCTGGCTTTGTTTAATGCGAGTTTTGTGGTAACACAGTTTAAGGGAAGCACGTTCGCAGTTAATTGTCCCCAAATCAGGTGGAAGGCCCATCTACTATAAGTTCCTTAACCCACCCCATGCTTGGGGTTACTACTTAGTGTGCTATAATGTCTAATTCTACAAATGTGGGTATAATAAGGTGTGCTATCAATAGTATTATTGCCTAAGCATCGGTATACTGTTTTCCCAACCTGCAGGACCAGTGGCTGTCTGATGTACGGAAACTGGGCGATTGAATTTCTAAAACTATGCCAATGAAGCTTTTTTCCAATTTTTTACCAATACTTGTCATTTTATTTTTGCAATCCCAATTATAGTCATTTGAAAATTATTTCAAGGAAATAAACAAAATTAATCATTAACTGAAAGCCCATTTATTTTGATAACCAATCTTTCATGCCTTAATTAAATGGAAGTGTAAACATCGATTCTATTATAAAAAAAAAATTCTCCAGAACTTATTATTCATCTGAATTAGATATTTCACTGATTTATTTACAAACAAATAATTTGTAAAGGTTGCGATGATATCTGAAATGCTGAGGAGTCCTACACTTGGTATTACTGGAAAGTTGTAGAAAGCAGAGGCTCCTGCTTGCTGGCAGACTTCTATTAGCGGCCGGAGATAGATCTCATGGGATCTAGGAACCTCCTATGGGTATCCAAAACAAGGGTGAGGGGAAATCTGGCGGGTCGAGCATGATCTAGGATAAATCACCTCCCTGCACAACTGTTGTCCAAGAAACAGTACAGTCTCCATCGTGTACTGAACCCCAGATCGGGAGTTCTAAATTTCGCCTATCAAGGTATAAATAGGATAGGGATCTTTAACGAGTACTGACACTTACAGGCTTGGGACTCCCTTTTTAGGTCCCTTCTGAAGGAAGACATCCAAGAATTTTTTATTCCTTTAATAAATCCTCAAGGAAGCATTAACAACCAACTAACACTGGAGTTTGTTGAAGCAACTTCTTAATCATATTCATATTTAAATATTGTTGTATGTATGTATAAAATACTGTTGAAAAGCTTTAATGATTTATAAAAATATATATCTCAGTGGATACTGAATGGATATCTAATGGAAACTATGCAGGAAGTTTTAACATTTACTTTTATCTGATAACTTAACAATGTTATGTAATTAATATTAATACTAAAAATATAACATACAGTTGTTTTCTACTTCTTTTCTTGCACATAACAACATTTACTCAATTTTAATTTTCTTAAAAAGAAGGGTTAAAATGAAAATGATTTAACTTTATTAATAAAAAAGCTGCTAATGTATTAACATAAATATCTAATAATCATAATAAGCGAACAAGAAAGACCATAATATCGTCAAGGCAATTATAATTAAAAATGTCACTGACATTTCACAAGCAACTAAGAAAAAAACATGTAGCTATTTCTGAATGGTAACATTCAACTATCTTTGTTGTTAAATCATTAAAGAGATATTTTAATTGTACTAAATTTCTTCCTTAAAAAAAATAAATTTGATATTTTAAATAAAGCAATTTATTGTCTTTTTAGTATGCCTGAATAGGATGTTCAAATAAATTATGCAATTCTACACATAACAGTAAAATAATGATTTCTATACAATGGTACTTTGGTTATGTACATGTTTGTTACATAGATTTTGTACAAATTGAATAACTTCAGTGATTATATTATTCCTAGAATAATTCTGAAACTTTTTTAATAGAAAGTTTTAACAAACTATACTACAATATTACTCTTAAGTATTGCATCTATTGCTGTACTATGAACTCAAAATTAAAATATTTTACAACAATTTTCCTCGTAGTGAAATTCAATATAAGAAAATGGTGAGGCAAAATGGTAGTTAATTTTTTCTTTTCCTCCTGATTTCAAACATTGAATTCAGAAAATATAATACATATTTAATTCTAAATCTCAGTTATTGCAACCCTAACTTAGAAAACTATTAAATTATATTGCATAATGACCCCTACTGCAATCAAAGTTTTTTTGTGTTTTTTATTTGTTGTTTTATCTGAAGTAAACATGTCATTCTTTTACATGATGTCTATTTAAACATAAACATAAATTATTTACAAGCAATCTAAACGTACTAACAATCACAGACTTGATAGATACAACTAAAATACAAAATATCCATAAGGCTTGTTATGATTCTGTGTTTCTTTTTCCAATTGACGCTAAAAGAGCTTCAGGGGAAGGATCGCGCCCTTGGAACCTCCTGAAAACTTCACTCGGATGACAAGCCCCTCCAAAACTCAAAAATGTATCGCGAAACCTGAATAGGAAGTACACAAGTTTTAAATTTGAAAAGTTTCGATCACAAATTAGAAAAATTAAGCATAAAATAAAAAGTTAATTTACCTGAGGCCAGCATTTTTCTTATCTTTTTCTGATTGAAAAGATGTGTAAGCATCCTGAGCAAGCATTTTCGCCCAGATATGAGAAAAATATGCGGCACCATAAACCCCAGCGAATGACTGAACCATACTGCATGGATGGAAATCATTTGGATCCAGATCAAAAATGAAGTGCTCTGGCCATAACCTTTTCACAACTTTGTTCCAAAAATCAGTCCTTGAAAAAAAAAATTATTAAATAATACAACTCAAAGTTTTTAAAATATTTTAAAACAGTTGGCTCTTAATAAGTAAATTTTTTTTCTGATTAAATCAAAGGAAGAGCCCATTTACTATTTTAACAATCTATCTTTAAATTACCTCATCTTACCATCAATAAAAAAAATTATTGATAATAGTAAAATAGGTGATATAAGGCCTGTTATGGAAAAATCCATTAAGCCCATTATTTTTTCATTAAAATGCTCTCTGTGATGCCCTCTAACTATGGCTAAACAATTTGTTTCAAAACCATGTAAAACAGGCCGAAAAAATTTCTCTGTTATCTTGCTAAATCCCAGCAAGTCCTTAGAAAGTTTGAAACACAGACTGACACATATAGCATTTTTAGTCAAAATTGAAGTCTCACTGCATTCGACAAAAGTCAATATTAAAAATGAAACAAGGACTAAAAAGATATTTTTTTAAGGTATTTCAATGAGTTTGAAGCTATCGTTATGCTAAATCCCACAAATTCCAACACAAAATTTCAAATTTCTAGGAACCTTAGAATTCAGATGGCAAGACAACAAGGCCTCTAATACACATTCGTACAACCCATTTATCAATCTTAAATTTGTCCATTATAAAAAAATCATTTGTTTTATTAGAAATTCACATCATTCAGTTTTTTTGGACTAAAATTTCAAAATTTGGACTGCAAGAGGTTTGAAATAACATTCCCGATGTAATGTTCCTTCTAGTCAAACTATTTTCAAACAGATCTGATAATGTTATGACAAACCACTACTCTGATGATTCTTATCTTACTAATATTATAAATGTGAAAGTTTGTATGTTTGTTTCTCTTTCATGAAAAAACTACTGAACGGATTTGGATGAAACTTTACAGTAATATAGGTTATACATCAGAATAACACATAGGCTACAGCAAATGCGAATTTAGGGGGGGGCACGTGCCTCCCCTCCCTACAGTTTTTTAGGTTCTGTGGAGAATCCATTATAGGACATAATTAAAGGCAAATCGCATGATCATAGTTGTTAAAATAACAGAAAGAACATGCATGAAACTATTGTTTTGATATCATACTAATATTATATATGCGAATGTTTGTTATTCATTCACTCAACAACTACTGAACGGATTTGGATGAAACTTATTGAGTAAAATAGGTTATACATCATAGGCTACAGCAAGGGCAGATTTATGTGAGGGCACGGGGGCATGTGCCCTCCCCGTTATAGTACATTATTAAAGGCAAATCAGGAACTTAGCATCTTGAAAATTGTAGATAGGTTCTTTGTATAGTTTAAGAAAGAAATTTGGATAATTCCACTCCAAGGATTTCCCCTTTAATGTAATAGGGATTTAAAGGTTGTATAGAATCTGTCAGTTTTGAAGTTAGACATCTGAAATTTTTGATGTACGAGTAACTTATATTTTAAAAAAATTTGGCAAATATATTACTCGAACAAAATTCATAAAAACTTACGACTTATGGAGCTCAAGGTCCAAATTAGCTTTATAAATTTCTTGACTCATATAATATCCTGAAAGATGTCGTCTAACATCATCTAGGCTTGTGACTGGAAGCGGTTCTTGGGTTTTATAATGACCAGAAACCTTTTCTAAAACTTCACGATCGTTAAGCCTTTATCAAGGTTAGAAAGAAAAAAGATGCAAATTAAAACAAAATATATTGAATATATTAAAACAAAAAGAAAAGTATTTTTTTACCAAAGGCTCATGACATTACTGACTACTTCAACTGCATCCCACTCAATATATGATAATCCAGAAACTTCCATATAATTGACAGTAGATAGCAGCTGTTGCAAAGCATGTCCAAACTTTAAAAAAAAATATAAAACAATTGCTCAACATCAAAATAACATGAGAACAATAACTATAAGATAAAGGTTAAATTGAGAACTCTACGCTAGCCCAGATCCTCTACATTGGATGATCAAGGGTTTCGCTTCAATTATATATATATATATATATATATATATAATTATCGATAGTTGGCGTATCAATAGCGGACCACTATTAAATTAACATCAATTTATGAGGAAATTAAGTAAATAAAAATGATTCTAAATTTTATTAAAGTTTATTTAAATACATGTTTGATATACTGGTTGTTTAATAAACACAATTTTTATATATGTATAACTGATTTTCAAATTATACATATGGCATTGCCGCCCACTACCGGCAAGCTCCTGCCATATTTCATTCAGTCTGATAAGGGGTGTCCAGAAGACAGGACCTCCCCAGTTATTAACACTCTGCGTGTGGAGGTGCCAGTGAAAGCACCTTCCAAGTTATTCTCTTAGTGTTTGGGCATCCTGAAGATAGGACCTCCCAGTTATTTCAGACCACGCTCTACAGGAACATCCAGGGAAGAGGACATCGGGAGTTAAACACTCTCAGTGTGAAGGTCCCTGAGTGAGGACCTTTAAGATATTTTACTTGACTACTGGATGTCCTGAAGATAGGATCTCTCCAAGTTATTCTACAATACCATTGGCAGTCTGGTGTTAGGAGTAAGGAATTTCAAGTTATCAAGAGAAGTTGGATGGAATTTTGATTCGTAGGCTGTTTTGTGAAGGAGTTTTAGGATGCATATAGGATGAGATACATGTGAGTGTTTATTTTAGTCAGTATACTATAAAAATTGTGTTTAAATTTAAATTGTTTAATTTATCCCAAATTGTAATTAATTATCATTGACCCCCGGAGATAAAAGATTTCATGTTCATTAAAATACTGTAAGATAATAAACTGTTATTTGTGATAACTTAAAATTTTGTAATAAAATAAAAATATAATTAACGTCAACTTTTAATTAACTATCCATAGAAAATATAAATTCTTAACAATACATATATATTATATTGGGATCTTGAGAGGGGGGAAGAAGAGTAAACTATCATATTTTTAAATAACTAAATAATTTTAAATAACTTATTATTATTTATTTCCAATTACTAATTACTAATAATTTCAATAAAATCATCAGATCTATTCACCTTCTTGAAAATATTTTCCACTTCCTCAAAATCCAAAAGGCACGATTCCTTAGATGAGGGAGGATTGAACGAAAAGATTACAGCAGCGAGCGGCATAGAAGGACCGACAGCCCTCGCACTGGGTCGTATACCCACAACGTGTCCAGCTGTTGGAGTCTTCCCTTCCCTGAAAATAATGGTAAATAAATTTCCATCACCTGATCAAATATTTACATGACATTTTATGTTATTACAGAATTTAGCAACAACATCTTAAGAATTTTATTTTAGAAATATTCTAAGAATTAAACTATTTTCAAAAATAAAAATAAAAATTTAATTTTAATTAGAATAATAAAAACAATATATCATTCGGAAACTGTTCCGCAGGTTGTCGCTTCGAGTTGATTTATAACAAGTTTTAACTGTTTGTTTCATTTTTAATATTTTCAAAAATACAAGTTGTCAAGAGCTTTATTTTGGGAGAGCGTTAAATTCAAATGTAATTATGAGTAATGAGTATATTTTGGTGATTATTTCACCAACAAATAAATATTTCAACAAACATGTATCATCTATAAATATTTTATTTGAAAAGAAAAGATATGGCCAGGACCGGGACTCGAACCCGGGACTTTCACCTCTCCGTGGTGACGCCTCAACCATCTCGGCCATCCTGGCTCGCTTCATGGCCAGCCATATCCCCTCTTTTCGCTTGATCCTACATCTCCGTGTTCTCGCAATTTGTGATGTATACACGGGGAGAAGGTTAATTGAACATTAATTTATTTTGGATCTAGTTCACTTTAAGTCGTTAATATTATTATAATTCATTTTATTTTTAAATGATATAATTTTTTTAATATTTTATTTGATTTAGTAAAATATTTAAAAAATTATATCATATAAAAATAAAATGAATTATAATGTATCATCTATACTTTGAAATGTTTGTTAAAATCTTTATTTGTTATTAATGAAATGGTTACCAAAGTAATCACATTTCCCATAATTACATTCTCTTTTCCATACTAAAGCTCATCATAACTTCTATAAGGGAAAATGAATGAATAGTTAAAACTTGTTACTAAATTCAAAACGACAACCTGCGGAATGATTACCTATCATTCTTTCAATAAATAATTCTTTGATATAGAACTCCTACCTGTTATCATTCATTTTTTTATAATTTTTTCGATGATTCCACATTAAAGACTTTAGATAGGTGTTTAAATTCCTTAAGGTAAAAACTAATAAGAACCAACACTTATACTTTAATTTTTATTTCTATACTTACTATTGCTTAACATTAAAATTTACTCCCTCCCCCCTATTGTCCCTTTCAAAAGAAAAATCATTTTGGAAGAACTTGAGGTAAAATGTTCCTGGAATTTTCTCATTCTAGTGCATTACTAATAGATATTTGAAAAACAGTATTATGTCCGCGACCTTCTTCTATTAGGAAAAATATAGGTTTGGAGATTAATTCTATCAGGTCTTTATTGTGTGAACTTAAATTAATTTTTATTCTTTTTTGTCTATCATGCCTATCAGGATGGAGATATCCCAATGTTGGCAGACATTACAATCCAAAGTCAGATTTGTAGTTCAATCCTTCCTCAAAAACCATTGTGCCAGGAGGTTTGCCTCCAAAAAAACTTCAGTGGATTCCGTTCGGCAAAGATGTCCAAACAAATTCATCAGCCTGAGGACAGAGATCCCACACTTCCCCTCATTATTAGCTCATTTTTTGGCCTAATCATTACTTCTTGAAGTTTTCCTATTTTAGAGGAACTTCATTTCAGTAGCTATAGATCTAATCCAATGTCTTTTTATCTGTATGCCTATACCCAATAGTAAACAAAATATATACTTACATATTAAAATATATTGAAATTCTTTATCAATATTATTTTTTTTTTTTAATAAAAAGATAGGTAGCTGTTTTGAAAAATACAACAGAAAATAAAATTTATCATATTTACCTTGCAAAAGGATCAAGATAAAAACCAGCAATTGGCCTAGTAGATTCTTGATTGTAAATATTTATCAGTTTTACATCTTGATGCCATGTTTTATCTTTGGCCACTTCAAACCTCAATGAAAACATTTCTGAACAAATATCCATCAAACCATTCACTACTTTTTCATAAGGGAAATATTCTCTAGTCTTTCTTTCATCCCAACTGAAACAAATATTTGAAACAAAAATCATTAAATTTATTATTTAAAATAATAAAAAGATTGATTTAAAGAACTAGGTAAATAAATAACGATCAAATAAATTTCTTTAAAAAAAGTAATTTAAAGTATTTTTTAAAAACTAAATCTTCAAATTGAATTATTAAAAGCTTAACAATTTGAAGCAAATAAAATACAGAAATCCCACAAGTTCTTAGAATTAAATATCTTCCTATCCTAAATTGAATGTTTATGGTTCAAATGATAAGTGCCATTAAAAATAACCTACTTCATTATTATAAGACATTAGATCAGTGTAGTTAACATAATAATTCACAAATGAATATAACTTTGTGAAACATAAAAAATAATTAAAATTAAAGAAAAACAGCAGAAAATCATTATCATAAATAGTATAAACAGAAATATTATAGATTGCTCAATCCTTACCTTAATTTATTTTTATTGGCTAGTATTTACTTTATAAGATTATTTACAAGGCTAACAAGATATAAAATATAACAGTCATAAATATTTTAATGCATTTGGGCTGATAAAAACTTACTTGAATAATTCTTGTTTTTGCCTCCTTTCCCAAAATGGTACATCCCATAGCTCAAGCCTACCTCTAAAACCTCTATCTTCAGCAAACTCTTGTAGCGATTCAATTTCACTATTCTGACATTCCATGGCTATAAAAAGTAAATATTTTTTTTGAAAGGAATACAGCAGTGGCAGAATAAGATGAAAAACAAATACAAAATATTTAACAGGTTTAAGGCAAACACCAAATGAGCGATTAATAAAAAAATAGATCATGCAAATTAGTCACAAACGAATCGAATAGAATAATATGAAATAACAAAATTGGGCTCATTATGTTGATAAACTTAATGTTAAAAATACAACTCATAATAACACAACTACTCTAATGGTGATCAACACATTTAAAACCGAAACACTGGCTTATTATAACAACATAATTAGTCTTCTCTTCTAAAAATTTAAAATCTAGATTTAAACATTTCTGTTATGTTTCATATAATTTCATTATTAATATTACCTTTTTTGAGCAAAATATTTAGAGTTTGTTGAACATTAGAAAGAGATCCAGCCATTTTTGTTTCCATTGACATATGTGCATATGATATAAAACCTAGGATATTAGCCATGTCCTTCCTACAATTACAATCAAGTCAAAATATGAAAGATGAAAATTTTAAATTAAAAAATATACCACTTTAATGTACCTTAATTTGCGAATGGCTTCTAAAGTTTTGCTATTATTCAACTGAGGTCCACTTTCTAAGCTTGAAACTTGCCTTTGAGCAAGCCAAGTATTCCATCTGATCCGCCTATCGGGGCAAAACCTCAGAAACTTATCCGCATGTTTTAAGTTTACATTCCAAGGTCCCTCATATTCATTTCCACTCCTTTATATAAATTTCAGTATTATTATTACAATATTATTCTCCATTAATATTATTTTTTTAATAATTAAGAAACAAAATAGACAAATAGCAAGAATTTCAGATGATAATGTTAACATACCTGTTTATAGACATACTTTTCAGTAAATTTTCAGGAAAATCACGAGTAACCATCCCATCAGTAATTGTATGTGAATACTTAGGAAAACTTATCTAAAGAAATTTTTTTAAGAAATACAATTAGTACAATTTAAACTACACCATATCCACATATCTTATACATACTTCCTCTTCAGGTATACAATAGTATATCATTGTTGGTTGAAAAAAAAATAAAAATAACACTATTACAACAATTTTCCCATTTCAGCTATCATAAACTATACTTTGAATTTTTTTATAGCAAAAATATTTTATTAATTTATCAGGCAATCCCAATTTTTTTTTGTTATATATCTGAAAACAAATTTTAAACTAACAAAGGATTTTGAAACTATTTGTTTACCCAAAACTACAAAACTAAATTTAATCAAAATGGGTAGTGTCATCTTACTTTTACATACCCATTTTCAGACATACTTCCCCGTAAATCTTCAGGAAATCCACAATTAATATTACATCAATAATTACTAATACTCGCTGATAATCCAACTACTCCTGAAACCTTCCTTGCAACGTTCGTAGACAACACAGCTGGGGTCATCTCATCCAGATCCTGAAATGGCTTCCTCGAACCTCCAAAGGAACCTTTCACTCATTGAAATGTGGTTTAACCAATGGCGGATCAAAGCCAACGAGGAAAGATGCAAACACGTCGCCGGGGAACATGTCCTGTCCAAATCAATGAAACCATTCTACCTATTTCCGATACAGTACAATACCTTGGCTTCTTCCTAGACTAAAGACTTATATGGAATCCTCATACCAGACAATTCAGCCAACTATACAGATTGCTATGTAGGGCCTCCCATCTTTCAATAGACAATAAACTACTAATATACAAGACAATCATCAAACCTATCTGGGCCTATGGACTGGAACTGTGGGGGACCGCATAAAAATTGAATATCAGACGCATTCTATCCTTTCAATTCAAAGTCCTGAGAACTATTGTCAATGCTCCTTATTATGTCTCCAACAAAACCCTCCATAATGATCTCAACATTCCTTTCGTCATCAACCTCATCCCTACTAAATTCTCAAACTTAGACCAAAACCTTGTCCGTCATCCCAACCCCCTGGCTCAGTTATTATCCAGTTCCACACATCAATACAATCCACCCCGCTGTCTAAGCCAGCAATGGCCCTGAGACCTGTTATAATAATGTTATTTGGAGTACTGGCACTGGCCAGAGTTTAATTCGAGTGATGCGGCTGGGAAAGGGGGCAGTGGCCTCCCCAACTCCTGCTTTGCCCTGATTCTTGGGGAAGAAGCTTAGTTTGGCGACCCAGGCAAATTGTAAGTAGGGTTTGAATGTGTGCATTACTTTATTTATTTTTTTTTTATCTATACTTTATTTTATTATCATTTTTGCATTAATTTCCTTTTATTACCGCATGTATATATTTTATTGTATTCACTTATTTTATTTTGTTTATAAAATGTTTTGTTTTGTTATGGAATGGTTGTAGTTACATAGCACCATTACTTATTGCCCACAAGTGGCATATTGTAATGTTTCAATAGTGTTTTTAAAAAAAAAAAAATCTAATACTACTAGACTTACCATAAATTGTATAAAGTGATATTAATAGGTCTATTGAGAGCAGTTTTTTCTTGTATCATTTACTTGAACTGTATGTAATGTAGAGGGGAAAGAAATATATGATTGAATAAGTATTATCAAGTAGATTTTCACAACTACAATAAACAATTTACGCATAATTTTCTGTTAAAGAAAATAAATCTCTGTCCCTTAGTTTCTAGAAAGGGTTGACCGATATCGTTACTATATAATAATAAAAAAAATTTACATTTTTGTTTGAAACATGGAGTGTCAAACTCTTTGCCACAATTAAAGCATATCAAAAATAATCAAATTTCTTACAAAAAAGAATTCAGACAACTATTAGCAAAGATACAGCATACTCAATCCATCAGCCATATTTTTAATTCCCAGAGCCAAGACATTTCAAGGCATTTTTGGAAATGTAACAGTTTTTCTCAATAACAGCAGAAGGGATTTTTTCAGCCATTGCTGACAACATAGTGACCGAAAGGTTATTGCATAAAATTCATTGACTATTATTAAAGTCCCTATCCAAACAGACAAACAAAAAAATCGTAAAAATGAGAAATTATCAGCTAAGAATCAGCAAATAGAACTTCAAAACTTATCTCAAGAAACAATTGGGTTAATTGTCTTCATTCTAAGATGAAACAGAGACCTTTGAGTTAGAAATACAAAACATATTTTCGGTCATTGGCCAGTCTGAGATTATCTCTTGAAGCTTTGATTAATTGTTATATATCTATTTACATTCAAACAATAGCAGAATTTTGCCGTTTTCTGCTCATTATTTCTATAAGTAAATCCTTCAACTTATATAATATGGTGTCATTACTAGTTTTAATTATTCAAAAATATCCAAATTTTAAAATTTTGTCAAATAAAATATCATGATAAAAATATTAAAATTTAACTAAAAATTGGAAGTACTTGAGCATTTTAATAATATAACAAAAATGAATTATTAACAATAAATTATGTCAGTTTGAAAAATATAAATTCTAGTAATAAATTTAACAAATATTAGAATTTAGTTCTAACATAATCAACCCATCAATATCAATGAAGCAAAATTCATAGAAGTTATGTTTAATAATAAAATTGTAGGTTAAAAACATTTTAAAAAATACCTGATACTTTTCACCAAAATCACTACATTCTTTTGATAGTTTAATCGAAATTTGTTGAAAAAGTTCTGCACCTTCAGCACCAAGTTCTAGTCCACTCAGTTTTCCTTCAAGCCTGAACTTGGAAACTACTCTTTGCTCTTCCTCTGTTAGTTTGTTGAGATCGCATCCCTAGAAATTATATTCATTCGAACTGAATAACTTTTGTATAATGTATATTTAATTATATTACCGAATCTATAACCAAAATCTATCTTAATTGCACACAGTATAATGTAGGATTGACTCCAATAGTATATGTTCTATATAATTTTACTTTTTATATTGAAAAAAATGTGTAGCCTCTCTTTGGCTATGTGTGTATGTGTGAACGGAAAATCCTGGAGTACTAGTTAGTTGCAATTAAAAACAAAACTGTTTTTGATTGCAAATTGGGATTGAGATCAGGAGCTGATATTTATAAGTAACATCAATTATATATTTAAATCAATCCTCCTGCAGAAGACACAGGATACTGTTACATTGATGCTGTTAAGTCTTTAAAAAATTTCTGACGGAATTCTTTTCTAAAATATAATTCAGAATTATGCTCTGTATAGAAGGAGATGTAAAGAAATCTGTATACCTTCAGTAGATTATAGATGTAACGAGACCTATATTTTAGACTTCTGGCTGACCGTGCTCTTTCATGAAGTGACATATATTTGTCCGAGGGAATAAGTTTATTGTCTACCATGACAAGAGTTTTTAGTAGCCCCCAAGTAGTTTCTAGTTGGGCTCCTGATTCCTCAAAGCGATCGATAACATCTTCAAAAACATCTAAACCACCTTCTTTGTTACCTGTGGATTAAATGAACTAGTGAAAAATATGCCACTTTATTAAGTCAAGATAGCAATGATAATGCAACAACTATAATGATTACCAACAACTTTATTTTCTGTTTCACGTACACAATGTTCAAAATCTATAATATATTTGCCAAATGTCATGGAACAATTGTCCAGCGTTAAATTCTCAAAATCAGGTAAACCACTTTTGAATAAGGGATTTTGATTTAAATTTTCCGGGTTGGATTCTGGAAGGCTGCAACATAAGAGGCAATAGATATAAATAGAAGAACACCAAGCCAATACACACTGCTGACTATCAACACCAAGTTTTGTTACTTACAGAACAATATACCCATTTCTGATTTGCTGGAAGAGTCTTAAAGATTTGGGTATCCATAATTTCCCTTTAATCAAAGACACGGCCATCGTTTGCCAGGCGGAGACCGACAACAGGTTACGAAACAATGCCAAAGAAGTCGATGATCAAAATTATTATTACAAACAAAAAACGTCGTTTGAGTAATTAAATAAAAAATGAAACCAAAGCAGACTTGCTAAAATAAAAGGGGTATCTTCTTGGTGTATTTTAGTACATCCTGGAAAACTCTTGGTGCATAGTATTAAAAGATCACCACAATATTTTAACATTGCAAGTAAGTGCTTAAAAATAATGGAAAGCTAAGCAATAGATTTATAACAATAATCGCACCAAGCTATACAATAAGTAAACATTCCAATCAATACGAAATAATTTTAAATTGTTCAAAAAAAAAAGTCCACCAAGCAGTAGAGTCATGAACCTGGAGACAAGTTCTTTTCACATAAATCCAATTTAGATATTGCGATTAAAAGTCATTAAAATAAATTATTATGAGTAGTGCCAGACCAAATAATATTACGCTGTATGAGCATATGCCTTAGGTCAAGTCCTAGACCTATTTATACGATAATTCTATCTACGAATCTACTTCAAGAAAGCCAAGCGATTAACAAACCGCTCAAGTCAATTTCCTAAACCCCGTACAGAAATTGCCCGATTAGTTGGCCCTTGTATAAAAAAGACACAATATTGCCTCATTTGTTAGATTACATTGGAGCACTTCACCCCTCAGGATTCATCCGCATTTTGAGAGAAGTACAATCCAAGGGTTGTGTCCCTAGAATGCAAGAAATTACTCAAACAGAAGGTTCTTGATCACTAACTTTTAAGAGAATAAAGGTTCCATCCGAAAGACGTTCGCCCTCGGAGCCGAATGTACGGAATATCTAGATTTTGGAAAATCATGGGTAGGTTAAAAATATTGGGTACATGCACTGATCTGCTGGTAGGATCGGTCTTAAAAGAAACTGAGGGAAAACGTGAGTTCCCTTCAGCTGAGGAGATGATTACTGGTTCATAATTATTTTATTAATTCGTATTATACCAGCAATTAATCATAATTACTGATCTTATCACCATTACGGTTACCATGCAGCTATATTAACAGCTGGAGTAAATTTAAATCAAAATGACAAGTTATTGAAAGTGTAGCCTTTCAAATAACATTTTCACATAAACAGTAACACCAAGACATGTAACAGAAACACATAACAGGTACGTTGATTATTTATCTTGATATTATATTTATATGAATTGACCTCCACTTAATAAATTAAGAAAACATGAAAATAGTTTACAATATGTTTTGGTTGACTAAAACATATTGAGGATATAATACTCCGGTGGATGCTAAAGAAAATTCTCCAATAGTTAAAACTATTTCGTCAATTATAGCAACTTGTAAAGGAAAAATCTAATGTCCTTAAAAGGTTTTATAGCCTATAGATTTTTGACTGAGAGCAATCCTCAAACAAGTGTAGCCAGGTTGGTCGTTGAGACCCACGCTGGTCGAACGATTAAAGTAAAAGTAATCAAGGTTGATATATCATATATGGGGGCTAACTAATATCTCCATCAATGTGTCTGTAGCAGTTTTGGCCCCACCATTCCAGGAGTAACTCGTCACAGAGATTGGGGCCTTTGTCAAGAAAACTTTTTACAAACACTGCTACACAACCATTTTGTTCAATAATGTTCGTCATCTGAAGGCCCGTCCTCTGGATTTGGAATTTGATATTTTGTAAGGAATAAATACTTACTAAAGGGAAATTAGGTATAAAAGACCCAATAAATACAATATTATTTCAGGAAGTGAGAAATAAAATTGTAAGCAGGATGTTACGACACAAACTTTTCCGAAGCAATAGCGATTTCATTACGCTCAGAGAAGAATCCACACAACTTAATAGTAATTTTAAAGAATCTTCAACACAGGCTTTGGAAACAGACGTTGTTCCAGAAATTCCTTTTAAAGTAAGTTAAACTAAAAATATTTAAGTATATAAATTGATTGTTACTTTAAATAATAATCAATAATTTTTTTAAAGAGTTAAGCTTCAAATAAAACTCTTTATTTCAGTATTATTAACAATTCTTAATTTTTATGTGATTGTGAATTTTACAATTTTCAGAATCGTATATTTCAGGTTATAAACGGCTGGGGGCAGGTTACGCATGGATTTGCCACTGTAATACAAATAAATAAAAACTATGCAATAATGAACTAAAAAATGAATATTAATTAATTATAGTCAGGTAATAACTATTGAATACAAGAAAATAAATGAAATGGTTGAGGCAGTGGCAAATCCATTTCACACAAAACCTAATTGGTCACCTAACCTTTTTATTATTACAATTTAAACGAAAAATCAATTTGGTTTATCTGACAGCTCATTTACCCACACTCCTCATCTACTACATTAATAAGGGTTGCCCTGAGAAAGCTGTCCAATAAATTTGCAGAGCATTATTCAAAATGCTATAAAACTGGTATTCAAGATTCTACTATCCTTTGAAAATATATATTTAAAGAACTGAGGGATCTATGAAATTGTTGCCAAAGTGAAAAAAACAATTCAGTAGGCAGAGTGAAAACCCGCCAGCGGATGAAAATTTTGGTTGATAATTTGGATGTATGTAACTTGAAATATAAATACTTTAATTTTGCGGTAGAAGGTGATTAAATTTGACAAAACTCCAAATTAATCAACTAACGGCGCTGCACTAGTGTTATTCAACTTTAAATTTATTTTAATTGAAATTTTTAATAATTTAACTTGATAATATTTTAATCATAATGTTGCTGACTTCTGCTGGCCTGCTGAAGTTGTACCTAAAGCACTGATAATTGAAATTCCAGTAGGGCCCCATACAAATGCGCATGTGTTTGCGAATAAGAAGATGGCTCAAGCTAATAACTTGAATTCATTTTTATTTACGAACTGGCCAAAACTAAGGACCAAGCAAATATCACTTCACTAAGTAAAATTAATTATGTGAATATCAACGGTCGATGGTTGAGTTTAAGGATCAGGTACGATCATATCTCACTGCTTGGTTTGTGAAATCAGTCTTAAAGACACCCAGCTAATAATTTTACGAAGTAAATTTATTTTAGGTAATCTGTAAATATACAGTGCTCAGCAAGGAAGGCAAAATTCTGTTGCAAAAAACTGTAGGTAACTGAAAATTTCAACGCATTGCACGATAGTAAAAAGTGCCTACAAAACGTGGTAACGATAAAGGCAAGAGAAGGGTGAATATTCTGGTGGTCAATGGGGAATCCGCCTCAAGTTGTTATCAGATGATCCATAAGCCACGGTGTCAAAACAACGTGATCACAGAGTCTGGCTTGACAAAAAGGATGGCTGCTCTAAGTAGCAGAGAAGGGAAGTTTAAAGGAATAGTGATGGCAATAGTAGTCAATCTTCCACTAAGTTCAGGAGAATTTCTTGATGGCAGAAGGATATTGCAGTTCCCTTCCTCCATTGTCTCGTTAATTCAGTCTTTCTGATGATAATTACACAGATAAAGTCTGTCTTCCTTCCACCAAATAAAGCCACCTCATTGTATTTTTTATATTTATTCTTGACTGCTTATTTTCCACAGACGTCATATAGAATATCAATGTACATCTCCTGCCTCACTTTCGCTTCTTGGAGAAACTACTTATAATTGTCTAATCCTTTCCAACAAGGTCTGAAACTCCCTTTCAACAGGTAACATTGTTCCTTCTAGGATAATCAGGCTTAATGTCCATCCCAGGTACCACAGGATATCAGGATAACACACCCAGCTGTATTAAATGTAGGTAAGACACTGAACTAAGGTTTTCTCAGAATTTGGATCCTGGTTTCAGGATGTCATCTTTGCCACATTTTTTTTTTTTTGACAGGGTTAAACCATTTTCTTAGACAACCCACCATAAAATCCACTTTTCCAACAAGTCCTTCCTCAGCGAACTTCCTTTTCTCAATTTTTTTAATCAAACTTCTCTCCCAATACTTCTGAGAGATTTTGACACAATGTTGACATTAATTTAAAAAGTACATAAAATGTGCTTTAGTACCGTAACAGTAATTAAGTATATCTGCTGGTACACTAATGTATTTATTAAATTAATTCAGTATGTCATTGAAGGAGTTCCAAAAAACAGCTCCATCATTTTTAAAATACTTTAAGAAAGTGATTAGAAATTTTAATTGAAAAAAAATTTTAATTTGTTAATTGTAATTAATTTTATGTTTTTCAGCCTGGAAATTACGAAATAATTCTGCATTATGCTTTATCTTTCTTCATTGGATTCATCATCACTTACTTCTGCTTATAAACTCCAACTTTATCCAAGTGAATAACCATTATGTTGATAACAATAATCAGACGTTCTTAAAAAGTATTGTTTTCATTTATCTTACATTTCTAGCTTTATTATATTTCCTCATTTTTTAAAAGGTTTTAAACCTAAATTTCACAAGCTGCTACATATACATGCTATTCGGTTCTCCGCAAGCAAATCATTTTATCTTAACAAATCAAGACGAGTCAGATCTCAAAACCAGATTTTCAAGTAACTACTAAAAATTGATTGCCAAATACAGATATGAAAGTTCCTAGTTTCTCTAAGGGGGGCCTAAGATTTTATGAGATCCAAACTCCAAATGAAACTTATTCTTCATTAATATTATTAGTGCCTTAAGATCCCAATTACTATAACTACATACTTTAGTTATTCCGGGACGAATTCCTTTAAATTAATAATATAATTAACAAAATGTGAGTTGTACATTAGATTTTTTTACATTAATATGTCCGCGTCTGGCATATGTTCCCAGGGAAGATTGATTAAAAAAAGTAAATTATTTTATATGTAGTTAATTATTAGATCAAACAGAGAGTGAGATGGGTGTCTCTGATTGATCGGTTTGTTTGGACCGTTGATATGAGATGCACTACATTTGATCTTCATTGGTCTGAATTGTGTTTTTTTTTTGTAACTCCAGATGATGCCTGAATTGGCAAAACGTTGAATGATTAATTTTTTTACCATTATTTTATAGACTTATGTTTTGTTTTTGTTTTTTTAGCTCTCCAATTGCAGCCTTATAATTATTTTATGTCATTTTTGAGTTTTTGCTAATTTTTATTAAAATAAATGAAATTGTGAAATTGGAATTGAAGTATTAGCAGAGGGGAAATGGGGGAGCTGGCAGTGGTCTTGGTCCTGTTTTATTCATATTATCTTATACTGGTCAAGCCTTAAATATCAGGCCACAAGTGAAAAGAATCTGTAAAATAGTGTAATTTTCAATAACTGCACTGCTTAAAAACTAATCATTTTTACTACTCTAACATATCTGTCATCTGTCCATCTTTCAAGACCATTTTAGCAAACAATTTTTTATTATAAAGAATGAGGCGATGAAATGCCAATCAACGATTTTGCGAAACATTTTAAAGTTAAAACATTTATGATTGGTTGGTCCTAGAACCTAAACAAATTGTACTTGCTCGGGGCAGGTATCCAAATTAAATTATTATGGGTATTCTGAGAAAAATAAGAGAGAGACTTTTTTCCTTGATCAGTTGTTTCTTCTATAACTATCAAGCGAATAGTTATGAAGCAAATCAAAATCCTCTGGTTTAATTCATTGCTTAAGAAATCATCATGCATTTCATTTTTGATAGCCTGTAAATTGTTTGAGAATTTCTTAAAATATTAGCATTGAACTAAGTAAGTAAAAGAGATTGAAAGAAAAACAAAGACGTCTTAGAACAAATAAACATAAATATTATTTACAATTCATACAAATAAGAAAAATAAAATACCTTTATAAACAGGTAAGTTATTGTCATTATGTTTTTTTTGTCTTAACTATTCTTTTTTTCTAACATCTTCGCTCTTCGTAATATAGAGACCTTTCTCAGCTTCCTGGAAAAATTTGTATTTTTATTTTTTAGATAGTTTTAAATAAATGTAACAACTAATGAGTTTAGTTTGTACAACTCCAGAATACTACTGCATTATCAGTTCAAGGTGTTATCTAGCAGATTCGTGATAACTAACTAATTTGTATGTAATCGTACAATTTTTATTCAAGATAAAAACATGAGAACAGCAGCAGAAAAATTAATAATAAAAAAATTAACCAATAATAAAAATACCTCCAAAGCAATTTGTTTCTGTGTACATTTTGTCTGTATTATGATATCTTTAACATGTTCTGCAGAATACTTTTTACTAAATGAAATTATAGCTGCCCTATCTGCTTTAAGGCAAGCTTGTGGCATGTTAGCTAACGAATGTGCAAAATTAACTGCTTGACCTAATCCTGAAACAAACATTAACATTAAAAAGACAAAAATTAAATAAATATTATTAACTAAACACAAATGGAAAGAAGATCTGAAGTATGTAATTTTAATAAATTAGAATCCTTTGAGAACCTCAAAGTTATTAGACAATGAGAGGCAACAGAGGCAGAGATAAAAGAAAAATCTGAGGAAGTAATTGGGGTTTAGGTAAAATAAATAATTCATTAAAGCACCTGTTCCACATGCTACGATTCTTGATGCAATGCCTGATTCAAATGCTTCTTTTGATTTTAAAACCCGACCAGTTAGCATAAGGTCTAGAGCTTTATTCATACCTAAACTGTTGCACAACCTTTTAGCTACAGTATCAGAAATAGGAACCCCTAAAAAAACAATGAAAGTTTCCTATTAATAAATAAATATAAATTATGATAACAGAAAATAATGTGGGTTACTGGTTGATTAAATTATACAAGAGGTTTGTTTAAATCTGAAAGGACATAACATAGGCCTTTTTAAAATTACTAAGATAGATCAGACATCATATTACTTTTTTAAAGAAAGATGTTCAAAATTTCAGCTTTAAAAACAGTTTTAGGTACATTAATCATGCACCAGTAAAACTATGTAAAGTTCAGTAAGTAAGCAAAGATAATAGAATTCTATATTTCTGTTGTGATATTTTATTTTGAGCCTGCAAAGGCAATGAAAGCACTATTATCTTTTTAAAATATCTAAAAATATAATTGAACAAAAACTAAATACTTCTACAAAGACTTTTTGTTAGATGTGAAAACAATACAGTATAATTAAATCATAATACATTTAGAATAACTTAAGCAAATGTGGCCCATCATATATTTTTCATCACACTGCTACTGTTAAAATACAGTAAAACCTCTATCCGTCACTCTCTGTTAACCGTTGCCTCAGTTTGAGAAAAGAAAAAAAAAGAAGTATATATTTTGTTTGGTTGCTATAAGTCATAGACGCCGGCTAAGAATCAATCGTTGTCTCTTGACAACTTAGTTTTCTAGGATCTGTTGTTTACTCAAAAACTCACATTTCTCATAAATTAATTATCTTCTCATCTATATCTAATGTAGCTTCCGCTGTCGAACTACCTTCAGTCTTCATTCTTGTCATAAAAAAAGACAATAATGTTGGAAAAAAAGACAAAGGAAGAGTTTATATTTCGCTACTAAGTTTGAAATTGTATAACGTTTACAAAAAGGTGAAAGTGCTTCAATCATAGCAAAAATCTATGAAATTCCTCGGACGACAGTTAATGATATAAAACGAGCGGGGGACCTCTAGAGTATGTCCCTTCTATTTAATCATTTAATGATTATTAAGAAGGAGCATACTACGTTTGTGCAAGAGGAAAGAGCTTAACTCCACCTTTAAATTGATATTAATTTCTCAAGGGGGAAAAATTGGACATACAATGATTGTGCTTTTAGCCATCGATGTACGTAATTATTATTTTAAAAAAAATATGTTTACTAAGTAGGTAAATAAGTTACGAGTACATATATAATGTCGAATGTTTGAAATATATTGTTCAATTTATGTGTACATATATATTTATATGAGACATATGACTCCCTCCGATATTCGTCTATTTCCCAAATCCGTCACCATCTTGGTCCCATACCCTGACGGATAATCGAGGTTCTATTGTACATAATTTTACGATTTTTATTATTAAGAAAAATAATATGACTTCAACCATAACTCATAAATTAAAAATATCTTTTTTAATAAATATTAGTTACCAAATTTTCTAGCATAACCACCCATAACAGCAGTTTCTTCAACAATTCTAAAATCACACCAAAGAGCTATATCAAATGCTAATCCAACAGCAAAACCACTTATTGCTGCCACAATAGGCTTGGAAGTAAAGGTTTCCAGTAGGGCCTAAAATACCAATAATCTACATTGTACTTATTCTAATAATTATTAAGTACTTTTTAGACCCTTATATGTTTTGTTTACTAACAATGTCTTCTATTTCATTAAAATACTTTGGGTTTTCATTGAATTCAGTTAAATCATAGCCATAAGAAAAATTCCCTCGCTCCCCATACAAAACTGCAACAGGTGAAGATTCATCTCTTTCAAAAGATTCAATGGCCTCCTTCAACTTTTTCATCAAGTCTATATTAAAACGATTCTTTGAATCCGGTCTATTTAATCCAACGTATGTGACAGGACCAACTTTTTTTATAATTAAAGAATCTGTAACAAAAATAGTATATAATACGGAAAATATATCAGACAAAGAAAAGAGGAGTCAATAAAAAATAAACACGTTCTGAACTCAAAACTTACTAGAAGATGAATATCTACATATTTGAAAAATGGATAGTTTTTCAGAATATTTAACTGTAACTACAGGCAATAATCCTTTCTTTAGTAACCTTCCAAACATCTAGAAAAAATATAAATGCATATCATGGTAAATAGCAATGGTATATGTATATCAGTATGAGCAAACAAACAATACAAGTTTTATAATGTTGAATTAAAAGGTTTTTGCACGGATATTTAACATCCAGTTGTATATGGGATATCTAAAAAGGATTCAAGAATCAATGCAAAAAATGAATGTAAATCTTATTTGGGGCAAGTGAAATTAATAAAAACGAATAGTATCATCAAAATATTAGGATCACCTCAGATCACCATCAGCGCAATACACATTGAGCTACCACGCTGCCAAATTAATCTAAACATTTTTTTTTATTTTGGTATATTTTTATTTCTCTTTTTGTTAAATATTTTACCTTTGATTATTACAGACAACTTTATTTATTACAATTAATATCAATACAATCCTCCAATTTATGTCTGAAGCCACCTATGAGACATTTTCCAAGGTTTGTGCAGGCAATCAGTTCAAACAGTTATTCATTTAAATGCATAATTCACCATTGGTGTAAACGAAACACCATTTATAACAATTGAAACATTTAGAACAAATTGTGACAACAGCAAGTTTGGGGAACCGGCAACCAACTTATCACCTTATCAAATCAACAGGTTATAAACAAGCTGAGCATGTCAGGGAGGAAGGAAACATTGTTATCGTGCAAATATTTCTAAGATTGCAATAACTGAATAAGCGGTAAAACACTCGGTTACTTGTAAAAGTAGCTGCTTAGTTTTTAAAACAAGTACTAATTCCGCAGGTTGAAGTAGAGTGAAAGAGAAAATGCGAACTTTTTATTTCTTGTAATCCAACTTTTTGTTAATTTATTACTTTACCTTTAATGCCATTTTACACTACGAAATACTAAAGCCTGGGATATTAGATTGTCATTATATGTTTTATTCAATCATTGTTCCCTTAATATTTCGTTTTCAAAAAGGCGCATTAACTCCAAATTAATTAATATATTTAACAAAATTAATATATTTTGTGATATGTATTATCTTCCCTTAACCGAGTTGGCTTCATAGTCTTTATGCTTGGAAATTTTGACAATAGTTTACTAATTTAAGAGCAACAAATACTGCGTGACATTGGAGGACGAAGTGGCATTATATTAAATGTATCTTGGCAAAAGTAAAAAAACTGAAAAGTTGGTCTGTCTCTGTTAACTTTGCCATCAAGCATAATGAAATGTATTTTTCTGTATCCAAGAAAAATTATGCATCATAAATATAAATGGACTTTGGAAGGTCATGAATAAATTAATTATGAAATTAACGCGTTTCTTAATCAACCGATAATAAGGTTTGAGCTGATCGAGATTCATTTCGTGGATCAGGAATTAAATCTATAAATATATTGATAATGTTCGAATCCGGTCTCATTAAAATTTATCTCGTTGCGGCCCCAAGGAATGTGCCACCACCGTCCCACTCTGGTCAAAGTGTTGATAACAGTTAGGAATATTGGCCATTTTTGCTTTAAAAATAGTAAGAAAGTGCAAAATTGTAAATTAAAAATATGTATTTTTTATAATTTTTGGTCAACTGTTTTGAATTTTTAAATATTTTTATATTAAAGAGAAAAGATACGCTCCCGGCCGGGATTCCAACCCGGATCCTGGCCGGGGGCATATCTTTTCTCTTTAAATAAAAATATTTAAAAATATGTATGTATACTTTTAAATTTTTTACTTCAGTTGTTTTCGTTGCTTAAGGATTCTTCAGATCCTGGTTGAAGTCCTCTCTCAGACAACTCTTCCTTCATATTCTGCTCTTGTCTTTTCTTGAGTCGTCCTCTTTTTCACCTCTTAATCGGGTGAAAGAAGAAGATTATTTTGAACCACCACTCGCCTGGCATTCTATGTAAACGAAACATTTCAACCAATTTAATTCAATTACATAGAATAAAAGTTTTTCTTGAGCAGCGTTCCATCTGATCCTGTTCTTTGGGATATACATACTATAAGTCCAGGAATGGTTAAGGGATGCTTCCAGAAGTTCATTTCAACTGCTTATAACTCTGCACGTTTTGTGATCATCCACGTAAACGGTGCGAATCCGGAATAAAGTCGCGTTATCATTTCTGAGTGCTCAACTAATGATGTCCAGCGCTATTCGCGGTAACCAACTGCTTTGTTTTCAATTTGGAAGTTTTTATTTGTTGGAATTTTGAAAAATATAATGTATTATTTGAAGTTTCAAGCCCTACCAACTAACAGGGTCAAACTAGCCCTGAAGAAAACCTGCAATGTGGGTCGAAACGTACGAGTAAAACGTTTTCCCTATATAAGATAATTTTCTTGACCTCTACCCGGACCATTTTCTTCCTCATATATACAAGATCAACTAATATTATCCAAGATATTATTTTAAAGTATTTAATTATGTACCTATCATTGTTGTCGTTTCGGATAGTATATTTTTTTTTATTTCGATTTTAAAGATATATGTTTAATACAACATCGTATTATGCTTTTGGGCATTTTTATTGAGAGATAAAATGAAAAAGATGTTTTAACTTGTGTCAAGGAACCGAAAAACAGTAATGTGTCATATTTATTTGTAATTAGTCTGTGAACTCGCTTTATACGACTCATCTTGGAGTCGTTTTAACAGATCAATGTTGGCGCTGTTCCAGATTGCGTATTAAGTTCAGTGGAACAGCTCCACTAATTCGGTTGCATCTCTATTCCTGATTCCGGAGTTTCATAGAGGATTAAGTCATCTCTATAAATTATGGATTACAGTAAATTCATTATTTCTGTAATATTGATAAGTTTTTTCGCACCATCATATTGCGAAAATAAATATTCTAAGGATGCAAATTCTAAATATCACAAGACTCCTCATAAAGTGCAATTTGTTGATGAGCCAAATGTCAATATAAGAAATATTAATAAGCCTTTTAGGATGGCAAAACTCAATTTACTTTGGACAAAAGCACAATCTGTAAGAGCATATTTTTTATTTAATTTTATTCATATTGTTTTTATTATGAATTCCTATCATTGGGAATCCATCACTGGCTCAAATACTGTAAATACTATTTGTAATTTGTTCCTATACTTATATTGTAAACCAAATTAATGAATTGTATTTTCTAAGTTTGCTATGCAATTTTTGTTTTAGTATCAGAGCATGCATTGAAGTTGTTTGTTAAGAACTGTTTTTATTTTATTTCTAAGATGTTTAGAAAGAGCAACTAAAGCTTAATCAGAATTGATGATCGATTTGCACCATCTAATCTAATAATTATTTTAATTTTTGTCTAGTAATAGTTTTCAAATTTTCTATCCTTCATCCACTAAAAGTGGTAGTTAATTATTCTTTGAGTACTAAATTAAAAAAAAATTATTGAAACTGGGTATTCAGAAGCATTTAAAAACATACATCAAACGTACCATTTATCTCAGTGTGACCTCTGATACCGAAATAATCAACAGATATAACATCACCATTCGCCGTTTGTTAACAATTAGTTGTTAGGTAGGTCCTCACTATGAAGGAACTAGTGGCTCATGCATAATTCTCAGACAACCACTGTATACCAATTTTAAATTATAATTAATTCTTGACTTAGATGACGGAATTTATTTTTTTACAGAGACTTACAGAACCTAAATTAAAATCTCTGTTCTCTGAACTAAAAATGCATGATAAAGAAGAGTTGAATTTTAAAAAGTTAAAGGCCGAAGGGAAAGATAAAGAAGGACTACTTGAAGCAGACATGAGAAAAAGATTAGTAGGTAAATTAGTTGTAAAATTAGATACGTATTCATTAGCGTTAAAGGCTGCATTTTATATTTTTAAATTTATAACATATTATAAGTAAACTTTATTATATTTTTAGGAATAATGAGTTCCTATGGTTTACTTGAGCATTTTGATGATGTAAGTAATCCACAAAAACATAGAGATCATGAGCCTGCTACTGGAAAAGTAAAGTACATGAATAAAAGTCTATTCAAGGATAAAAAATTAAATAAATTGTGGGAGAAAGCTGAAACTTCTGGATTCACTCGTAAGTCTTATACATATGTTGCCATTTAGATTTCTATAGCATAAAAGTTAATTAATACAAGCATTGATGAGACCAATAAGAAATTGTCATTACCTTATGTGCAAATATACCTATGATATGGATCAATTAAACAGTAAATACAGTTTAGTTAAATTATATTCAATAAGAGTTGACATTCTGTAATGCAAGAAAGCTTTTTTCTGCCACAGATTGACATAAAACACGAACTATCAGATTCATGACAAACTCCTACATTTCTCTTTGACTATTCACTTTTAACATGTTCATTGTTTAGTTTTGACCTAGATTTTCTGAGTTATACCAAGTATGAGTTTAAATTAAATTACATTTTGGATCTGCCCATTTACATTTTTTAAATACATATGTATCTATAATTTATATTGTCTGTAGTAAAACATAAATTTTATTAAAATAATACTTCACCTCTAATAGCTGAGGAACTTAATATCCTTCGACAAGAGTTCGAACACCATCAGGAAAAAGTAGATCAATATTATTCTGTCCTAAATGATGTCGAAATGGGTGATCAGGATGCTACCAAAAAGAGTAAGTATCAACAGAATTCTTGTTGTCATTTATCGATTAATTTTATTATTATTTAAGATATCTATCTATATTTAAAATATTAACAATGATTATTGATATTTATAAAACATAAACTTTTTATTGAAATCATTTTTACCATATTATCAAATTGTACATGGATATTAGTTATCCAGTTAAGTTCTTCGAGACCCAGCAATCAGATGCGGGCAGTGGGGAAAAACTTACCTAGCATGGTAAGCCTTTAGGCATGCCATCTTCTGTCTATACCACAGTTTTGTTTATTCCTTCCTAATAATGTCTTCCACAGTTAGGGGTCTTGGGAATTCTCTGCTGGAGTCTCTTCAGCCCCTATGTTTAACTTTCATATTTCAACACATCGTCTTGTTGGGACTTTGCTCTGGACAGCACCTGCATTGCCTCATGTGATACAGCCCTATACATCTTCGTGATCTGCAACAGAGCAAGTCTTCATCTTTTGCTGTTCCATGAGATGTCTGTGATGTAAACCTCAGAATACCCAGTACTGCACTGTTATTATTGCCATGCCATGCCTTACTCTATTTATTCCATAGATGGACTGAGTCACTCTATTCATGTACAGTAGAACTACTCTAATCCATCGTGGATGTGTGATCCTGTATTGTCTCTTCAGTATTATTATTTATTATTTATGTGTGACTCTTGTTTATTACCATGCAATTCGGCCTAAAAAGGCCCATTGTGCTCGAGTCCTAAAGATCCCTAACATAGGTCTAGACTTCTGAGAAATTTTAGATAGTCTTTAAATCTCAGTTCTTGGAGTTCCTTGTGTCCTCCAGGGCCAAGGTCAAATGTCCTCTTTCGACTTAGTGCTATACATTCAAAGGGAACGTGCCAGAAGGTTCCGTCCTCCTCTGTGCACCATCTGCACCGAGGTTCTTGTTCAATGCCCAAGCGATGCATGTGTTTCCTGAGTTTATAGTGCCCAGTGATGGTTTCATCCATACTTTTGAGGTCAGTTCTTGACATGGAGAACTGGAAAAATGGCTTCTTTCTTGATTTCATCAGAAAGATTATCATTGGGATCCTTTATAAAAAGTTTAGTGTGCCTTATCTTGGCTCTATCCCAATGTGTTTTTATCTTCCTCTTGGCTAGTTTGTTAATTGTATCCTTAGCCAGGGGAAGGGGAACCCCGCACCATGGTTCTGGTCCAATTGGAGCGATAACTGCTCCTTTCTTCGCCAATTTGTCGGCCCTTTCATTTCCTGGAATATTACTGTGCCCAGAGATCCAAAATATGCTAACTCTGTGATGTACAGCTAGTTCATCGAGTCTTAGACAGCATTCCTCCACTAGGTCTCTACAGTAAAATATTACAATCTATCGCTCAAAGATCCACAAAACAATTTCAAAAGCATTCATGGCATTGGTCTGTAAAATCCAAGTAGGGAGTTCGTTGCCACCGCCCAGTCCTTGGTTCAGAGTTTCACCAAGATTTTCAATAAAAACGGCAACAATCTGATCATCATAGAGCTCTCTATTGGTTCTACAGTCTTTATCACAGTTGGCAATCCACTCTCCTCGATTTCCCGGGTGCAATAGAAGAGGGCAGACTAAAGGGTTTCTACTGTTAGTATATATAAAAATTGATTAGGTGGGCCCTGTTTCTTGATTCTCTTCGAAGTATGACTTGAGTTAAATGCATCTATACTCACTTTCCTCCGCCACAATGCTGTAAATTCTTTTTCTGCCCTTTGGTACCTACCTTTGTTCTTGACGATTTTGATTATCAACATTGAGAGTTTTTATATTTTTAGTTATTGCCATAATTATTTTGAAATCATGAAATGACTAATCTCATGGATAATTGTTAACTACATTATTTCAGATTCAGTTGATATTAAGCTGGAACATATGAATGAAATTGATCAAGCTGAAGAAGGAGATGATATGTCCAAAGATTATTTATCAAAAGTTAATCAACTAAGGTGGGTATTAATATTTTTAAAGTGTCTATACTTGTCATTTATAATTTACATGCATACCTTAGTTATAAATATAATTTTTAATTTTATTATGAGAGTTGAAATTACAAAACATTGTATTAGAGGTGCTTAATATTCAATTTGTGACACATCTTATATTGAAAGTCATCTTATTATTCAATGAATAATTATATGATTATTATTTATTGATAATACAATTATTAAACCATATGATTATTATCATCTAATATTGAAAATCATCTTATTATTCAATAAATTGAATACTCAGAAATGCATTGATTCTTGTATTTATTGATTGAGCTCATTTTTTGCTTAAAATACTTTAAATCCTTAAAAGAAAATGCTATAAGAAAAGTTGTTGAAGATGAAAATGAAAATACAATTAATGAATTTAAAGTTATGCATATATAGCCTGAAATTTGTTTACAAGGCATTTCCAAACTACGGCCAATGAGCCAACACTTGCCCATGAGCATCATAAATCTGGCCTTATATATATTTTTCTTCCAGTTTTACTATTTTAACGAAAACTTATTTTTTAATAATTTATTTTAATATATGTTTTGTACACCAAACTCGAGAAGTTTTACCTAAGATTTCATACAATTTTTTATGAAAATTTGATCTAATCTCCATTCCTCGTGATCATTGTAGTGATCAAATAGGGATTCTTTACAAGTTAACAATCAAAAATTTGTTAACTTTGTAATATCAAATTTCCACGACTAGGCAGTTTTAAGTAACGCAAGAAATAAATGTCTTGTCTAAACTAATGAAAATAGTAGGGTTGTCATCATTGCTTTTTTCCATTAAAATCTGAAAATCTGAAAATTTTGCAATTACAACAGTTTCTTTGGTGCTTACAAGGAATAAAAAAATATTTATTTTTATTTATAACCAATTATGAAACATAATAACTGTTGTATATAATGAAATTTAATATTTTTAGTTATCAATTTTTATGTTGATTTGGCTGTAAGTTGATCTAGTTTTGTCCCTTGATTTTTAATGGAGCCTATTAAAGGATCATGTGATTAAGAAGTTTAGAGATTCCTATTATAAAATTAATTAGTAATTAATAATTAAACCTAATGATAATGAAGAATTTATTTATATTCCAGGGAAAAACATAGGGAAATCAGGGATGATTATGATAGATTATACAGACTTGCGATGAGTGGGCCAGATAGTAGAGAATTTGTCGAGCCCAAAGTTCAAGGTTTATGGAATATTGCCATCAAAGCAAATTTCACTCCTGATGAATTGGATTCGATCAGGGTTTGTATATTTTCCTGTAATATCAATAAATATAATAAATTATTTTAGAAGTAAATTTTTCACTTTTATATTTATGTATTAATTTTTTTTAGTTTCACATATGTCATCAAATATTTCAGTCCAATTCAGCTTATTTTTTTATAAAGATAACTTTCATTAGCTTTTATTTCCAAAATTTCCAGCTTCATTTCTTTTATTATTTGATTTAGATACACTTTCATTTTTCTCTGAAAAAAAGAAAATTATGGGCTAATTACTCGTTGTTCGGGATTTTTTGATAACATAAAGCTTATTTCACGTGGAAGAAATAATTTTGTGGTAATTAATGTGAATTACTTATTCTGAAAGTCAACATTTTGGCCCAAACTTGTAATAAAACCGAACATCTTTATTTATTCCTAATAAGACTCCAGTCAACCATCAAAAATCACTTAATATTGTTTAACATTTTGAATTAAACAGTATTGATAACATTATATTTTCCAAACTTTTGCTACCATTCTAAAAAACAAAAAGAATTTATGTTTTTGACAAATAGAAACCATTTTTTTTTTCTTTTTAAATTTAGCCTATTTTTCCATTTTGTATTGATGTTAGAACCTTGATAATTTGGACGAATTGTTCTGTATTATGAAATACGGAATGTGTTGGGGATTTACAACACATGCACAAAACATGGTTATTTCCCTTTTTTTTTTTTTTACTTTGAAAAAAGTCCTTAAAATTAAAAAGTCCTTCATTGGCAAAATCTTACATAAAATTTGATTCAACCTAAAAGAAAAAGGAGGAGGAAGTATGAGCCTGTTCCGACTGTTGTTATCAAACCTCTTATTATCATTTTTATTGAGGTTCTACTATAATATAAAGAAAAGAAAATTAATTGTGGGACAAAAAGTGTTTATATAAACAAAAAATATACATATAAATGAATGCTTTATTGATGATGATTGAAATACAAAAAATAAGTTTTTATAAAACCAACAAACCTACATTCATAGTGAAACTGATCTAACATTAAATTATATAATTTCACAAACTTTAAAAATCTAAAATCTGAATTCATTCATCCAGTAAACAATTTTATTTTATGGTATAATTACTTTCTTGACTGCTTACAAGGAAATAATAATTAATTATTATATTAATAATACCAAAATTTTGACAATTTACAAAACATTCTTCAATATTTCCATTTTTTTTAATAGCATTATTGTTATTCCAATGCACAAAGTACAAATATTATGAACTATTCCAAACTAAGCTAAAGTATTAAAATATATTGATTTAAAAACTCATTGCTTAAAATTAATAATAAAATATTTATAGGTAATAGTTAAAACTCAGACTTAATTTTATAAGTACTTCTAAAATTTGTAGTCGTTGATTATTGCATTTTTAGGTTGAATTATCTCATTATGAAAAACGTCTATTAAAATTGAGAAGAATGCATGTTGATGCAGCTTTAGAAGAAGAGTTGAAGAAGAAAAGTAAAGATCTCGACAAACTTTCAACTGCTGAAATCACAGAAGATATGATAAAGAAGCAAACCAGAAAAGTTGCTAAAATACATTTAGATATTGAGTCTAGAATTGCAGCTAGACATTCAGAGTTGTAAACTAATATTTGATCCTACAATGTATATAATTTAATTGTAAATTTTAATTAATAACCAAAATTATTCTTTATATTTTTCTATTATAATTGTCTATGTGATACTAATCTATAATGAGTTATAGAACTTAAATAAAATTTATAAATGTTTACTTATGCATATTGTACAAACACTGAGCAGGATTAACCATTAGCATTTTAATGTGAATACTTCCAAAACTTAACTTCTTAAGTTATTTCAGAAAGAAAATGCTTTTAAATCATTGCTAATTGAATTTCTAACTTACAATGAATCGTCCCAATCAGTGGGTTAGTAAAGTTCCTTTCTAGGTTAGATCAAGATTCTGAAAAAATATTCAACCTGAAAAGAAAAGTAGAAAACTTGATGTGAATTAACATACACTTTATGCTTAATTAATAAAAAAATCTTAGCCAACTATGTACATATTTTTATGTATAAATCATCCTACACATTTATGTATAACAAAGGCTGCACAAGGGAGTGGGAAGATCAACCAGCACTAGTAATTATAATTACAAGAATAAATAAATTAACTAATGAGTGCATAAACCTTTTTTTAATTGATTTATTCTTGAAATTTACAACTGTATTATAATAATACAACAAGTAAACGGCAGGAATGATACATAGTGCCATGGGTAATGACAGGTAGAAAAACTACCCAGTGATAGTACTCAAATATAAATTCAACCTAAGAAGGTCACGAGGCCATCATCTTATTGCATAAACTAAAAAATTAAATAAATAAAAGTTGTTTATGATTGAGAATGTCTATATGATGCCTTTTGCTTCTCAGAGAATAATAATAACTAACTGTCAAGATTATGTTGATTTTTAGGCATCATAAGAATTTAAAATTATATTAATGCTCTCTTACTATAATAGAGTTGTAAGCCTTCTTTTTTATTTTTTTGTTTTTTTACTGAAATTCAAAGGGGCTGAAATAATCAATGGAGACAACAATAGAAAGAATAAAATGAAAATTAAAAATCATTAGGTTTTCTTTACGATAATAAAAAACAGTTCAGGATATGTTCTCTATTGGATGAACTTCATATCTAAGCAATTTATTAAATACAATATTTTTATGAATTTGCTCATTAATCATATTATTTACTTCTAGAACACCATCTTCTGGTAGGTCTGTTACATGCACAGCATTTTTTATTTTATTTTCTCCAAAAATAGACCTCAAAGTATTTGGTCTCAATTGTCTCGCCAAATCCTGAAATAGTTATTTTAATTAATAAAAGAAAAAAATAAGAGCTATTTTATAATATATATATATATATATATATATATATATATATATATATATATATATATATAAGAAATAGTCTTGTCAATGACTTTTCTAAATTAAACATGTATTTAATAATTATGATGAAAATTTTATTGACCATGTCGAATCATTGCAATTCTATCCAAATTAAATCAGAGTGAATCAATTTTAAAATTAAAAGTGTATAGTAACAGTTAACTTTATTCTAAGAATTATAGTGCAAGACTACACTACTTAACCCTCACGGTCACACCCTAGTATGTAACCTGTTAAGCCACTCGTAGGTTCCAAGACTCCTGCGTTAAAATATTCGCATTTTTCAGTTATTTTCTTTTTTTCCTTCACAATTACAATAATTAACCCTCCACAGCCGAGAATTATTTATTTAAAAAATATTTGATTTTTCTATTTGTTGCCAATGCTCGCTTGTGGCCGTTAGGTTTAAGGCGAACCTTGGGGTTTTCCTCCAGTGATGAGAAGTACAGCCTTACCCACCATACTTGCCTTATTATATGGAATAATCATATTTTTATTTATTTTGAATGCCACACATTTCCATTTATTCCGAATGCTACAGCACATTTTACATGACAAAAAACTATAATGTTAGAGAAGAATTGGTCGACTGTATCTTCTAATGTAAGGAAGAAATAGTTGGGGGTGCAGTCAATCAAAACACCTAAATAAGTGTAACTTATTTATTATGTGCCAACGTTTCGGCCTACAATGTAGGCCATCTTTAGGGCTAAGAGAGAGAAACAAACAGAAATATATAAAAACGTTGCAGTAACAAGAACTTTCCACTCTTGTACCACTTTATATATTCTTGTTACTGCAACGTTTTTATATATTTCTGTTTGTTTCTCTCTCTTAGCCCTGAAGATGGCCTACAGTGTAGGCTGAAACGTCGGCACATAATAAATAAGTTACACTTATTTAGGTGTTTTGATTGACTGCACCCCTAACTATTTCTTCCTTACATAAAAAAGTTTAATGTTTTTATTTATTCAATATCCATCTCCCTACATTTTGTTCTGAAAGATGCAATTACTGGTAAACAATCAATGTTTTTCAGTCTGGCAATGACGATTTGCATACTTTGCGGTAAAAAATTATATGATTGATTACATCTTTGATAATAATAGAAGGAACATTGGGAAAAAATTGTTTTGCTATGTTTCAACTATTCATTTATTTTACTATATCTGATGCCAAGTATTTTTACAAATCTTATTCACTCTGTAATATATAAGTTCTTTTGGTACTACTGTACATCTATTTTCTGATTGAGTCTTATCTATTAAATAGGCTAATTAATTAATTTTAAATGCTTTATCCAGAGTCCATTATGAAAAACAAAAATTCGCTTAAAATTACATTTGTATTATTATAAGAAACTTACTGGATCATTAGGCCCGGCAAAATTTCTGAAATACTTAGGCGTATTTTCATCCATTCCTGTTACTTCCATCGCCACGCAAGCGCCAGATATCAGTTCACAGACCATTTCCTATAAAGCAAATTTTAATGTTAAAATATTGTACGAGCTCAAGGGGGGGAAAAAATAATGTAATGAATTTTTTAAAAAATTAGCATACCATGAAGTTACTTAAAATTGCTCTATCATCATTTTAATAATTATAACAATAGTTTTTTAATTTAAAGGTAAACTAAGTATATAACTCAAAATTATAAATTAATATGTTTCTCACAGAGTATTCTAGAAGGACACCTCTATATACTTCAAAAAACTCCTCAGCATTAACATTATCAATATAAAACATTTGTAATGCAGTAATGGTGTATCCTCCATCTTCAATCATACACATAATTTCTCCTAAATGACCTGAAAACCAAATATGTAAATTAAGTTCAACAAGAATGCATTAGCCAATAAGAATCTACATGCGATATAGATTAGAATTTATATACATGGATTGATCGACTGCAAATTTCAAAGACAATGTGTAAGGAAATCGGCTTGATACAAAAAGTTTTATAATTTAAAATTAAACTTATATTGAGTAGAGAATAGAGCTGAACGAACAGAAACCACCAAGCACCCATTCTATTCAGGATACATTGAAGCTTGAATAAAAAATTTATAATGACAAATGCAGCTTCAACTCAATATAGGCTAAAAATATAAATATTGTAATTTGGCTACGAATTGTATAATTTAGAAGGCAGTATTTCCCCCTATATAATAACATTATTACAACAGATGTTTATGGAATATATCGCATAGTTCATATATATCATTTAATCAGTGTATTACTGTTTCTATTTATGGTTTGAAGTTTTATAGAATCTATGATGCAGTACATGTATATTTTGTGTTGTCCAATAGTCGGGTACTGCTATATTTCTACTCTTGGTTATTGCTTGATAAACACATCATTTTAATTTCTTCCTGAAAATTGAGCATTTATTTATTTTCAAGACAATAATCCATATCAAGTTCCAACGTTATAGAATCAATAGTATAAATAAGCAATGCTGAGAAGTCAATCTTCAGACTTCGTAGTTGAAGAAGAGGATTACAACAAACATAAAAATACAATAAATACATGTTGAAAAGTTTTTCATCTATGTAGGGCCTTTAATACGGCCAATATTAAATTTTATCAATAAATTGATGGCCCAAGAAGATGATTATAAATATAATATTAACATAAATATAATTGGCTGAAATAAAAAATTTTTTTTTGCAATTTTACTGAAGAAGCATTAAATATTGAGTTCAAAAAGTGTATATTAAGCAATATGTAAAAAAAATGTTTTTATTATTTTTGTCAATAAGTTTTTAGACCAGCATATAACAAGTTATTTTTTCATGATGTAGTGACCAATCAAAAAAGTATTTTAAAAAATTGAAAACCTATTGAGTATATAGTATAAATATCTATTTAATGATTAATGATTGTTTTACTATGTAAAATTTAAAATTTGATGATAATTAAAAAAAAAAAAAAGAATGAGCTTACCATTTCGAATGGCATGAGGTTTTATAACACAACAGGTTGAGTTTTTTAAAACCACAGTGCTGGTTTCAGATGATGAGGGTGGAGGATTAGCACCGAAGAAATAATTAGATAGCTGAAATAAATAATATTAACTTGAAAATTGAATTTATAAGCATTTTAAGTAGGCCATGACTCCACAAGAACAAATTACAGGTAAAATGCACAAAGAGTTAAAACAAGGCATTAACACAGCAGTATTATATCCTTGAAATATAATGTTCATGATATATTAATTGCATACATTATATGTATGTATACATTGAATGTACATGATATATTCAATACATTAATGAAATATAATGATTTATAAAATAAATAAGGGCATAGGAAAATGCTCAAAACTAAGGGAAAAAAAGCAGAATTTTTTTTATTATTTCCAAATATTTATGTTTAAAAAAATTAGTGTGTCCATCCACATGACTTTCCGTATATGATTGGGTTAAAAGATGATACAGAATACAGTTGTAATTATTCGTTCACCAATTGTAGCCAGATTTAATGTGTACTTTTGTAGAGAATTAAATTATGTTAGAAATCAGTATCTTGAATACTTCAGATGTGTAGTATTCAAATAAGTTATTAAAAAAAACCGAAACAGATTCAGAAGAAACACATGCAAACTAATTTATAGAACATGCCTATTAAGTTCAATGAAAAATAATATGTCTGCTAATATTGATCAGATTTTTTTTTTGTAGGTAACTCGATTATTTTCTTGACTAATGAATGTCGTGCTCCGAGAATTTTCCTGGAGTTCTAAGAGTGACCTGCAACTTTGATGCCAAACCTCAAAACATAAAATGAGCACATCCAAAGTTTTTTGTTCTTTTTTTGGGGGGGGTTTCCCAACAACTTTTTTCCGACCAGAGTTTTTCCAAATATCAGGGAAGACATTTGCAAAAAGTCTCATGATACTTAACAGCTCCATAAAACACTTGTTTATCAATGGTTTTCACTATCAATTTCATTCTGGAGGCCCCTTAAATTCAAGAACAGACAATAGCATTGAATAAATCAACACCATCGTTCGTGAAGACCATCATTGTCAAATCATTGATCAACTCTATGATATGTCTGGTATTTTTTTAAATTAAAAGAAAAAAAAAGACACGGGTAGTTAAAGACCCATCCATGAATGGAAATACTGCCCAACAATACCTCCACCCAACACCATATTTCCTCCCATTCATGGGACCACTATTAGACATAAAAATATTTTCTTCTTCTTTCTTGGCTCTACGACCCATTAATTAGCCTTGGCCTCCTCAATACATACATTGTGCTAGACTACCACACGCATTAGTCTCGCATCTCCTTATATCATTTCTTCCTTCCTCAGCTGCTTCATGAATCGTGCCACTAGTGGTTGGGCCCCATTCCTGCATTCCTGGGAGGACAGCAACAGTTTGACAATGTATCCTGTTCTGCCATGTTGGTTCCGATGTTCCTTCATTGTTTTCTCCTGCAATTGCTATCAACTTCCTCTGAGGTCAGAGACTAAAGGTTTTCAACTGCTCACTCAAGATAGTAGCACCAACTTTTAGGTTTCTCATGCCTGAGAAGATCTTAGGTGGCTTCATAACAGTTGAATCGCTAGCTGTAGAGAAGCAACTAGTCCAATTTTCTAAATTTTACAAGAGAGACAAAAAAAGAGATCATGTTAAGGACTAATCAAAAATCTCAAAAGTTGGACTAGTTGCCTTCCTGCCGTTAGGGATTCAGTTGAGATTTGAGTAATAATACGTAAAAATGTCAAGTGGTACAATTTCTTAACCTCTACTGCTGTTGTAAGGCATGTTATAATGTAACTAAAAGGATGGAATTTACTATGTAATATGAATATAACTATGTAAGAATTTTACATTTCCTTACTTACCCTTTCGCTTTCTGATGTTGTATCAGCAATATGAAATACATTATGTACCAAATCAGCACCATATAATCCCCGTAGGCTTTCAGGAGCTGAATTTTTAGCATCTTTTGGATCCTCAGGTCCTGCAATTTCCTGAAACTTCTGAACAGCATTTTCACAAATGAGTTCCATAGCAATCACAGGACCAGACTTCAAGAAGGTCAATGAAGTTCTGCAAAAATATGTATTAACATTGATATTTAATTATTTTTATTCAGATTAAGTAAAAACTGCTTTGCTAAAATAATCTCAAAATATAAAGATATATATTTGTCTGTTAACATAACTACAAGTATTTTTTAAGTAAAAATCATGTATCATACTGAAATTCTTGGGACCCATTATTTTCAGGATAAATAATTTCGAGTATTTCTGCAGTAAGCTTCATCATACGTAAATTACTAATCTTGAATCCATTGTTTATTATAGATCTTATGATGCGACTTTTGTTTTGTATGCCATCTGGCTTCATTAATACAAAAACCCTAAAAAATTTAAATCAGAATACAGATTGAATTAAACTTAACTGCTGTAGGTTATTAAATACATAAATTAGTAGATTTATCAAATTTATACTTGCTTCTGCATTTCTTCACCCATCTTTTTTTTTGTGTATTCATTAGCATAATCAGTGATCTTGAATTGCCTATTAAATATTTTAATAGTGTTTCCAATATATATATCATTAAGATTGACATCTTCCACAAATATGCGGTTTAAAAATTTCTTATTTCTTTCTTTGTCATACTAAAATATAATAAAAATAAAATATTAATAGTTTTAAAGAAATTAATAAATAATTGACTGATGTCTCAGTTGATAAGTGTTAGTTTGACAAGTCACCACATCCACTATTTGCTCAGAAGATGGCTTAGATCATAGGCCGCAATATTGGCACAATTAAAAAATAAGTTCTGCTTATTTTGTGTTGACTGCACCCTCTGACCAATTCAATCCATCAAATTAATAAGTAATTTATAAACAGTTTTATGGACCTTTATTCTTTTAAAAGTGGAGGTTTTTTCAAATTCCCGGTCGGCTGGGTGGACTGGCTAACCAACAATGCAATCATCAACAATGATTTATCAACACATATTTATTGTCTTGTACTTATTTGGTGTTTTTTTGACTGCACCCCCCAACTATCTCCGTTAACCATTTTTAACATAGCTCAAGATATTTACTGTCAGCCACTTCCTCATCAACAATAATCTGACAATAGTAATATTTAAATGTTGCTAAATATAATAATGTATAAATTCTAACAAAAACATAAAAAATTTACAAAAAAAAAAAAGATGAAGCATTTTATTGGTGTTAATTACCTTTGATTACTTAGGAGTAATTAATCATTCTAGCAGATTTTCCTGCATATAAGGTTGAGATATTGCTAAAGTTAAAAATGTAATATATTGATAATTACACATTTGTTATATCCCCAATGATTTGAATATTGTACTTTACAAATACTTTATAATTTGTATTTTACTTACAAGAATTAATTTGAAGATTTTACAAATATTTTCTTAATTTGAAGATTTAAAATAACAATAAAATTGGAACAGTAATTTTTAAATCATGTTTGCAATGCTAGAGACTAATCATTAGTCTAAATGGATCTTTTTTTTAAAAATAATTGGGGCTTAATAGTTACTAAATACAGATATATGTAGACATAAATTAATTACTAATTTAAAAATTATAGGGCTTGATTGTGTACATTATTTTATTTTATTTAGACTTTATTTTATTATCATTTTTTTTATCAATAATGTTTTTCTCCAATTCTACGAGAAATTCATTGTGACCTCTACCCAGACCACTTTCTTCCACATATATTATCATTTTTACATTAATTTCCTTTTATTACCACATATTTTTCTGCATGTATAGGTATATTTTATTACATTCACTTATTTTATTTTGTTTATATCATTTTTTGTTTTGTTATGGAATGGTTGTAGCTACATAGCGCCATTACTTATTACCCACAAGTGGCAGATTGTAATGTTTCAATAAAGTAGTTAATAAAAGAAAAAAAAAAATTGTAAAATATGTTGCAGAAACGTTTTCAAAAGAAAACACTATTGGTAAATAATAACCATTATATCCAATAGAAAAATCTGTCTTTAAATTCATTGATAAACTGTTTCATTCTTACCAATTCCAAAGTTCCATCTGAAGGAAAGAAAAATAAATAAAATGTCCTTAAAATTGATGCTTCAGAATCAAACCATTCACAATGAAATGAATACTTTTCTGTAATAGGAATTTGTGACTAAAAAAAAAAATAAAAAATAAAAATTAATGAAAGTAAATTACTGTTTATTTAAAAGACAGAATAAGTAAAAAATATTACAAAAGGCATTATCTTTGGTTAAATAAAACGACTCAAACCCAAACAAATCCAATAGGCAATACCATAACAACCATCAAACAACTACTAATGCAACATCTGATTTTTAACTTTTTTGAAAACAATACAAACATTATTATTATACAGGGATATATAAAATTGATACGAGAAAGTAATCCATGCTATTTAAATTATGGATCAGTATTTAAAGCGTCTATAACATTTAAATCTAAAAATGATACAAACAATATTTAATTCATTAGCTACGCCGATCCGGTTTGATAATGGTCTAAAACTTAAATTCTAAACTACTAAACCCAAGATCGCGGGTTCATAGCCCGGCAGGTGGCCCTAGGATTTTTTTAAGGGAGTAAAAAATCCTTAGTTACGCCGTCCTTCGGAAGGGACGGCGAAGGGTCCCGAGCCTGTACGATGTCAGGTACCTACTCGTTAAAAATCTCTATCCTAATTATACCTGGATAGGCAAAATTTAGAGCTCTCACTGTAGCATCGTCCGATTAGCCATAGCGGCATAAAGTGACGTTAAATGAACAAACAACAAACAACTTAAATTCTGAAAATGGTCAGATTTGTTTGCTTACATTAATTTCCTTTTTTGTATGTTTTTTCATAGACCAAACTTCTTCGATTCGGAGCGGGTCTAGGCCTACGGCACCCTCTGGTATTCACCTCATGCCATTTTAACTAGTCAACAAACTGAAAGTCATGGATAATGAAATAATAATTTCCTCACATTAAGAATATTTTGATACAATAGTAATACTTTTGATGTAATAGTAATCAACTGGTTCAATAAAAAAGAAAAATTATAAATATGCCTTAAACTATTAAAAATTCCGTTTTTTAGACTATCGTATCACTAGATTTACCACTGGCCACACTGAGTGGCGGGGTTCCGAGTGTTTGTCGCTGTATAAAATTAAGACCCAGAAAAACGGAATCCTGGAATAATATTCAATGAAATTGGTGAGGAAATTGAAGGTTGACTGGTTGTAACTTCAGATAAGTTGAAAATAGTTGCTGTTTATAAGTTTTACACAAATAAGTGCAACTCGTTTAAAATAAGTTTTACTTGTTTGTGTTAAATTTATTGACGACACACCCATGACCATTTTCAACTTTTCTGATTATTCATTGAATGTGATTTTCAATATGATATGTCACTTACGTCAATTTTATATTTATAATTGGATACGACCCCTGGTGTCCATGGTGATGGGTTAGAGATGTAAATGACACGGGCTCGAATCCCGGCCACGACAAATCTTTTCTCTTCAAAATAAAAATATTTAAAAATTATCACCATCAAAAGAACAATAAATAAAAATACATGATAAACTGTAATTGAAGAATGATTCCTCTTTGGGATATTTGGATTTACTATCGAGCAGGTTGCTTTCTGGTTACAAGTGGTTAAAGTGTGAAAACTTACAAAAAACACTTTTTCAAATTAATACTTAAACTTTTCTCTGTAACACATAATGCCAGCGATTCGAGAAATGTTTACCAAACTAACCAATCGCAACTTTTATGGTTTTCATTTATGGACTAGAAGGTCTTAATATTTAATACATAATATTTACATAATAATCAATCTTTTTACTATATTTAGGAATTTGGTCTTCAATTTAAATATTAAATATTTTGTTGTCAGATTCAATACTTCTTTATTCAATGCAACCACCAAAAAGACCATAGAGGAGAAACTTGGTATTCCAAGGCGACCGAAAAGACCTCCTACAGCTTATTTGATTTACGTATCTGAGAGGAGACCATCTTTAACTCAACAAAATCCAGATAAAAAATTAACTGGTAATTTAAAAAAGTTATGAAATTTCGTTATGTGTGGTGTCATTAGTATTTATAACATAATGGCTGTATGTTACCACATCCCGCTATCTCAGAAATAAATTTTAAATGGAGACTCTCATTCGAATATTCTGCTTTATTTTGTAGTATGTTTATTTGAGTCAGACACTGTCAGATATTACACTATTGTAACAATGCAGCAATTATGGCATAACTCGTAGACTGTTTATATCTAATTTTAGCATCATTTCTGCTATTTTATTTGCATAATTCTTCAGAATTGAGCTAATAATGCGACCTGAAATTAGACAAGATATTAGAGTTTTTTCAATGTTTTAATAATAATCGTTCAGATTATTTTTGCTTACTAACAGTAATTTACACGCCTTTTAATGTAGTTGGACTCATTGTAATTTCTGGAGATTACATTGTTTGTATGATTATTATAAACATATAATATGATTATTATAAAGCATTGAGATTACTTGTTCAATCACGTCCTTCTCATGCCAAAGTTTTTTCAGTCAACTAAAAACTAGCAATGAGAGAGCAGAGTGGCTCAGTGGTAGAGCACTGAGTCGCCATGCCGAAGGTCCTGGGTTCAAATTCCGCTTGATTCCACTTTTATTTATCTGTTAGCGGCTGGAGATGTATCCTATGGGATCTAAGACTCTCCTGGGGCTCACACAGCCAAAATAAAAAAATCTAAAAATCTGGTGGTTGAGCTTGATCTAGGACAAATCACCTCTCTCAGCTACCGTTGTCCAAAAAACAGTATAGTCTCTACTGTATCCCAGATCCTTTACAGGTTATAGTGGTACAGTTTTATTTTTGTTTTGTTTTTTAATTCCAAAAGTCTTACATTTTACTCTAAATATAATCTTATCTATTCAAATTTATTTTGAAGCAATCAAACACTGGTAATTAATAAATGAATGGATGTACTAAATTTTATTTATACCTGTAGTTGAAAAAGCCCTTAATATAGTATCTTGTTTGAGAAAAATATTTATTGCTGTCTAACATTTTAATTTAAAACAATAGAAAAAAAAATGAAAATTCACCCAATCTTTGAAGTCAATATAGACATAACGTAGATAGGTGATCTGGTAACATGTTAGTTCAATGCTGCTAGGTGTTGTGGTACTAAATCCTTATATTGCACAGGCTGATATATTATTTATTCCGTTAACAGCCATGGGTTGATTCTGAGATCTAGGATCCTTCCTGTGACTCACCCAGTCTCTTTAAAGTGAGTACTATTATTTGGTGAAAACCTGGGGTAGACAGCAAAATCATTTCCTTACGTATCGTTAGTTTGTAGTTAGTAATACATTTAATAACCTTCATTGGTGATGTACCATAGGCTTTTAATTATTAGGTATTATTTATATAGAAGATCCTGGCCTAAATAAGTTGGTCATTCATAATCACTATCTGACGTTTATTTCATGACTCATATTTGGTTTTATTCCTTTTATAGAAATAACAAAAATCATATCAGAAGAATGGAGAAATTTAGAAAAGAGTAAAAAAGATGAATTACAAGAAAGGTTTAAAAAAGATTGGATGAAATATCTGGAAGACACCAAACAATATGATGAAAGTCTGAGTCCAGGTGAAAAGGAACGGATTAAAATTGAAAAAGAAGAAGCTAAGATTCTACAAGCTAAAAGATCTATAAAAAAGGTTTTTTATTTATTTGTTTATTTTATTGACATAGTTATTAATCACTTAAGTTTATAATGTCATGAATGCTAAGGTAAACCTACAACTAATAATGCATTCTTGTTAGTTTCAGTAATATGTCGATAAAATACTTTAAGAGTGAGTTAATTCAATAAAGCAGATGTTTACAGTGCTTTTACTAGAAATTATTAAAAAATCACAAAACTTTTGGGACTGCTTTTGGTATAAAGTATAATATAATACAATAATTTTTTTCTATTCGAGTATCATTAATCGAATTATTTGCTAAGGCTTATAGAACATTTAATATCTTAAATGAGCCTTGGAATGTTACATGAATCTAATAGTTTCCAAATTAATCGAAAAAAATTGTTTCTCTTTATATTTCCATCCACACCTGTCAAATAAAACAATGACAATCAGCAGATTGGCTGACAGTAAGGTAAAGTACAATGTCATGAGAGGCATGAAGATGAACAGTACCCAGCGGTACCAATCGAAAACTTTAAAAAAAAAACAGTGAACTTTGATAATAGCGGTCTGATTTACTATTTTTTATAATTCAACCGCCTTTAAAGTTATTCCTACTAAAATATTGTTTGTGACAAAAATTATATTCAGTATTCAATGAGCCATCAATTCAATTATATTTTTTTAATGAAATTTAATGCTTATATTGGTTATGTATGTCATTTAGAAACGAACAGAACTAGGCTGCCCTAAGAAGCCTGGGTCTTCATATATGTACTTCATGAAAAGCAAATTATCTGAGCGACATAATGAATCATTTATGGTTAGTATTTACTTCTAGATAATGTTTAATAAATTAATCAGGTTGATTCAATGCAGTATTATGTCAAATTTATATAATGTAATATATAACTTCTTTTTTGTATTGGCCTGCTTAGAACCATGTTGTTTTAACTGTCTTATCTGAGCTTTGACCTTTGCCGAGTACTTCTTCATAGGTTACTGGTGTTTCTTTATCCCTTCTTATGTCTATTTCTTTGGTAGAGAGATTAAATTTTTGTCTAAAACCCTGGTGGTCATTTAGAATTTTTTTCTGAATTGGCAGTGTTCTTGATGATCTTATTGGTAATCTCTGTCTTCTGTCTTCTGTCGGTCAATTTCTACTTCTCTAATAGAGTCTTGCTTTTTCATATTTTCTTTATACTAGGTAAATATCAGATTTGTCAATCTAGGTTTCATTATTAACAAGTGGCCATAAAATGCAATTCTCCCTTTTCTCATAATATCAGAGATTGGACATGAGTATTCAGCTCACTGTTGACGTCTTCTGTATTCACCTTATTTTTTCATTTCGCCAAGCATTTCCCTCAAGATCTCTGTTTTGTTGATCTCCAATTTTTTTTTACCAGGCCTTTCTTATTCATGGTGAGGCATTCTGCAGCACACAGAGCCTCTGGCTGTGTGACAGTGCAGTAATGCCTAAGTTTTGCGTTCAGCAACTTTGACTTTTGGTTGTAAATGCTCTTGATGAGTTGATACACCATTTTCATTTTATTCAAGTGTGAGGTTTCTTTCTCACAAACATTCGGTTCTATCAGCTAACAATGATATTAAAAATTCCTGCTTATTAAATTTTCATTGTGAGGCATTTCATAGCAAACAGAGCCTCTGGTCATATGGCATTGCAATTATCTGTGTTGACCAAATATTTGTAATAAGCCATATTTTCTCCAAAGAGATCTGAAGACCTGCTTTTGTTGCCTTTGCTTGTAGTGTAGCAGATTAATTTGTTTTATGGCCATGTTTATGGAATCTGAAAAAATTACATCGTCTGCCATAGGCAGATATAAGGCAATCAATGGAGAGGTTCATTTTCTTGTAAGCCAGTATCTTAGAACACATTGTCTATTTCTTTGTGGTATTCACAATGCCTTCTTCAAGCATACAATTAAAGAGCAAGGGTGAAAGCCCATTACCCTTCTTAATTTAGAAAAAGTCCCAAATTACCCTTCTGAACTTGACTCTGGATATTGTAGTAAAGGCTTTTTGAATATAACTTATATTACAAAAAACATAGATTGCCTTCAGATAATATATATTTTTGTACTGTATAAGTATTTGTAAATAAATCCAGTGCCTTAATTGTAGCATGTACAGGTAAGAGCAATACAAAATAAGCTGGATGGTTCTTAAACTTTTTTTTTTCATTAATAGCTCAGGTCAAGTACTATTGAGACATTTGAATATAAATAAATGTGAGCAATAAGTGTTAAACTTGCATTTTTGTTTAAATAAAAATTATTTACAGGAATTTCAACAAAAACTTAAAAAAGAATGGGAAAACTTGCCAGCAACAGAAAAAAAGAAATTCGAAGATATGTACAAGAAAGACATGGAAGAATACAGATATAAAATGGCCGAATGGAATAAACAAATGTTGGCGATGGGAAATAGAGATGTGGTGCGGAGTCTATAAACCAGTTCTCTCACTTTTAGGTTCTCATAGTGAAATGTGGTAGTAATTCTAATAATTCTAATCAACTACTTAATAACTTTTATCTTTCTGTTATGCATGATAAAACTTCAACTAACTTTTGAGTTTTCATTTGTAGTAATAATAAAATAGAAATTACCATAATTTTTACTGTAAACATTTTTATATTGTGATTGATGTCTCCTAAGAACGTATTACTCTCTAAATTAAATAGTGTTATAACTAAAAATTTGAAATTTTTTTAAAAATCATATTTAATTTTTTTTCTGAAATTTTAAATATCTTCTCATTAAAGCCATTGAACTTCCATTATTTCTTATGAACCGGTTTACAAATGATTTTTCCTATAATTTCAAGTTATAATTGAAAAAATCATTCTAGTCATATTTTGTGTTCGCGTGCATGCCAAATGATTGACTTCATATGAAATTAATAGTGCTTTTCCATTTTATAAGTGTTTAACATTTGTTCACTATAAGTCATTATTTATCTTCAGATCTCTTTTGACATTTTCAATGTCTACTATGTTTTATTTTGAATATCGATTTGATACTCCAGTGAATAATGTCATTAATTGGAATTGAGGATTGTCAAATTTATACCATAAGGATATAAATACCCACAGAATAAATACCCTTACAGTCAAAATACTGCAAAAGTAACTTAATATTAGATTTCCATTCTACATATATTTGCAAACGTAACAATTGAATGGTTTTTATTGTAAGTAAACAACTATGTATTCAACATTGCATAAAATTCATGCACATTAGTTAATTTAGTTTTTTACTTTATTTTTTTGTTATAGGATTTTGAAAGTCATGCATCTTCAAGATTGAATTCTGATGATGGGTCTACCATAATCAGTTCCTCAAAAGAGCCGAATATGCAATTTGACAGAAAAAAAAGTCACATTTTAAGTAACACGAAATTGAGAAATGAATTTTACAATAAAGAAATAACATATTTCTTGTTTTTTAGTAGTCTGTTTGTTGTTTGTTTGTGTTTTTACCTGTTCATGTTTATTAATTAAGGTTTTTTGATTTGTTTTTTTGTATTATCATATTGGTAAAATTAGTTGTTAACTTGTTATCTGAATATTTTTCATATTGAAAGTTTTTTAAGCGCATTTTGTAAATTGAATACATATACAATACATTTATACTTAAGAAGCATGTTTTTCTTTCTTTCGCCATTTATTTTGAGCCACTGCTCATTCATTCATAACATCAAATATTCAAGCTAATGAACCTCAAAGGAATCTTAACATGTTGATATTCGTTTTGATAGGGAGAAATAACAACCGGATAAATAATATGTGAGTACTTTAGTTTTTTATTAGAAGATTGATTCCCAGGTTTTCTACATTTTGTAGACAGCTGACCAAAGGGTTGTTTGCTTTCTTGACATCACTTAATGCTACTATGGCTTATCAGTTAATGTTACAGTGGGAGTTCTGAATTTTGCTTATCCAGGTATAATTAGGACAGGGATCTTTATGGTAGAGCACCGAGTTTCCATGCCGGAAATCCTGGTTCAAATCCCGCTGCGGGCAAGACTTTTATTTAGCCTGTTTGCAGTCCGAGATGGATCATATAGTATCTAGGACCCTGTTGGGGCTCACCCAGCCTCTATAAAATATAAAAGTATGGTATTTGAAGTAAGGGAAAAAAATCTGGCGGTTGAGCGTGACCTACGACAAGTCACCTTCTTACAGAATCATTGTTCATGAAACAGTACAATCTCTACCATGTACTGAACCCCAAACCCGTTCAGGGGTATTAGTGGTACAGGTTATTTAAACTTTGTAAAGAAAACTTTGATTTTAAGCTTCTTCTTTTTTTTTTTAACCCCTCTAGATATTCTCATAGTTGGATTACTGAAATTGCTTCCTGTATTTCTATGTTACTTAGGTTTTACCAGTATAAAATTACCATAAGGCAAAATCTCACCATTTCCTTAAAATATAAGTATTTTTAGTTATTAATTTCAAGGTGTTAATTTCTTTCATCTTTGACTCGTGTTTCCTTATTGGCCGGCATACCTGGAATGTCCTAGGGTACACATTGGACCATTGGAGAAACACTAAGCCATGGAAAACTCAACATTTCTTGTCATAACAGTAACTAAAAATTCTCTCACGTGGATTTGTCGAAAATAGCATCAAAATTTTAACATCATTGCAATACCTTTAAAGGTAGTAATAAACGTAAAGATATATTAAAATTAACGTATCAGGATAAATTGTTATACTGTTTAAGTATTTTATTTTAAGTATTCATTGTTTTTACTATTTGTCTAAAGCTAATTAGGATTAATTGTAAAGTATTCAGTTTTATTACCAAGCTCACTTTATTTCCTTTTCTCATTATCTTCTATATATACCTACCTGACTAAAGTAAATCTCGTTGAACAAATGTATATTTTAAATTACTAATCTATATAAATAAAAATGAATCGCCAAATGTGTTGCAAAGCGCAAAACTCGAGAACGGCTTGACCAACTAGGATAATTTTTTTCCTTATTTTTGTTAAGGCCCAAAGAAGGTTGTTATGGAGAAATAACGTAAAAATGACGGGGGAAAAAATAAAAACAACACTTTTCTTGATCCCTTAATAATCAATAACTGTTCAGTAAGGTCTATTGTGGAACAATTACAAATTTTGTGTCATCAACACAATCAATTGAATACATTGTGTAAAACTGCACTGGATCTTATGCGACCTGGTAATCATAAAGTTGTTGTCAAAGCTGGTAAAACTTCTGTAGGAGAACATGTGAGATGTTTCGATGCACCAACAATCGATGAAGTTGCCATTTTAATGGTTGGAGAAAATTTGGAAGCCCTTCGTTTCAGGGAAATAGGGCAGAACAAGATCTGTCCGGACAGCTAGTTATAAATACAAATAAATATTTGATGTTCTTAACGATTATTTTATTCATGTATCGAACTTTTCTTTGTTCATCACTGCATTCATATACGGGAAAACTTTATCATCATATTAGAGATGTAAATATCGAAATATATAGTATGGGTAACTTTTGAATATATCAAAATAACAAAGATGGAAAATGAAGGTAGAAATAAATTCTCAAATAGTAAGAAAATATTTGAAGAGAATACCACAAGGAATAGACGAAGTCACTCGATTCTACCTCCCCAAATTACTACCAGTTGTTTCGGATATATGGCGAACACGATGGAGTACTCAGTAATGATCAAAAACTAGCTCAAAATGGCTAAAGGAGTATGTCCGTACTGGCCAATAACTATTCATCCTTACGCTCCTGTGGAAGAATGAGGTAACGTGGCTACCCTGAGATGAGATTCGAGTATCTCAAACGTCCTATTCAATGTCAGGTTGACAGAACCAGCAATTTGCAAGACTTTAACAAACATAATGATGACCGTAAATGATGATGATAATGATACCGATAGATTTTGAGAATAATTTTGCTATCATAAACATTTAGGAAAAATAAGTTACCTCGTTCTTCCTCTGTAGTCTTCATTTATTATATACCAAATGTTTGACCCACAATGCTGGTCTTCTTCAGGGCTTAATAGTTACTATTTTGGGAGAGACAATATGAGACATTCAACCTACATTTCTAATACTGATACATTTTTTCAATGTCGATAAACCGAGCTTGACGCCACTTCGTTTGATCTCACAAAATCATATTCCAAGCGTTGGCATCTGATTGAATGATCTCATTTCTTGTGTATTCGACAAGGACATGACCTGTTCAGCATTACTGCTATGTATCGATGTGAACCCGAGGCTGTTTCACTTGATATATCATGTCGCATGGTCCGTTATTATGCATTGCCCCATTTCCATTAAAGCTGAGATTATTAATAACCATAGCAATCCTAGACTTCTTTCTCCACTCTTAAGTGCGATGACTCTCGAAATCAGCCAAAACCTCGTGACTGTGCTTTTATGGCCATTCGAATCAAGATGGGAATAACCATATAGCACTTTAAGCTAAAGCTCGCAGCTCATCACGTTATTAGCCCATGTTAGATTGGAGAGTAGATATATTTTTATTCAGATTTAGTTGTTTTTGCTAACTCTCGTGTCTTATTTTCTGAACTGGGCAATCTAGACTTCTCATTTGGTGCTGGGGCTATTCTGTTCCTTGTTCTACTCAATGAGCGTTATTCGGATCTCCCTCGGATAATCTTTAGTTATGTATTTTCACACGAGGCAGTACATCTCCTATAAGAGAGACCTAAGAGTGATCATGACTCGTTTCCTAGGGAACAAGGTAAATAGCTCCATACAATACCAATGAACTAAAGAATTATCGTTTCTGTGGATATTTAAAGGTATAGGAAGGCAGTACATAATGCATGTGCTTCTCATCATGATTATTTTCCATTAATGTCCTCACTAGCTGGACCAAGTCCCTGACAGCCAAAAACTGTTTTTTTTCCGAGATTTTAGATTTAGCTCTTTGGATGAAAGTATTTACTGTGATGTGACATTCATAAATGTACTACTTGTTTTGTTGATGTTAGTTTTATAATATATTTATTTTTGGTAATGGGTTCTTATGAGCTGTACTACATTTAAAATGGATAGTAAAACTCAAGCGGAATTGAGGAGGCAAAAAATTTTGGCTAATGCAGAAGCCAGATTGAGGAAAATAAAAAGAGTCACACTTGAAGATGTTGAAAAAGGTTTTAAATTCCAATTTACATAAAATTATTATGTATTCCCAAAGTCATAGCATTGTTATCAAATCATTTGATAATAATCTAAGTTTATTTAAATTCCAGAAAGTGAAGAGGTGACCTGCAAACCTTCACCATCATTACTGAAAGGTATGCTTTCTTATAATTTCTTGAGGGGGGTCACTGGTGGTCAGTCCAATCTAATAACTTTGTTCCAAATGGAACATAGAATAATTGTCATGAAATGATATGTTGACTGATTGTTCAAGTGGAGCAGCTGGAATACTACATACCCTAGCTTCCTACTCCTTATTACAAAATCCACTTAATCCTACCCATGTGTCTCCAAACTTGATAGAGTGGAAGAAATAACTGCACTGAAGTTTAGTGTGGAGAATTAGGTCATTGGCAAAACTAAAGGATATCTACTTAAAGCCTTAAATCTGCTGCTGTTTTAACTTATTGGTTGGTTAGAACTGGACAAGAATTCTGCTAAGGGATCAGGATGAGTAAGATGTTGGTGCAAAGAATTGGTAAAGAAGATTAGATAAATTGAGAACGTTTGGTTTTCGAAAATTTTCTGTTCAGTCATTTTCAAGTTTTCCCCTCAGTTCAAGTCCTTCTCCAGGTTTCACTATGGTCTTGCAAATAAATAGTTTGTTGTCAATTGAAAGATTTGATGTTATATTCACTAGTTTGTATGACTGGCCAAATAATCAGTTTATAGGATGACTTATGGTCTAGAAGTATAACAGCCTACTAAGAACGCGGGTTTTATAGCCTGGTTAAGCCGTCCTTTGGAAGGGACGTTAAACAGTGGTCTTGAGCCTGTACAATATCAGGTACTTGTTAAAGATCTTTATCCTGATTAAACCTGGATAGACAAAGTTTAGGGCTCCCACTGATGCATTGCACAATGATCTATAGCAGCATAAAGTGATGTTAAATGAACAAGCAACAAATCACCTGTTAAGCTCTTGTCTTTAAAGTCTAGAATGCAGGTTCCTTGGTAGTCTTTTGCCTTAAAGAAAGTCAAGATAGTCTTATCAGTATCGGAATGAGACTGATAAGTGAAGTGGTTATAGAGTTCAAATGAACTGTGGGGCATGATCTGTGTCTGAGAGTAAAAGTGAAATGCCTTTACTTTAATTCATTAACCATGATGTACCAACTGTTGCACCACAGTCCGGTCAAGGTGCTGTGAATTTGTAGGTTAAAGGATGCAATTTCGAAACCTGAATGATGTGAGATAGGATGGCTGCATCATTGACAAAAAGTGTGAGGAAGGTATCAGGATTATTAGGAATGTCAACTATAAATAAGGTGTTGAGGACAGATTCTAAATTACTGCCTTAAGGAACTCTGTCCACTGTCATGACTGTATAACAATTGGAAAATTTGGTGTGATAGCCAATCCTGAAAGGATGGTCAGCAAGGCAGGATTGATGAATTAATGAAAAAACAAATCATCGATCATGCTACACAACAGATTCAAATCTTGTAATATGCCCAAACTGATGCTTGTGCAATGTTGTTTCCTTTTAAGTGCAAAGGATTTATGATCAATGGCCTGAAAAGCATTCTGAAGTATTAGAATGTCAGTCAAACTGGATTGATGGGATTTGATTCTAGGTGGACAGGTTTACTGGGTTTGTGGAGAATACAATTGTGTATGTAATATATTGTAATCACTTTTTTGGAAAATTGTCAGAGGATTTGGGACAAAACAAGATCATTTTCAAGATTTTTTCATGGGTTTAATTTATTAATTTATATGAAGGCATTCTAATTTTGTTTATTTTTCTGGCATTAATTATATCAGAAAATAAACATAAATATTGATTATAGGGAAATAAACATTTTTGATATGATTTCTATATATTCATAATTCATATACATGATTTTTTATTTACCTTTAAGATTAAATTATTAAGTTGAGCCACATTTATATAGCCCCATTGAGATTCTAGACGTTTCTTTAATCCAAAAGCAGTCCAGCTGTTCCATTTTAGTTTCCCATGTTCCATTAAAAGTGATCATCAGTTATCACCTTCTACTTTTATGCTATTTGAGTCTACACTCTCTTCTGGTAGCATATATTTTTTTGTCCATAACACTGGTCAACAGTATTTTTGTTAAATGGGTAAATGTGGCTGTCTCATATGTATTTTGCTATGGTAATTCCGAAAATGACCATCAAAGTTGTCCATAGGGGCTCAGATTTTTTTTAATTTTAAATTTTGTAAAAAAAAATTGATATTCCATAGCTATGAACTTGTCTTGATTAATATATTCTATTCATTTGCTGTAAATAAGGCTCACCACTAATGTACGATTATTTAAGATGCAATAGAGATAACAAATAAGTCGTCTGAACTCTTAAAGCATGTTTAGCCAACAAGTTTCAACAGGCTCAGTAAAACAAAGGCCTCCAGACATGGGTCCTGACATGACCTACTCTCTTCAGTCTACATCTGTTAGCCGGCCTAGTTAGGTGCCTCTATTTATTTAGTCCGAAAAGGACCTCTTAGCATCTTCTATATGCCGCGAAATTATTGAAGCGCAGAAAGCGTTTATCTTCCACCATTGCACATCAAACTCTGTTTGATGAAAAATTTTGTTAAGGCACTGGATAAAAGTGGCCCTGGATTTTTATATTTAAAAGGCACATTTCCTCGGATCAGTAGTGCAAAAATAAAAAGTGTATTTGTTAGTCCACAAATAAGGGAGCTTATGAAGCATCAAGACTTTGAGGAATGTTTGAATGGAGCCGAAAAATCAGCTTGCATTTCCTTTAAAAATGTTGTGGAAGAATTTCTTGGAAATAAAAAAGCAGAAAACTACAGAGAGCTAGTTTCTGATCTTCTACAAAATTATAAGGCTTTAGGATGTAATATAAATTTTCTATGCTCTAAAAATACATTTTCTTGACTCACATTTGGATTTCTTTCCTGAAAATCTTGGGGCTGTGAGTGATGAACACGGTGAGCGATTCTATCAAGAAATATCCTCTCTGGAGAAACGATACCAGGGAGAGTGGAATCCAAATATGCTGGCAGACTATTGCTGGTTTTTGAAAAGAGATGTACCAGCCGCAAAATACAGCAGGAAATCATTAAAGGCTACATTTTGATTTAAATTACGGTTTGAAAGCTGATTAAATAAAATTGATTATTTTAACACGATATTATTTTTTTATTTGAAATGAAAAAATATGACCAGGTCCGGGACTCGAACCAGGATGGCTGAGATGGTTACAGCACCATCACGGCCAGGTGGGAGACCCGGGTTCGAGTCCCGGTCCTGGTCATATCTTTTCTTTTCAAATAAAATATTTAAAAAATTTACTCTCAGACACAGATCATGCCCCACATAACAATAAAATTACACAAAATCCTTGCCCCTGAGACAAAAATGCTTTTCAAATTTGCAATCAGAGCACCAAATTCTAAAAGAAACAGCCATTGTAATTCATTTAACAGACAAAAAGTTAAATTTTGTTGTCCAGTGTAATCTTTTGAGGCATCTGTTCTGGTGTTATCCTTGCAACATGACCCTCTGAAGCTGATCCATCTTGATAAATCAAACATCAGAGTTCTTGTTGGTTAAATAAATCTAGCTCTGAGTTAGTTCCGGTTCTCTATGCACAATTATTTTTTAATGGACCAAATAATTTTATCATGATCGGGATGCTTGTCCTCTAGTTAGTGTCCAGCATATTGAGCAATAGGTTAACACGTGCCTGATCAGTATCTTATAGATGATTACCTTCGTTGACTGAGAGAACCCTTTACTTTTTAAATGCTTATGAAGGCCATGGAATTTATTTTATTAACTAATCATTCAATAATCCAGTACCACCAAATAAACAATAAAATAAATTATGAAATAATTACTATGGATATTTTCTGTTACAGATTTTAAAGAAAATGAAGAGGGAGAAAATAAAAGAGAGAGCCCAGTACCTGAAATAATTGATGGTATTCATCGTTGTTAATTAACTGTTTCTTGTAAATTATTCTATTGGAATTTACAAAAATGCTGAATATCAATAAATAATATATTTTAATCTGATTGGTTTGTCATGATTATTTTTAATTTTTAGATAATGAAATTAATAAAGGTGAAAAGGAGACCAATATCTTGACAAATGGAGGTCTAGGCAACGGCTCAGTTGATAAATCTGATGATGAGCCAGCTATTACTGATAATCATAAATATAATTATGGAGGGAACTCAGGAGTGAACTTAGAACCAACCCAAAATGTTTATAGAAAGCCCGCTGTATCACAAAGCAAAAAACAAGTTTGCTTAGATTCACTTATTTTCGTGATATTAGGGATTTTGATACGATTGCTTTATTCCATTGGTCTCTCATCTTTATTTCTCGATGTAAGTTTTAATTTTAATATTAAGGTAATAATTAATGACACGTTTTTTCAATATTTTTCTAATTGAAGTATTAACTTATCATGGTAAAATCATTCATGTATACTACTTTTAAATGACTATGCTGCTTTATTGAATACCAAAAATTAAAATGTAGCATATTTACAGAGGAATCATTGAAAAATGATCAATGAAGTATTTTTTTATCCATCACTTATTAGGCTAGTCCACAATATGTTTGTCTCTGATTTTGATCAAAAATTTTTACCTTGCATTTTCCTTCAGACTGCCTGATTCAATATTTTTGCATTCCTCTATCGGATATGTTAGTAGTCGTTAGCTGGCAATATCGAAGAAATTTCTATTATGAAAAATAAAAACAAAAAACGTATCATCATTCTCATGAAAAAAGATCAGAGTAGCCATTTTAGTGGTTTACAGTTTGTCTGCATATTGTTCATTGGAAATACAATTATCTATTTAAGTTGATTCACATCACTCAGCACAATTTAAATCACCATTCTTATCTCAAATCATTTGCTAAATAAGATTTTTTTAAAATGGCTTTCAAGAAAACTATCTTTATTCCAGTATTGTGTATTAGCCAGTCTGCAGGGACTGTTACCCGATATTTTTTATGACCTGACCTCACAGTTCTGATACTGATAACAACTACTTTCTTATTCATATTAATGGAAATTGAAATATACAAAATGCTAATTCTAGACCCATCATCTAGGCACGTTGCTCTCCTTATATAAATGTTTTCCCTACATTTTCCGTGAAAACATCTCTATTTCTGTCCTTGTCAAAATCCATTTGATGACCTTTTTCTCATAATTTCATCTTTGGAATCATTTCGAACTTCTGGAAGTATTTCACAGTTTCTTCTTTTAGAGACGGCTAGTGTTATTCTGTTCATTTTTAATAGTCAATGACTACAGGAATAAGACAAAAACACGAAATGAAATTTAATAAATAATAGAGAAGTTTAAATAGACATTAAGAAAACAATTTAATAATGCACATACAAAAAACTAAAATGAGACGAGTAATAAAAAGAGATTATACGAGATAAAGAGGTAGGCTTAGCAAAGATCGGCTTATACACAAGTACTTCTTTTCCTAATAAAATTCCAAATTTCTCCACTGCAGTGAATAAACTGGCATTGTATTTGATTCCGCCTCTTTTAAACGCTTTGTGATAACTTTCACCTCTTTAAAATGTAAAATAATTAAAACTGTTAAGTAAGTAGTTCCTTTTAAGAGAAAATTGAATACTGACAATTATAGTTTTTTTATTTAATTAATTTATTGATATTTACAACTATAATATTACAAGTAAATCTGCTTATATGACATAAAAAAAAAAACACTTGTGGAGAAACTACCCATGGGTAGCACTCCAAGTTCTATAGCAGAAGGTCTCGAGGCCATCTTCTTTTCAGACGCCTCGGAGGGGACTAATATAGTTAAAATAAAAATGAGATAAAGCAAAAACATTTTACATTGTATTTTGTACCCAAATTGGTTATTAAAGTATTTTGAGTGGACCCACCTCTCATTTTAGAATTTAACATTGATAATACATAGGAGAGGTACCGCTGGGTACTGTTCTTCTTCATACCTCTCATGTCATTGTATATTATTTTACTGTCAGCCAATCTGCTGATTGTCATTGTTTTTATTTTTGACAGGTGTGGATAAATATATAAAGAGAAAAAAACAACATTGTTAATCTATTTCTAGAGTTGTTGGCTTTGGCAGGTGATTGATTATACTGAATGAAATAAATCTGAAATATATTATTTTATTTTGACAGAATATCCTGGGACCATTTTTGGTGGTGTGCTTGCCAAGAGTAATTTTGTATATTAAAGAAAAACCTGAACTTCCATTGATATACTCAGTGATTATTCTTCTGGGCGTCAAGGAAAACAGAATAAAAATGCCATTCAGGGTACTGTGTTGCTTACGAACAATAGTTCAGTCTCTCGCTTTATATCTCTTTTCATTTTTTGTAATGCATTGTGTGTTAAAAGAGTTGCCATTGTGATAACAGTTTAGGAACTAATGCCAATATTACAATGTATCGAATAAATTAATATGATTTCCAAGACTGCTAATTCTATAATTTCATTTGACTGCACAAGATTAATTGTAACATATCTAGTTTAATTATTATATTGAAATGTTATAAACACAATAAGTGCAATTCTTATAGATAAATTAAATTATTAGTACTTTTTAAAATTGTTTTTCAAAAATACCTATAAATACATTAAAGTTGCCTTAAGATATTCAAAAATATCTTATCGATTCAAATGTTTGTATTAGAATTTCAAATGAATGGAGTTTGTGAGTTGTCTAGTAATGCTAACTTCTGTAATAAGTGAGCTGATGTATTTTGGTGTGAGTAGTAAGTTATTTCGTAAATCCTACAATCATATATCATCAGTTTAAATATTTATGTTTTTTGTATTAATTGGCCAAATTAATTTTCCATGCAGTTGGTTTTTGCTAATAGGACCTGTTTATATTCAAATTTTCAATTGCATTCTAATTCATCAATGTTTTGAATCAGAAGTGATACGTTTTATGCTGTCCTGAATTATAGATAATATATATTATTGAGTGACAGTCAATGGTTGAGACTGATCCCCAACATCACTCTCTTTAGTAGAATTTATAACTCACACCGTTTATGCAATCCCGTATACTTGCTATAATTTAAAAATTATAAGATATGAATCAACATTGACATGGAAATATTTTATCTCAAGGTTGATTCAATTATTCTAGATATGACCGTTGTAGATTTTACTACAACTAAATCCTTTGAACAGAGGCTTGAAATAATTTTTTTTTTTGGTGTCTTAATTTATTTTTGTTGTTGATAATTAATCTGCAGTCCAAAAAATGCCGTCCAATATCGCATTTTAAATGTTATGGAGCATGTATTAGAAATTAAAATCACAAATAGACTTAAATAGGCTATTAATAAATCATTACATATTTTTTCTTTATATTGTTAAATTCTTGAGAAATTAACTTCTCTTTAACAATTGCCCAAAGTTGTTAATTCATTTATAAGAGTGGGAGTCCTAACTTTTGCCTATCCAGGTTAAATCAGGATGGGGATTTTTAGCGAATGCCTAATAACGTACAAGCTTTTACGACCCCCATTTTACATCCCTTCAGAAGAATGGTATGACGAAGGATTGTTTACTCCCTTTAAGAAAGCCTTAGGCCACTTGCTGGGCTGAGAACCCGCAATCTTGAGCATAGTAGGTTTTTATGCTAACCATTAGACCTAAAGTCAAGTTAGAAATATTGTATACCATTTACAGCTTTTTTTTATTTTTATTTTTTGTAATACCTATTTTATGTACCTTATATGAAAAGTTAGATGACTCTATAACTCTAAAAACACCAATGTATTTTCTCTCTTTAAATTTAAGCAAACTGTATTTGTTGATAACATAATAAATATTAATTGTCACTGCTTAGTTAAAAAAAACAAAACAGAAACACTACTTTAATCAAAAACTCATTTTCACATTTATTTATTTTTGTTTGTTGTTTATATTTAATGTATTTTTATTGGTGAAACTATTGTTATTTTTTTTCTAGTAATATAATTGTTTTTTCATAGTAGTTGATCAATTACAAGTTTTGTACTGTCTTGATACAGTAGTTATATTTAATCTTGTAATTTTATATGCATCAATTAACACTTAATATAGCCTGACAATTTAGAAAACAACCTGTGCAGAAGTCACCTCGGCCCGGCCATGTATAGGAAAGCCCACGCTCTTTCTTCCACTTGCTCGCTTCACTCAATCAATATCCTCATCGTGGCTATAATTATATTATAATAGGCTAAAATTTTAGGAACTTCCTGTTAACCAGAATATAACCAATAATAGGTTATAAAGTGTGGTAACCAATGTTAACTTCCCCCTACACCTCCCTTGCCCCGGCTCCAATTTCTCAAAAGTTTGTTCTCTAAATTGTCAGACAATAACTTGTTTAATTTTTGAAGTATAATACTGTGGTTATCTCTACATCTCTTCATCATTACGTAAAATATCTTTTTTCTTCTTCTAAAAATGAGAAACATCCTGAATATTTCTCTTAAAATAATTATTTTAAGTGTGAAAAAAGCTAGCTTTTAATAAAGTTAATTTATAACTTTTGGTTATAAATATTCTATCATACTTGCTTGTAAATAAAATTATCCAATATTCAAAAGTTTTCTAATGTTTAAAGAACATTTATAAATTATTTACTGAATCAGAGAACTTTAAAATAAACATGTGCTGTATAAATGAACACAAGGCAATTTTACTATTTTGGACCAAATAATAGCTTCAAATGTTTTTTTACAAAAAATTGTGTTTGTAAATTTTGGTTTGGTGTACTATTCTTTTTGATTACATATATCTTTACATATGTTTTCATTGTTATAAATATTATTGTTTCTTCACTTTCTTAAATACAAAATGTTTTAAATTTGGAATTTTGGCTCGCTATTATATGCTCAATGTCAAACAAACTAGCATTTAGCTAAGGTATAAGTAATTTTAAACATGTTATGTAAACTTTGATTATTACGCAATCCTAGTCAGATTTTACTTGATAGTATAAAGATTTTTTTTGGATATTTACTTACATCCTTGAAAAAAATATTTCTAATCTCAGTTTTTATTTCTGTAAGTTCCAATTTTTAGATTTATATCAAATTCAAGGAATAGCATTATAATTTTCTAAAAAAATTATTAGGGAAATGCTTGTTTATCTCTGAACATTTTTAGAGGAATGTTACACAATAACTAAAACGTTTTTAATAATTTTTTGCTATTTGCTATCTAGAACGACAATGGTATAAATCAAATATTTTTTCTATATTTTTGTTAACTGAACTCACCGACTTACCTACAGATCCTCGAACACTACGCTATAATTGAGAGATTCCTGAAATATTTATAGTAGCAAACTACTGTTTTCACAGAAAAATTCCTTAAGAACTTCATTATAGTTATAACAATGGGTCTAATATTAATTATTATTATATACTCATTCTCATTACAATGGTTTATTTTTTAATTTATTTATTGTTATATTTAATTTTATTGTTTATTATTTATGTTATTTTATTCTTATAGTTACCAGATCTGTCAAGTCTTATTGTAAAAAGTCTTATTTTGCTAGTTCAATTGTTATTATATTTGCATTAAATAGACCTAAGTTTTTCAAGTATTGTGAATAAGCTAAAATCATGATGAAATCTGCTACACTTCAAATGTAAAAGATTGAACATTAACCATAAGTTATTTTAAAATATTTAAACTTCATTTTGTTCTTACATAATCTTTGCAGCTCACCTCTGATTTACTGAACTGAAAACATTTATAGTTGTATATGTGCAAGAAAAAACTGTTTATGTAATTTTTTCCATAAAATTGATTGTATCCTGCCAATAAAATTAGTTTTGTAATGGAGTATATTTTGTATATTTGTTGAAAAGTAAATTTTTTATTTCAAAATATTAGTACTGATTGTAGTTTTCTTGTGAGCATCCTGTTAACTAGCATTCAAAAGCATTATAGATGAGCTATAATAATTTGCATAACTATATCGATAAAAATTAATTCTACAATCAGGATTGTGGAAATACTAAAAAATAAAATAATATTTTTATTTTAGACTGGTGTGCTAGGAACGGTCCAAAATTCAACTTGAGTGAATTGCGGGTTGATTCTCTGTGTTTCGAGCCAATGGTTAAATATCAAAACAGTTAAAAACCACAAAACTACGGCTTAGCTATACACCGTGTATGTTCAGCAGTAGAGGCAAGCATTATCTGTAAAGATGAATGGAAAGTGTTGGATCTTTCACTTTATTTGAAGATATTCTGTTTTATAAACAAATAGAGAGCTTTGTTAATTAAACTGTTCTACTTAATTTATAAATTATTTTAAAAATATAAAATGTTGAGGATTTATTTATATGTTCTATTTAATATATTTTATAGACTATAAACTGATTTTATATCGAGGTGAAGCTTCGATTGGTCAACAACCAAATAACTGTTGTAAAAAAGCTGCATTGAGTATTAAAAAAGTTTAAATAAATTGTCAACTGTAACTACCGTTTAACAACATATAAATATTTGGCCTAAACATATTTTCATTAATAACAGTAACTATTAGAAATGAAGTGAGGTAAAATAAATCAGCAGCTGTATTAATATAAATAATTAAAATAATAGTCATCATGGTATGAAAATGTTTCCTTTTTAAACAATTTCTAATCTTTAAAAATATTTCTTTTGGAGGCAGGAGCGGAGTGGCTCAATGGTTGAGCGCTCAGTTACCATCCCTGGGCAGACTTTTATTTAATTTGTTACCAGTCAGAGATGGGATCTAGGACCCTCCTGGGGCTCACCCAGCCTCTATTAAGTGGGTAACCAAAATAAGGGGAGGAAATCTAGCAGTTGAGCATGATCTAGGACAAATCACCTCCCAGCACAAGCGTAGTCCAAGAAACAATACAGTCTCTACCATGTACTGAACCCTAGTCCCCACAGTGGTACAGGTTTTTTTGGAGGGTGATAAACATAAACATACTTTAGAATCACTCCCTTAGATTTTTTGATCCGTCTCAAATGCCCTGGTATAGTAAATATCCTAAGCTTTACTAGAAAGGATGATGCTTTCTGTAACCCTCAATGTTGAAACAATGCTCCTGCAGTTTTCCCAAAAAGAAAAAGAAACTTTTAATAGACATTAAAAATTGTTCACCCAAATCTAATTTCTCAGCTACACAGCAAGCGACATCTGACTAATACTCTCTTTGCATTATTCTGAAATTTAGCATTCTATACATACTATATGCCATATTCCAACAAGTGCTGATAATTGTGCCTGAGCATGCATTAGCACACCAGAAGCTTGTAATGGAGCCAATTAACCTGAGACAATTCTACATGTTAAGAATCTTTTATAGACAATGATTGTAGGCACCTCTCAGTATATCTACACCTTTGTTACAACTACCAGGCTCTTGAAGAAGTTTCACTTTTAAGCATTATTTATATTGATGATATATAGTTGGATACCTTATAGTCATGTCAATGTCACTAACTTCGACAGACACAGTTTCTTCCAAATAATAATCTCTGATTATCTCTTTTATTGTCGATACATGACTACAATCCTCTCATCGGACTTTTTAACCAAAACTAGCAAGCTGTCTGCAATGTTGGATTTGAGCAATTATTTTTCAACTTGCTATGTACACAACAAAATCTTTCAAAATTCTTGGCAAATATTTTAACCAGGCACACACATCAGTCACTTTAGATTAAGTATTTATACAAGTTAAAAATCATTTTAGATGAAAGTGTGAAAATATTTAAAACAATAATGGATGATTATTAAAATTTAACTTACAATGAAAAAAAAAAGGGATGAAGATCAAAGACATGATTTCAAATTTTTATGAGTTCACTTTAATGGTCTGTTTGTATAAAAAGTAATGATAAAAAATAATAAAAGGAGAGGGAAATTTCCATAAACAAAAAGGAAACCCATAACAGTTTTCTGTTTTTGTTTTTTATTATACAATATTACAAGTTTTATGTCTCAAAAGGCTATCGTGTTGATATTGAGACTTGCCATACACGTATGGTGTTATCAGAGTACCCAGCGAAAAGTGTCTGTCCGTCTGTGGACCAAGCAAGGGACAGGCACTGGGGTGGTTCTGCTTTAGGAGCTTGCGATACAACTTCTGGTTTTAATTCTTCAACCATTTCTTTGCTTTCAAGATCCTAATAAAAATAAACAAACAAATTAAAATCAAAACAAACAGCATTGCTACTAGGGATAAAACAACAAATATAAAATAAATAAGCAATACTTCTAAAATATACTAGTGTGTTAGGAATATAAGCTTGAATAAAGACTACAATTGAATTATGATATTTACGACTTTACCCATTCACTAAGTCTAGAGCCTATTGATTTAATCATGAAATAATAATAAAAACATAAAACACATGAACCACTTACCCAAATCTTGATTGAAGGTCCAAAGGCTGCACAGAGCCAGTACCTGTTAGGGCTAAAACACAACGCAGTAATGATGTCATTATGGTCCAAAGTATGAAGATGTTTACCGTCATTAAGGTCCCACAACATCGCTTTGCAGTCCTGTAAAACAATTCATTAATGAAAAACAAATTTCAGAAAGTCTAAATTTTCTGACTATAGTTAAATAGCCATCAAGAACAGTGTAGTTCTGCAAAAATAATAAAAATAAAATATTTACTATAAGTTAATAACTGAATTTTCAGCTCACAAAATTAGATATTGGAAGGCAATAGTTAACTCACATATTAAACAAATTAAAGAGAGAAAAAAAAGCTTGTTATCAGACATAAGGACATACTGAGCTCAAAAATAAATCAAAGACTTCACACAATGTAAGTCTATAATGGCAAATAAAAAAAATACCAGGGCCTACTTTTTTTGAACATATAATAAACTTACTAAGACGATCATGCAACATAGAGAGAAATGTAGAATATACATTCATTTATATGATAAATATTTTAAAAAAAATTAAATCACAACAAGACAAATCAGCCAAAAAATAATCTAGGGAATTTCTGAAAACCATTTGTTACACTTCAATATTTATGATGAAGATATATGATTGGAAAGGTAAAGAGACTTCTTTTTCTTTTCCTTCTTTTTTTTTTTTTTAAGCAAAAATAGTCTAATCTCTGATACTCAAAATAATGTATATGTATGTGTGTGTGTATATTTAAATTCATATTTTAGAAATAACATACTTTTCCTCCTGATGCACAAAGAGATCCATCGGGAGAAACAGTCACAGTGTTGAGATACCCAGTGTGCTTGTTATGATTAATTTTCAATTTGCAGTTGGCAAGATTCCAAACCTAAAAAATATTTAATAATTGATAATAATCATACAAACTCTTCTAGAAAAAGGGGGTGCCAATAATTAATAGGTCAACTAATTTTATGAAGATAAATAACTTATTTTAAATAAAATTTTATTTTATTCACTATACCTTAACAATTTTATCCCAACCACAGGAAACAATGATGGGATTTTGATGATTAGGAGAAAATCGTACACAAGAAACCCAGTCATTGTGGATATCCTCCTGAAAAATAAAGCACAGTGTTGTAATAAATAAATTTACTAGGAGAATAAAATAACAATTTATGAGCATATGGGCATGAACCTACACCATATATTATTATTTATAATATAACTAGTAGTTATTATTTATTTTAGAAGAAACATAAAAAAAAAGGTCTAAATTCTGTGATATTTAGAGCTCATATTGTTTCAAATGTGGGAATTCATAAATTTAAGTAGACTTAAAAATTAGGAGTTAATAGTATGACAATTTAGAAGGCAGCCTGTGCGAAAATCTTCTAAGATGATTACATGACAAGTTTTGGCATGTAACATATAAAAGTGAAAATAAGATATCTTATTCCCTGCAGTTCAACTTGACTATTCAGTCCCATATCCGCAATAAATCATAGTTGCATCAAATGAGTAATTTAATATCATTATTATAGTCCTTGCTGATCAGGAATATTAATCTGTCACGATCAGTACTGGTTAAAACAATAAATAAGAAACAATATTGATAATAAAAGATGAGATTAAAAAAAAAATTGATACTTTTTGTTTTGTAACAAGACTATTCAGTCCCATATCCGCAATGAATCATATTTGCATCAAAGTAGTAGTAATAGATCATCATTATAGTCTTGTTGATCAGAAATATTTGTCAGTTGTGAACAGTTTTGGTTAAACACAACAAACAAAAATTCTTTATCAGTGTAGCGATGCTAATAAGATTAATCAGTTAAATTAAATAACTACACTTGCCTACTGTCCATATGCTGAAGGTAATATTGGTAATTTGATATTGTGTGCAAGTGCTGTTTATTAACAAATTATTATGTATTTTTTTGATGTATTAACAATTTGATGTATTAAATTTGTGTTAACACAGAACTAGGAATTGTAAATTGATAATAAAGGTGAGTTTGCTGAAATAATTCATATTATTTTGCCCGATGATAATCAGATTTAGTTAAATAATGACAAATAAAGAACAACATTTAAAATGGATTTGGAAATTTTATCTTTGTAACAAGACTATTCAGTCCCATATCCGCAATAAATCATATTTGCATCAAAGTAGTAGTAAAAGATCATCATTATAGTCTTGTTGATCAGAAATATTTGTAAGTTGTGATCAGTTTTAGTTAAACACAACAAATAAAATACATGTGATCAGCTTTAGTAAGAACTCTACAACTAATGAAAAATTCTTTATCAGTGTAGCGACGCTAATAAGGTTAAACAATTAAATTAAATAACCATGATCACCTACTGACCAAAAGTTGAAGGTAATATTGATAATTTGATGTTGTGTGCAAGTGCTGTTTATTAACGAATTATTTTGGAACAATTTGTGTTAACAGAGAACTAGGAATTGTAAATTGATAATAAAGGTGAGTTTGCTGAAATAATTCATATTATTTTGCCCGATGACGTAACATCAGTTTTAGTTAAATCACGACAAATAAAAAATAACGATTAAAATGGATTTGAAAATTTTATATTTGTAACAAGACTATTCAGTCCCATATCCGCAATAAATCATATTTGCATCAAAGTAGTAGTAAAAGATCATCATTATAGTCTTGTTGATCAGAAATATTTGTAAGTTGTGATCAGTTTTAGTTAAACACAACAAATAAAATACATGTGATCAGCTTTAGTAAGAACTCTACAACTAAAGAAAAATTCTTTATCAGTGTAGCGATGCTAATAAGGTTAAACAATTAAATTAAATAACCATGATCACCTACTGACCAAAAGTTGAAGGTAATATTGGGAATTTGATGTTGTGTGTTATTATTAAGGAACAATTTGTGTTAACAGAGAACTAAGAATTGTAAATTGATAATAAAGGTGAGTTTGCTGAAATAATTCATATTATTTTCCCCGTAGACGTAAAATCAGTTTTAGTTAAATAATGACAAATAAAGAACAACGTTTAAAATGGATTTGAAAATTTTATCTTTATATTTCATCATTTTCGTCCAAATCTCGTAAAAACTGCCAGAACTGTCGGTGATTTAGTCCTCTCCTCTTTTAATTATAAAAGAGGATCCTCCACTTTTAATTATAGGTTGCATGACATGGTCCATTATTAAATGTTTGGATGCCAAAGCTATAGCCTCTCACTTGAGTGCACTCATTTTAAAACTTCCGTAGAGGAGAGTGAAGTCTAAAAGCTCTAAAAAACATGATTCTTCTTTCAAACACATTGCGATCGCGGGCGGTATTGATATGGCTCGGGGGCGTCTTTGACTTGACTGCACTAATATTATAAATGCGAAAGTTTGTATGTTTGTCTCTCTTTCACGCAAAAACTACTGAACGGATTTGGATGAAACTTTACAGTAATATAGGTTACACATCAGAATAACACAAAGGCTACAGCAAGAGCAGATTTATGGGAGGGGGAGGTCCGGGGGCAAGGCCCCGCCCGACAGTTTTTTAGGTACTGTGGAGAATCCATTATAGTACATAATTAAATGATGATAGTTGTTGAAATAACAGTCAACAAATTATTAAGGAACAATTTGATGTATTAAATTATGTTATGTGTTAACAGAGAACTAGGAATTGTAAATTGATAATAAAGGTGAGTTTGCTGAAATAATTCATATTATTTTGGCCAATGACGTAACATCAGTTTTAGTTAAATAATGACAAATATAGAACAACATTTAAAATGGATTTGAAAATTTTATATTTGTAACAAGACTATTCAGTCCCATATCCGCAAAAAATCATATTTGCATCAAAGTAGTAGTAGTAAAAGATCATCATTATAGTCTTGTTGATCAGAAATATTTGTCAGTTGTGATCAGTTTTAGTTAAACATAAGAAATAAAATACATGTGATCAGCTTTAGTTAGAACACTACAACTAAAGAAAAATTCTTTATCAGTGTAGCGACGCTAATAAGGTTAAGCAATTAAATTAAATAACCATGACCACCTACTGACCAAAAGTTGAAGGTAATATTGATAATTTGATGTTGTGTGCTAGTGCTGTTTATTAACGAATTATTTTGGAACAATTTATGTTAACAGAGAACTAGGAATTGTAAATTGATAATAAAGGTGATTTTGCTGAAATAATTCATATTATTTTGGCCCATGACGTAACATTAGTTTTAGTTAAACCACGACAAATAAAAAATAACGATTAAAATGGATTTGAAAATTTTATATTTGTAACAAGACTATTCAGTCCCATATCCGCAATAAATCATATTTACATCAAAGTAGTAGTAGTAAAAGATCATCATTATAGTCTTGTTGATCAGAAATATTTGTCAGTTGTGATCAGTTTTAGTTAAACATAAGAAATAAAATACATGTGATCAGCTTTAGTTAGAACACTACAACTAAAGAAAAATTCTTTATCAGTGTAGCGACGCTAATAAGGTTTAACAATTAAATTAAATAACCATGATCACCTACTGACCAAAAGTTGAAGGTAATATTGATAATTTGATGTTGTGTGCAAGTGCTGTTTATTAACGAATTATTTTGGAACAATTTGTGTTAACAGAGAACTAGGAATTGTAAATTGATAATAAAGGTGAGTTTGCTGAAATAATTCATATTATTTTGCCCGATGACGTAACATCAGTTTTAGTTAAATCACGACAAATAAAAAATAACGATTAAAATGGATTTGAAAATTTTATATTTGTAACAAGACTATTCAGTCCCATATCCGCAATAAATCATATTTGCATCAAAGTAGTAGTAAAAGATCATCATTATAGTCTTGTTGATCAGAAATATTTGTAAGTTGTGATCAGTTTTAGTTAAACACAACAAATAAAATACATGTGATCAGCTTTAGTAAGAACTCTACAACTAAAGAAAAATTCTTTATCAGTGTAGCGATGCTAATAAGGTTAAACAATTAAATTAAATAACCATGATCACCTACTCACCAAAAGTTGAAGGTAATACTGGGAATTTGATGTTGTGTGCAAGTGCTGTTTATTAACGAATTATTTTGGAACAGTTTGTGTTAACAGAGAACTAGGAATTGTAAATTGATAATAAAGGTGAGTTTGCTGAAATAATTCATATTATTTTGGCCAATGACGTAACACCAGTTTTAGTTAAATCACGACAAATAAAAAAAAAACGATTAAAATGGATTTGAAAATTTTATATTTGTAACAAGACTATTCAGTCCCATATCCGCAATAAATCATATTTGCATCAAAGTAGTAGTAGTAAAAGATCATCATTATAGTCTTGTTGATCAGAAATATTTGTCGGTTGTGATCAGTTTCAGTTAAACATAAGAAATAAAATACATGTGATCAGCTTTAGTTAGAACACTACAACTAAAAAAAAAGACTTTATCAGTGTAGCGAGGCTAGTAAGGTTAAACAATTAAATTAATTAACCATGACCACCTACTGACCAATAGTTGAAAGTAATATTGATAATTTGATGTTGTGTGCAAGTGCTGTTTATTAACGAATTATTTTGGAACAATTTGTGTTAACAAAGAACTAGGAATTGTAAATTGATAATAAAGGTGAGTTTGCTGAAATAATTCATATTATTTTGGCCAATGACGTAACACCAGTTTTAGTTAAATCACGACAAATAAAAAAAAACGATTAAAATGGATTTGAAAATTTTATATTTGTAACAAGACTATTCAGTCCCATATCCGCAATAAATCATATTTGCATCAAAGTAGTAGTAGTAAAAGATCATCATTATAGTCTTGTTGATCAGAAATATTTGTCGGTTGTGATCAGTTTCAGTTAAACATAAGAAATAAAATACATGTGATCAGCTTTAGTTAGAACACTACAACTAAAGAAAAAGACTTTATCAGTGTAGCGACGCTAATAAGGTTAAACAATTAAATTAATTAACCATGACCACCTACTGACCAATAGTTCAAGGTAATATTGATAATTTGATGTTGTGTGCAAGTGCTGTTTATTAACGAATTATTTTGGAACAATTTGTGTTAACAGAGAACTAGGAATTGTAAATTGATAATAAAGGTGAGTTTGCTGAAATAATTCATATTATTTTGCCCGATGACGTAACATCAGTTTTAGTTAAATCACGACAAATAAAAAATAACGATTAAAATGGATTTGAAAATTTTATATTTGTAACAAGACTATTCAGTCCCATATCCGCAATAAATCATATTTGCATCAAAGTAGTAGTAGTAAAAGATCATCATTATAGTCTTGTTGATCAGAAATATTTAGTTAAAAAACAAGTCTTTATCAGTTTTAGTTAAATCATGACAAATAAAGAACAATGCTTAAAATAGATTTAAATAAAAAATTAATACTTTATCTTTGTAACAAGAGTATTCAGTCTCATATCCGCAAAAAATCATGGTTAGCATCAAAGTCGTAATAAATATCATCATTATAGTCTTGTTGATCAGGCATATCTGTCAGTGTGATGAATGTATTTGTGATTATAAAAATCAATAATTTCTGCAGCTTCAGATTATAAATGATGGAATCATAGGAATGTATTATCATTCGGAGGAAAAGAAAAATTAATCATCATGAGCTACAGTATATTATCCACATTGTAAACTATTGTTTTAGTAGGATGTCAAAATTTTAACATTCATGTGTCATGAAAAATAAACATTAATAGGCCTCATAACAAGTCTTTATCAGTTTTAGTTAAATCATGACAAATAAAGAACAATGCTTAAAATAGATTTAAATAAAAAATTAATACTTTATCTTTGTAACAAGAGTATTCAGTCTCATATCCGCAATAAATCATGGTTAGCATCAAAGTCGTAATAAATATCATCATTATAGTCTTGTTGATCAGGCATATCTGTCAGTATGATGAATGTATTTGTGAGTATAAAAATTAATAATTTCTGCAGCTTCAGATTATAAATGATGGAATCATAGGAATGTATTATCATTCGGAGGAAAAGAAAAATTAATCATCATGAGCTACAGTATATTATCCACATTGTAAACTATTGTTTTTAGTAGGATGTCAAAATTTTAACATTCACGTGTCATGAAAAATAAACATTAATAGGCCTCATAACAAGTCCTTATCAGTTTTATTTAAATCACGGCAAATAAAGAAAAAAAAAAAAAAAACGTTAAAAAGAACAATGCTTAAAATAAGTTAAAAAAAAAATTGATACTTCTATTTTTGTAACAAGACTAACTATTCAGTCCCATATCCGCAATAAATCATAGTTGCATCAAAAAATTGATCAATAATATTTGACAGTTGTGATCAGTTTTAGCTAAAACATAAACAAATAAAAAACAAGTCTTTATCAGTTTTAGATCAAATCACGACAAATAAAGAACAATGCTTAAAATAGATTTAAATGAAAAATTAATACTTTTAGCTTTGTGACAAGACTATTCAGTCCCATATCCGCAATGAATCATAGTTACATCAAAGTAGTAGTAAAAGATCATCATTATAGTCTTGTTGATCAGAAATATTTGTCAGTTGTGATCAATTTAAGTTAATCACAACAATTTAAAAAAAATTCTTTATCAGTGTAGCAACGCTAACAAGCTTAAACAATTATATTAAATGACCGCAATTGCCTACTGTCCATATGTTGAAGGTAATATTGATAATGTGATGTTGTGTGCAAGTACTGTTTATTAACAAATTATTAAGGAACAATTTGATGTATTAAATTTGTTTTAACAGAATTCTGAAAGAATTGATATTATTTTGCCCGACGAGGTAATGTCAGTTTTAGTTCAAATCAGGACAAATAAAGAACATATAAAATGTATTTGCAAAAAAAGAAAAATTGTAATTTTTAGCATTGTGACAAGACTAATCAGTCCCATATCCGCAATGAATCATAGTTACATCAAAGTAGTAGTAAAAGATCATCATTATAGTCTTGTTGATCAGAAATATTTGTCAGTTGTGATCAATTTAAGTTAAACATAAGAAATAAAATACATGTGATCAGCTTTAGTTAGAACACTACAACTAAAGAAAAATTCTTTATCAGTGTAGCGATTCAAATAAGGTTAAACAATTAAATTAAATAACCATGATCACCTACTGACCAAAAGTTGAAGGTAATATTGATAATTTGATGTTCTGTGCAAGTGCTGTTTATTAACGAATTATTATGGAACAATTTGTGGTTATAGAAAACTAGGAATTGTAAATTGTTTCCTAGTAATAAAGGTGAGTTTGCTGAAATAATTCATATTATTTTGCCTGATGACGTAACATCAGTTTTAGTTAAATAATGACAAATAGAGAACAACATTTAAAATGGATTTGAAAATTTTATCTTTGTAACAAGACTATTCAGTCCCATATCCGCAATAAATCATATTTGCATCAAAGTAGTAGTAGTAAAAGATCATCATTATAGTCTTGTTGATCAGAAATATTTGTCAGTTGTGATCAGTTTTAGTTAAACATAAGAAATAAAATACTTTATTAGTGTAGCGACGCTAATAAGGTTAAGCCATTAAATTAATTAACCATGACCACCTACTGACCAATAGTTGAAGGTAATGTTGATAATTTGATGTTGTGTGCAAGTGCTGTTTATTAACGAATTATTAAGGAACAATTTGTGTTAACAGAGAACTAGGAATTGTAAATTGATAATAAAGGTGAGTTTGCTGAAATAATTCATATTATTTTGGCCAATGACGTAACATCAGTTTTAGTTAAATCACGACAAATAAAAAATAACGATTAAAATGGATTTGAAAATTTTATATTTGTAACAAGACTATTCAGTCCCATATCCGCAATAAATCATATTTACATCAAAGTAGTAGTAGTAAAAGATCATCATTATAGTCATGTTGATCAGAAATATCTGTCAGTTGTGATCAGTTTTAGTTAAACACAACAAATAAAATACAAGGTGCAACCCTAAGTATCGGATCTGTTCTACAGGCACCAGTGGGATATTTTAAAAGGATACTGAAGGGCAGAAAGTCATTGGTTTACAACGGAAGATAAAAGTGATTTGATACAATTTTTGAGATTTTATTTTAATCCCCCAGTTTTGACACCATTCTTCAAGATAAGTGGTATGGGATAGAAGGCTTTGGGATGCAATTACTGGATTGGTGTTGACTGATAATGCACATGTATCATCAGCATACCTGGTAAGGATAGTATTTGGATAAGTTGGGATGTCAGCTGTATAAACTGTATAAAAGATTGGACCAAGGATACTACCTTGATGAACACCAGCAGATCTGTCCATATGCTGAAGGTAATATTGGTAATTTGATGTTGTGTGCAAGTGCTGTTTATTAACGAATTATTATGGAACAATTTGTGGTTATAGAGAACTAGGAATTGTAAATTGATTCCTAGTAATAAAGGTGAGTTTACTGAAATAATTCATATTATTTTGCCTGATGACGTAACATCAGTTTTAGTTAAATAATGACAAATAAAGAACAACATTTAAAATGGATTTGAAAATTTTATATTTGTAACAAGACTATTCAGTCCCATATCCGCAATAAATCATATTTGCATCAAAGTAGTAGTAAAAGATCATCATTATAGTCTTGTTGATCAGAAATATTTGTCAGTTGTGATCAGTTTTAGTTAAAACACACAAATAAAAAAAATCTTTATCAGTGCAGTAATGCTAATAAGATTAAACTATTAAATTAAATAACCAGGACTGCCTACTGTCCATATGTTAAAGGTAATATTGGTAATTTGATGTTATATGCAAGTGCTGTTTATTAACAAATTATTATAGAACAATTTGATGAATTAAATTTGTGTTAACAGAGAATTGCAATTGTAAATTGATAATAAAGGTGCGTTTGATCATCATGAGCTACAGTACATCATTCACATTATAAACTATTGTTTTTAGTAGAATGTCTAAATTTAAACATTCATGTGTCTTGATAAATAAACATTAATATGCCCCATAAAATGTTGGCATGAGGACCATCTCAAAACATTTTTTGCACTTTTGACCTCACATTAAATGATTGAGTAATTAATATTGGCTGTGGCAAATTAAGAGTATGCTCAAGGAATTGTTTATTTAATTAAGTTTCTTGTTTCGAGTGAAATTTAATCTAATCCTTCAAATAAGAAATATTTCGATAAGTTAACTTTTTATTTACTTTAACATACTTTTGATGAATTATTTAATTATGACTTTTTACTTTTTTCCAATTGGCCATACAGGATCATAAAAAAACCTGTAACCAGTACGACCCGTAAACGAGTCTGGGGTTCAGTATATGGTAGAGGCTATACTGTTTCATGGACAACGGTTCTGCAAGGAGGTGACTTGTCCTAGGTCACGCTCAACCGCCAGGTTTTCCCCCCTTATTTTGGGTACCCTATTTTTATAATATTTTATAGAGGCTGGGTGAGCCCCAGGAGGATCCTAGATCCCATAGCAGGATCATAATAGAATTTCTCTACTTCTTAGTGGAATATTAAGAAAATATACTTATATCTGCAATTCTTAAATGAATAAGCATTTATGTCAAGAAATAAAATTTTCACGATTCATTTTTCTGAGAGTATTTGAGTGTCAATGTGTATATTTAAAAAAAAATACAATTCTAAGATAAAAACAATTATATAAATTTTATTTCCTGTAAACTTGAAGTATCTAAAATTAAGCACAATAAGGCAATCAGATAATTTAATGCTTACCTGAATAGTGTATTTGCACTCAGCTAATGTATTCCAGAGTTTAATGGTACGATCCCTGCTACCAGAAACAATCTGCCTATTATCAACGGAAAATGCAACACTCAAAACATCCTAAAACAGAAATTAAAGTATTTAATAAACAATTACAAAATTAGACCAAAATAATGTAACTGATCAATATATATAACAATAAATTACTTATAGAAACTGTCTTGAAACCTTAATAAGCTAAATACTATTAAGAATAAATTACTTATAGAAACTGTCTTGAAACCTTAATAAGCTAAATACTATTAAGAATAAATTACTTATAGAAACTGTCTTGAAACCTTAATAAGCTAAATACTATCGTATGATGTAAGTAAAAATAGCAAATTCTATTAGTAAGATGTTATTTCTTAATTAAGTAAAAAAGAACAAGTTGAAAGGTTCAGGCTATACAGGCTACTGGTTAACTTTTTGATATTGGATTTAGACAAAAGGTTTCAGTGGTTTCGACCGTGTATCTAAATTTCTCGCCAATGTTTCACCAGACATGCTGCTGGCTTCCTCAGGGCTTGAAATTGAGACAAATTCTCAATTTCAAGCCCTGTAAGATAAGTAACATATAAGATCTAAGAACCAAATATTCCTCTTGTCCTTTTTTTACTATGAAATACGGCTTAAACGGTATGTACAACACATAAATTTTAAAGTTCTATGACATGGAAAAATCCGTAATCAACGAAAAGTTTGCTGCTATAGAAATAATAAGTTTAGTAATGACTTAAAAAAAAAATTAAAATTGTTACTACAATGAGAAATTTAAGAGAAAATATATGAAAACATTTTTTTCTGTTTAATACACGAATTAACTCATCCTTTTAAAAATTATATTAAAAAGTCATAAGGAGCAATGAAGATTATTATCTACTTTTAATTTACAACATTAATAATCTCACTGGCATTTTGTTGTTGATAATAATCATAAAATTATTATATAAACTTGGGTTGTATTGCTAATGTGTGACCGTCTCAATATAAATCTTGTTTGAAATGGTAGAATATTTTAATTTTCTAAATACATATGCAATATTCAAATATTTGCACATAAAAAATTTTGTTGTGTTTTAAGAGAGGCAATATAAACAATTCAACATTTTCTATAACTGCCAATTTCAAATTCAATAATATATTTTACACAGAAAAGTTGAATATTAAGGTCAAGCATTTCAGATGAATATACCTTCGTATGATCTTCAAATCTCCTTGTTGTTTTCCCAGCTGCAAGATCCCACAGACGAAGAGTTTTGTCCCAGGAACCAGATAACGCGTAATTTCCATCAGAGGAGAGAACTACATCACTGACGAAATGAGAATGACCATGCAATCTCTTTTGAGGTATTCCATAGTTAGAATCATCCCTATTCAGCTTCCATACAATAAGAGTTTTGTCTAAAAACAAAAATAAAGTGTAAAACAGATATGAATACATTTAATTAACATTAGTAGATTCAGATATATAATAGCCAAAAATTTAAGCTTAACTCTTGCTATAATGGTAGGACTAAAAGTGGATCTTATGAGTGAGAATAAAGGGAAGTTTATGATTAAGTTAAAAAGGTAAATAAGTGGTTAAATCAATTTTTTCCTAGAGTGAGTTAGTAGTATCGAGGGGAGCGGAACAGACAACCAAGATTTAAAAAAAAATTGAAAAGTAAATGAATTTTTGGATTCACCATAATGTAACTTTCACAAAAATATTTATTTTATGTTTGAAGATCATTTTCCATCGAAAAAATCATGTTCAGATTATGAATAATTTTACGTGGAAAATGAAAACTTTTAAACGCTTCATTTTGGCTTGGTGACGTCATCACATATTGTTGGCATTTTGTGATGAGAAATGCATATGATATTTTTGTAATTTCATATAGAATATTGTGTTCATATTAAGAAATAAAACAATTGCTTATTAATTAAATTAACTTATTTCAAGTAAAGAGTCAATTTTGGCTATTATTAGCATTTTTTTATTCAATAAAAAATAATAGAAGCCTTCGGATTCATTTTGTTGTTTATTGCTGAAAACTTGAAAATTATTAAAATTTTACTAAAAACACACCTCTAGTAAATGCCCACATAAAATAGTACTGTATCATTAATTTTACTTAAGAAAAACTTGCATTTGCCTCTCTATTCATACAAGTCAGCTCGTCAAAAACGAGGTCTTATGTAGTTTTTTGTCAAATAAATAATTAAAATATTGACTGCCACTATCTCGGACGAAATGTTCCGTCAAGATTCACAAATCACCTCTCCAATAATTTTAAAAATTTGCACTAAACTGACTGTCAGAGAGCCCCTTGCAGGTAGATGCAACGGTAATTCACCCTTAACAATAATAAAACAGACCCGGAAAACCCGGGCTTCTTTGTACTGTGACATAAACGTAACACTAGGCTTTGAACAGTTAAGAGGAAGCTCCATTGATTCGCGAACATAATGTAAACACGGCCTTAGAATCATGGATTTACCAATGGGTTTTTTGAAAGCTGACTCCAGAAATCTGCCAAAACTGGATTTTGTTACATTAATGGACTTTGTCAGAAACAATTCAAACTCTTTTGGATGCGAAATGCAAGGCATAAAAGCTATTAGGTAAGTTTTTGTAACATACTATTTGTGTTTTTTCTCTGTGTTAACTTTGTATTATGAAATATATTTTAAACTGAAAAGCACAGGGTCATTAGTGGTGTCTAAACTAACAAGGGTCTTTGATTAGTTTACTGGAGCTACTTAAATTTATTTTGGAGAATCATTGTAAACATTTGTCACTTCGGCCCAGGACAGGGTGTCAAATTTTACTAATATTATCTCAATTTATGTTTACTTGATTTCATCAGATCTATGCACCCTGTTTTCTCTAAGTGCTCACCAAAAATGACAGTGCTGAAAAATTCATATTTATTGTATAGCTAATCACCCAAATCTTTTTATTTTGTTTTTAGATCAACAAGAGAGAATTATGGGGACAATGCTGCTGGTTATAATAGGAGAAATCCTCCACTCTGTGAAGTTGTAGGTGGTGTTTCTCCTGAACATAAAGTGAAAAATCATCTATAATAAATATGAGGTGATACTGAATGAAGAAGAAAAAATAGTATCTGTTTGCTGCAAAGGGTGTACTGCTATGGCTGCAAACATGGCATTGCTTTTTTATTTTGGTTACACTGGAGAAGTGAAGAACCTTCAACAACCTCCATAACATGTTATAGGGAAAAGCCCTCTCCCCCTCTCCTCTGTTGGTTTGGAAACTAAATTCGTAAAAGCTTCACAGCTAAATAAATGGGCGAGCACATAAACTTCGGTCGATTTTTTCGATTGTGCGGGATATTAGATCATTGTATTAATTACAAACAAGTTCATTTCTTGTTGAAAAAAATGACACAGTTCCTTTCACTTCTTATGCCATTTGTATTTGAAGGAAGGTGGAGTGGAAAATTTTGATGCATTTCACCGTTTCTTAAGAACACATATTACTCCAACTGTGTGTTCCAAGTATTTGACTGAAACCGTGAGGCAATCAGAAAGCAAAGTCTCTTGCAGAAACCATTTTGGGTGCACCTTCAACCTTCAAAGACAACCTCTTTATGAAACAGAGGAGGTTGCTAGAAAAGGAAGTGCTAAAAGAAGTTTCCAAACTTCTGAAAGTTAATATTTCTCAAACTGGCTTGTTTTTGTTGATTGGCCATTAATGGTAGCCTCACCAGATGGAAATTCAGAAGACTTTGTTTTTGAAGTCAAATGTCCTTCTGCTGAAAAAAACTGTAAAAAATTATGTGTCTAATGGGGTTTTGACAGACAAGTGTCTGTACCAGATATATTTACAGATGTTTTTTGCCAACAAAAGGAAGGGATATTTTTGCATAGCCTCCCCTGAATTTGAAAGAAATAAACAAGTTGAAATAATCCCTGTAGAATTAAACAAACGTTTATGCGAAGAAAACATTGGAAAGGTAATGGTCTTATTTGAAAATGCTATTTTTCCAATCCTTTTCTCAAAATATCATTAAGATTTTTTTTTGTCATTGAACAAACTGTATATGTTTGTACATAAATTTGTCAGTTTACTTATTTCTTTATTTATTTTAGACTTCTCTAACTAAACTGTTTATTTTTGTACATAAATTTGTCGTCTAATTATTTTTTATTATATACTTATTAAAGTCAATCAATTTATTTGCTTATTTATACTAATCTTCTCTAACCAAACTGTATATTTTTTGTACATAAATTTGCCAGTCTACTTATTTTTTTATTGTATAATAATTAAAACCAATCAATTTATTTGTTTATTTATTTTAGTCTTCTCTAACCAAACTATATTTTTGTACATAAATTTGCCAGTCTACTTATTATTTTTTTATTGTATACTTGTTAAAATAAATCAATTTATTTGTTTATTAATTTTATACTTTTTTGATTTTCATCACAGAAATTAAAAATGAATAAAAAGAAAAATTTTTTTGCTCCTGGAGACTTAGTTCGAAAAAATTGTATTGAATAGGTTAAGTACTACCAATAAGTAGTTCTGCCTGAAGTTATTATAATGAACATTTATTCTATAATTCATATTAGCTTGTTTTATTTGTATGGTTGTTACTCACAATGGTACTTGTGTGTTAACGCAGCCACCGTTATTTTTGCCTACTTGTTCGCATGCACGAGCAGTTATATTTCTAACAATGATTATATTATACATTATATATTCTAACAAAAACCACCCCTAACCCCAATAAATACATTTAAAAACGTTATGCAAGATAGCTGATATAAAAGATAACTATTACAAAATATAACTGCTCGCGCGTGCGATCAAGGAGGCAAAAACAACAGTGGCTGCTTTAACACACAAGTACCCTCACAATTAATACAGTTGATTATGACAATATATACTATCGAGTAAAGATATGTGTATTTTATGACTACAAATGGTCCCTCAAGATGCATCACCAAATTGTAACATCAAAGAGGTTATGCTAGCATGGTAAAGAGTATGAAAACATTTGTAGCTTAGAGAAACCCCCTCTTTTATTTTATTAATTAAACTCCATTTCTTATTATTTATGGATTTGTTATAAGTAATTCTCAAATGTTTGATCTAACATCGACATCATAAGAGTTGTTCAAATCCTCACATGGTCAATTTAAAATGGCAAGAATCAAAATTGAGGAGCTGATTCAAAGTAGACTTTTTCTTTAAAATAATGAACAAGCAACAATTTTATACATTCACTAATGTAACGCCTGTACAATTTACAAATTATAATTAAGTATACAACAGTCAGAAATAAACCTTCAAATCCTTTTAAGTTTTTGTACTTATAATTGATAATGAAAGGCAAACATTAGTTAACTGCAGTAAGGAACAAGTGCCTTGTCTGTAATAATAATTATTATATATGAAATTAAGAGCAACAACTGCTTGAGTAAACATTCACATACAAATATACATAGCAAAATAGCTGAGTCCACTGAAATGTAATCATTACTCAAAATAGAAAAGTCAAATTAAAATAAGAAAGTAGATTTGAAAAACATCTTATAACAGACAAGTTTCCAATCAAGTTATGAGCAAAGTAGCTCTGAACATAATACACCAAGTACCAAATAACAGGTGGATTCATCAAGATGGAAATATAACCCACAAAACTGTAACTGGAAACAACATAGGTACTTGAATTTACAATAATAAATGGGATGGTTGTGATATTTAAGTAGGGTTTCAGTTATAACTAATTAAATATAAGTTACAGGTGTCATATAAATGTTAATGAGATCAATAATCAGCTACCACGAGCAAATAAAATCGGTTCAAACTGTAGGAGAATTATTGGTAGCAGATTTACAACTATATAAACAAATTAAGATGAAACTGGACAACATGGAAATGAGAAAAAGGACAGTAAGAACCAGCAGTTATGAGCTGAATATTGAAGTATAAACTGTAACATTATTGAGGATAATAAAAATATTACTGGTACATACCTCGAGAACAAGACAAAATCATGTCAGGATATTTAGGGTTGGTGGCAATCTGAGTGACCCATCCATTATGCCCACGGAGGGTTCCTCGTAACTGTAATGTTTCAGACATTTATAAGCGTAATTTTAGTGTAAGAGTGTGGATTAATTCGGATAACAAACTTTCACCCACGGGCCATACACGTTGTATAGCTCGCTAAAAAGGAAGCTACCTAGATGGCAGTGCCCAACACTCGCATCCACTAAAGGATACTAAATCTGACAAAACAGCCGGTATATCTTACAACCATTATATACCCAAAAATTATAACTTTATCTCAATAAATTCAATTACTGTTGCATAAAATAAAACAAATTGGCTGACAATGGAAATGGAAAATATAATTGTAAGTAACCTCGGAAAATCAAATTTTCTTATTCTTTCTTCCATGTTTTGAAATAAGTTTGTAGTATTGGCTCCTGCTGCTAATATTAAATTTTAAAAAAATAGCAGTTTTTAATAAAGTTATTATTCCTGGTTAATAATTTAACTTAAAAATTAAATTATGTAATTTACCATGTTCCATATCTTTAAAAGCCATAATAGAAAGTACTTTGCTGTTATCTAATATTATTGCCTATATAGAATGAACTTAGGAACTCATTATAATTAAATTCTTTTAAAAAATTCTGAGATCAATCATTGAGAGCTAATTGTGCGTTGGTAGCATTGGCCCAGTGAGTGGGTTCACTAGTTGAGAATAATCGGCCATTTTCTTCGATGTACGCTATCTTTGATTTTTATAAATAAATAGTGTTAAGTGTTTTTAAGTTTTCTGTTCGTAATAGTTACGCAGGCTTGTTTTCAGTCTATTGAAATGGAAGATAAGACTTCGTTAAAAGAACTGGATCAGTGGATAGAACAGCTGAACGAATGCAAACAACTTACCGAAAGCCAAGTCAAAACCCTTTGCGATAAGGTAACAGGGTTTAACCAGCCAAATTATTTATCTGCTGTCTCCCTTCTAGTATCTATTCTGTAACCACCTTATCCCGATTGTTTTCACTATTTACTTCACTTTCTAGGATTGCTTGATAAACTTGTTCTCAATGTTATTTATTTTTTTTTACCATTCTAATAATATCGAGAATTGCCCTAATGTTTACTTTTATGTTTACAGGCGAAAGAAATATTAGCCAAGGAGTCTAATGTGCAAGAAGTGAAATGTCCTGTCACAGTTTGTGGAGATGTACATGGGCAGTTCCATGACTTGATGGAACTGTTTCGAATAGGAGGAAGATCTCCAGATACTAATTATCTATTCATGGGCGACTATGTTGATAGAGGATATTATTCTGTGGAAACAGTTACATTACTAGTTGCTCTTAAGGTATCAGTTTTTTTGTATTTATTTATATATCTACAAATATGATTTTTCTCATCTTTTCGGAGTTTCCAAATGATATGTTAGACTCTATTTCCAAAGTTGTGTTTTGATATTACACTGATGTATGTTTATAAGTTAACATTACTGGTGATGTAATATTTTGTCAGAAGAACCCTAGGTTATGCATCTTATTTATTTACTTTAACCTCATATAAAGCCAATTGATTACTGAGTTTTATTAAAGTTCATTCTAATACTGAATTTAAGACAATAATTATCTATGAATAATTAGTTCAATTAAATTGCAATTAATCAATAACATTTTCATAATTCCTTTTCAATGTTGTTGTCACACTATTTGGTTAGATATTGTGTTTGTTTTATCAATTATAAACAATATATTATTAAAAATACTGTTTGATTATAGTCACTGTGATGCTAGTTTAATGGTTATTTAGTCTGAGTTTAATTTCATATTGGGATATTACACAATATAGTATAATTAATTCTTAATTCAGGTAATGGAAAACATTAAAACACAATAATTTTTTTAAATGATAATGTTATAGCTTAATTTGAAATAGTTTTCTCAGTTTCAATTTGACTAATTTAAGATTTTATTTCATTTACTCACGCCTTCTCTGTCATTTCTAACTGATAAGTTTCTAAGTCTTAAGTCAAAATACAACTAGTAAAAACTCATGTTTTTAATTGTAAAATTACATATTTAGAATTTTGACATTTCATATATAACTAATCAAAGAAATGAGTTTATTTACTGTTGGATTTGAACAAAACTGTTGTTTATTTTTTTAAATCTTAGGTTATGAATAATGCCCAATGAATTCAATTTTAAGTTTAAGGAGTTACTAGTTTTAAAATAATTTTATTATAGTTTTAAAGTTATAAGGATCAGAAATATGATAGGAGTATTTATTTTAAATACTTCAGTTGTATCCTTTAACACATTTGAAACATTTATGATACTGTGAAAAAATGTTTTATAAGCTATGTTAACATATTGTGTCATTTTATGATTTTATAATTTTCATCATTTTTTAATGTCTTTTATTAATTATATTTATATATTGAGTTATCTGATAATAATATTAAACTTCCAGTTAAATTTAAACACTAAGTTGACACAAATTTACTTATCATGTTTCTTCAATTGATAGTTCTATGTCTAACAATTAAGATCAATCCGATGTTTTAGGACGTTAATAATAGGACAACTTTGTCACTTATTGAAAAATATGATATTTGGTTAAAAAAGTATGAGAAATTTTGTTACTACCTTTTGTGTATTGTTTGATTCAGGAATTAGACCTACCGCTAAGATTACATTTTCCACTTAATAGCAAGGTTTTCCCAGCTTCTTGAAGGTTTTCTTAAGCTTCAATAGTTTGCTTGATAATATGGTGTATTTATTTATTTAGTTAATTTCATAATATCTTGACATAAGTTTTGTTTATCCTCAGAATGTCTTCTTTATGAACTTTTAACGATATGATCGTCAATGAATCTCCATTTTTCACCCTTTTACTTCAGTTTTTTTTTTTTTTTACATCCTTTCATGAATTTCAGCCTTTTGTTTTTATCAAAGACCCTTGACATTGTGATTATTAATTTAGTCATTATTCTATTTTATTCAATGTTGGTTTATTGAGAAGATTTTACTATTCTGGGATTCAAATATAAGTTATCAGTTAATTATCATAAATTTACAGATTCTACTATATTTTTTTCTCTCCTCTGGTATTTCTCGCACACTTTAACTATAATCGGGCATGGTCCAGAATTGAAACATGTTTATAGGAATTCTTTAAATAAGCTTATAAATATTTGGTTTTTCAAAAAGTAGTCACCATTTTTTGTTCTTCTAGACTTACCTTTCTAGTGCAATTAATAGGGATTCATGTAGAAAATCAGACTACCACAATCTATTATAAATAAACAAATTCTGTCTTTATTCCATTGTTTAAATAATATAATACTCTTGTTTGCTGATATATGTTTTCAAACCATTCCTAATAGAAGTGATATTATTTAAATATTTTATTGTTTGATTACCCAGTTTTAAAATGTTGAAAATTTTGCTTCTGTGTCCATCTCTTATATAATATTTTTTAGTTTTATTGATTGACTTTTATCTCCAAAACTTCCGAAGTAATATTAAGGATTATTTCCATACTAAGATGCAGTTGCTTCCTGTGTTTAGATTCTCCTTAACTAAGGAGTAATATTGCTTATTTCTTGCCAGTATTCGTTATATTGTTAAATCTATTGTTATTTACATCATCATAAAAATTAAAATAACAATTTTTACTTTTTGGTGTTTTACCCAGTAAAATTGCAGCATTTCTTAAAACTTAATTAACTTTGGGAATTAAAAAGTTAAACAAAACTAATGAACTTCCAAAAAAACTCATGGATATAATAGAGGATACCTTGAATCTTCTTTTGTGACATTGCCATTAAATGTACTTTTCTGGATATACTGTGAGCATATAGTTATTATGAACAAGTGATTACACTGAACTATTATTTTTCATCTTCTCACAGTATTTAAAATTTAATTTATTATATCATATTTAGTTTTGATTCTGGAATAAGCAGCTTGAACTCTGACATGTTGGTCCTATTTGAAACTATCAGTTTTTTTTTAAGAATTAAAGAATAATATTAAGTTTCCCTTCTATCTCCCTTTATACAAATAGTAGCTAAATAAATATCTATCTCTCTAAATTAGTAATATATTTAGATGTTATTTTCTGTTTTTTTTTTATTTAATTTTGGTTTTGGCAATCATCCTATTAAAAGGATTTCTATTAATATTGTTCATCAATCTGTTTCATTTTTTATACTTGGTTAAAAACTTTTTATTATATTGAATAATATTTTATTTATTACAATTTTTGTAATAATATAATATAAGATACTTCAATAATACATGTTTTTTATATTCTCTATTTTTTTTAATTAGTGACTTATATCAGTTAATTAATCTGATGCCTATTGGTGTGATTTGTTATCTCCTAACCTACTTATTAAAACCATTTGGTTGTATTTTATCAATTTTATTTTTCTCTCTTTAAGGTGAGATATCGAGAAAGAATCACAATCTTAAGAGGCAATCACGAATCACGCCAAATCACTCAAGTATATGGTTTCTATGATGAATGTTTACGTAAATATGGAAATGCAAATGTTTGGAAATATTTCACAGATTTATTTGACTATTTGCCATTGACAGCTCTTGTAAATGGCCAAATATTTTGTCTTCACGGTGGTCTCTCGCCATCTATCGACACTCTTGATCATATCCGTGCTTTAGATCGTCTACAAGAAGTTCCGCATGAGGTAGGTTTTTTTTTTCCAAGTTATGTTGAACCACTTAATGGTAAGTTTGAATTGTGTGATTATAATTTAAGTTTAAAGTGTTGCTAAAGTTAAAAATTTAAATATTTTGTTCATATATATATATATATATATATTTTTTTTTTTTTTTTTTTTTTCATCTCATACTTATTATTTTGTACTCTGTTGTTTTTTTTTAGGGTCCTATGTGTGACTTACTTTGGTCAGATCCTGACGACAGAGGTGGTTGGGGCATATCTCCAAGAGGTGCTGGTTACACGTTCGGTCAAGATATATCGGAAACATTTAACCACTCAAATGGTCTCACTCTTGTATCTAGGGCTCATCAACTTGTAATGGAAGGCTACAACTGGTATGGAACTTAAAAAATAACACAAGTATTTGTTGTCTACTCATTGCCTTTTTAATTACTGAAAGTTAAATTCATTTTTTATATGATTTGCTTATTGTTTGTTAAAGATTATGTTGTTTTTTTTACTGATGAATAAAATTTAATTATTATACTTATTTACATTAGAGGTGCTTAAGATGAAGTCAGTGGTATATTACCTATTCTGTACAGGGATGATAAAAGTAAATTATTTTACATTAACCTTCCTGGTAAAAATTTAAAACCTCTAACCATTTTTTAAAATATTTTTAACCAATTACATAAGCTCTTTATTTTAACTTGCTTATTCTTATGTTCACATTCACTTAAGAAGTGCCCAAAATTGTCATTTATGTCAATATTTTTTTATTGGCTACTTTAGTTATTAATACGGTACTTTTAATCTTCATACTTAAAATTATTCAGAACAATTTTATTTTTCTATGGACCTCTTGTTCCTTCAAGAGAAACCTCTTGCTATAAGAAAAGGTATTGTGTAGTTGTTCTTTTTAATTTTGATTTACAGTTAACTAAAAAAACAAACAAAAAAAACTAGAAGAAACAAATATGAATGAAACAGCCTGTGTTCTGCCTAACTTATAGTAACCCTTTGAATCTTCATTTATTTTTTATCCTCATGCTTATTATTATCTTGTATTTTCCTGGATTAGAATTATTTAAGTATCTGGCTTAAAACTGAGAACGGAAAAGTGTCAAATATCTACTACAATTTAGGTACATGTGATCCTTTTGGCCTTTATCAAAGTTACCGATAATTGGATAAATTTGCTAGAATTTAAAGTAAATTTTAATAATTTCATATTATATCGCTAAATGGTTCATCAAATTAATATTGATGTAATGATGTACTAAAGGGTGTGGCCAGAATGGTTGGCCACCCTGCCTTATTTCCCACACTACTTTCAGTACATTTGGACCTGCTGAAACCTAATTTGTTTTTTCTCTCTTACATTAGTTTTGAAGTAATATTTGTGTAGTATAAGTTATTTTTTTCTAGTTAAAAACTTCACTTGACACTCTTCTAGTTATTAGTTAGTATGTTGTAGTGTACGTCTAACCTAACCCAGAATGTTGGGAAGATAGGCTTCATCACTCCCTTTGTTCTTATCACCTCTTTAAGAATCTTGTGTAACCTGTAGAGCTGTACATGATTGTATCTAAAATGAAATAACTATAGTAGGCAGTTAAAAATAACATGTTCATCCATTTGACACTTCTTTGATTATTTTTGATAATTACCAATTTTTGATTACCAATTTTGCATCTCTTATTGGTGGTTTAATAAGTTAACAATTATTAATTATTTTTTTACCTCCTATTTTAATTAGAAGATAGTATTTTAAACAAAATGTGTTTCTTTAGCTTTAGTGAAATATTATTCATCATGTGGTGATATAATTTATGCACTTAGCTATATCATCCTTATCTTAAGTTGGTAATATAACTTATCTGTTTGTAAATTTGTTGGATTAATTATTTTCTGTGATGTATTTCAGGTGTCATGATCGAAACGTTGTTACAATATTCTCTGCACCTAATTACTGTTATCGTTGTGGCAATCAAGCGGCCATAATGGAGTTGGACGATGCGCAGAAATATTCATTGTAAGTGTTAATTTTTTTTTGCCTCCCTCTGTTAATTCTTAGTAGACTTGTAGTATTTATATTGATAAATATAATAATGACTTTTTTTTATAAATGGAACAAACAATGCTCATTGGAAAACTTACGTTATTTTACTCCTTGCTCTGTATTTGAAACAAAAGTGATAATTCCATTTATAATTTCAAAGAGTTAGTTTTAATGCATATTTATTCATTTGAAATCATTATTTATTTTTCTAAATTAAACTTAAATTATGTTTACAGCCTGCAATTCGATCCAGCGCCGAGGAGAGGAGAACCGCACGTTACTAGGAGAACTCCCGATTACTTCCTATAATTTCTATTTATAAAGTTCATTGTACAGATACATTAGCTATCATCCTTCATAGAGCGATTTGAACACGATTTTATTAATTCATTTTATTAATAGGCTCTACAATATAAATTTTTATAGTGTACTGTTATATATGTATACATATATATACTTAAAACAAGCATATATATTTATATGTATGTGTATATGTTTTTTACTGTACTTGAGCATTTCAATTGTTTGAGGGTGCTTTTTATCTACTATTTTATTCACACCCTATAATAATAAATAATAATAATAATAATAAGCCTTATTATAATAATGTATATGTCTTATGTACAAATTACATGTGTGTGTGTAATGCCGGTATAATCTATACATGTAACTCGTGGAGTTGAAATTGTAAGGAGAACACCTGAGGTGTTTTGGAATGTGAATATAATTAAAAAAATGTAAAGTCGAAAAAAAATAATTAATAAAATGGTAATGAATGTATAAAGATTGACTGATTGTGAAATGTTTGTTAGGGAAGATTATAAATTATGTTAATTATTTGCTTGTAGACACTATTAGATTTGTTAAATTGATAACATTTTGTTTTTGAATTGTTCACATTCTAATTACTGGATTGGTACTGGATGATATTTTTAGATTTATCTGTTAATTGTAATTGCAAACATAGAAGCTAATGCAGTATTATAAGGGACAAGATGATAATCAATACAACATTTGTAAATAAAATTTTCCAATGGAAAAAATAAGTATTTAATATTTGTATATTTTATTGTTTTTGAGTAAATTATTATTTGGTTTACAAGTGAAATTATTATTTTTATTTTTTTTTTTATTAAGGTGGGTATAGGAAAGACTATTTATTTTATAATGTACATAATATATATACTTAATACGCATGAAGTACTTCGCTCAACTACTTGATTTCATCCTTTTTATTTTTCTTAAACTATTTCAGTAATTTCCTTTACTCACCTTAAAATTAATTATTTTAAAATTTGTTGTGGTGTGCAGAATCTCGGCGAAATTATAAATGAATGGACAATTCATCAGTGACGTGAGAAAAACATTGATAAAAAAAAAAAAATTAAAAATGAAATTCAATTATCAGTGGTATCGTGATGTGTGTATGACAGACTGTATACCTAAATTTGAATTTTATTTACCTCCTTAATTTTGTGGACAATTACTGTTAAACTGCATTGAAAATAAAGTTCTGTTGTATCTCATTTTTAAGTATTTCTTTTAACACTTGATTTGATTGATAAATACTGAATTAAAATGGAGATGTAACTTTTTATGCTAGACTTGAACAATTATCTCATCTTCTAGCACTTTCATTATCTTGAGTCACCAGGAATCAGAAATTACTGGAAGTTCAAGATCCTGTTTATACAAGGAGGTATAACAGATACCGCATCATCTTGTTTCACTTCCAAGTTGAAGTGGTGGGTGGTGGACGTTAAACATGCAACTTCCAGATGTATATCTTACCTTACTCAGGGAGCTGCCTTGTATCTTTGGAATTTCCTTGAATGTGTGAAATTGTGAATTAAAAGTGTGTTCAACACTAAAGTTTTTGTAGTTAGGTTGGGTAATTCCCTAAACATTATAACCCTATTCATTATATGGGTAATAGGTATGGTACATTAACCTAATTTCAATTTTTTTTATTGGAAAACCATTTGTTTTTCAAATATTGCTACATCAGATGATTTAAAAAAAAAGAAGACAAATTAAGATAAATATGTTTTATAAGTAATTGGATTCATAAATCCTAAACCAAACTGATAGCTGGTATCAGTAGCCCCACCCATGTACTGTGTGCTGTATTTTATTATTATCCAATTAATATAGGGTTTAAGTTTTTATGAAAATTAAAATCTCTTGTCCATTATAATAACATTTGTAGAGCTTAAACTATCGGAAATTATACTTCGCTTGTTCACTTTTCTCTGAAATTTTTAGTAACAATTCAAAATTTAATGTTCTTGCTTATTTAATCAATAGATTCACTATTTTGGTTTCTTATTAAACTAAAATTACACACATACATTGATTATAAGATAAATCAATAAAATAGAGCCAAAAAGAAACACTAATATTTATTATAATGCAATTGGAAAAACCACAATGCTAAGCCTTATGTTTCAAAATTCTCCAGTAAAACACACACTTTCCGGTCAACATACTATTATCTATAAACATCTTTTTTTGTTTCTTGATAATGCCTGAATAGGCAAAATATCGACCGCAAAGTGTGTGTTTTACTGGAGAATTTTGAAACATAAGGCTTTGCATTGTGGTTTTTCCAATTACATTATAAGATAAAAATATAACTATAAATGTCATGGTTTTTATTTAGACTTATGGTGGAACTTTCGGGCTCCAGGGATTTTGCCCTCTGACAGTGGGCTTTATCAGACTTGTAATTTTTGAGCAGCAACTAATAACACAAAGAGATTTTTTAATGTAACAAAGACACCATATAATTTTAAATTTTCCCTTCTGTATTCATCCTGACTGCAATGTATTGACAATGAGAAGCTGAGTTGCCTTAAATTATTCTTAATATGGGGCATATCGGTACAGTACCTTGGGGCTATTCATCTAAATCAGTGGTTCCCAACCTGGGGGGTGTGAGTACATGTCGGGGCGGGTCCAAGACCAGAATTCTGACTTATTTTTAGTTATGTTTCTGTTACCAGAACTTCTTTATCTTAAATTGAAACTTGCAATGTTGTATCTAGTGATGGTAAAACTAAATGTTTTGTTTTCAATGTAATATTTATTGTTGTTTTTTCATATGCCCATACAGTTTATTGTGCAAGGGGAAGCATAGTAGGAATTTGAACAGGGAGGGGGGCATTGATCTAAAGGAAATACGATTGTCTCCTTGTATACATGCTGTGCATCTTGAGCCTTGCTATGTGGGTCAAAATGTTTCTTTTTACTATTTGAGTTTAGATCTCCACTTGGACCATTTTCTCCTCAAAAGAATTAATTTATCTATCTATGAATTATGTCTAATTAACCCTTTAGCGACCAAATACGGCCGGGTCAGAGCGGGCTGGCTGGACTGAGTGGTAGAAAAGTCAACCGTGCCCGCTGAACCGATTACTTTTTGACTCTGAAATCATGTTTTTTTATTTAATTCCTTATAGTTTCCCATCATCCTTTTTGATCTGGACTTGGAATGGTGAATGGACTGGCACTGGTGAATTTAAAAACATATTTTTAAAAAAAACATTTTTTAATTAATGTAAATTAATTTTAATTATTTAAAAAATTATACACTTTATTTTTTTGAAATGTCTATATACATATACTTTATTTTTTTGAAATGTCTATATACAAATTTATACATATACTTTATTTTTTTGAAATGTCTATATACAAATTTATACAATTAAAAATTCTTTTGAGTGTGATAAATGCCGAAACACGACAGACACACTTTACGAAAAATAATATAGCCAAAAGTGAATTAGTACGACATCTGTTGTCAAGAAAAAGTATTTCAGCTTGTCATGCGGACACCTAGATGGCTCTAGGAACTGAACTACTATTGTAGCTCACGGTCTAGAAACGCCGGAGAAGCAAAACTATTATAATAGTCCATGGTCCGTAGAGCCCATCTGACACCGGACTATTATAATAGTCCACGGTCCCCACGGCACGGCGCGCTCGGACTATTATAGTAGTTCACGGTCGCTAAAGGGTTAAGGAGTACAGGGTTGCTATAGGACACTTTGCAGCAAATCTATAGATTGGGGTATAAGACCAGCTAATCTGTAAATCCTCATGGGGCTCAACTAGCCTCTAAAGTGATTATACTTCATTAAAGAGAAAAACTGGCATTTTTTTAATTTTGGCGAAATCATTTCCCAGTTTTACCATAGTCTAAAAAAACACAATGCCCTTACCAAGTATAGGACTCAACATACATCATTAAGTATTCCCATAATTATTCATTTCAAGTTCGTATTCTTTGAATTAATTAGTGCTCTTTCAAAATGTAGTTATCTGTTTTGGCAATATTGAAGAAAGTATAATTGAGTTAATATTTTCTAATGTTTAGTCCTATAATAGTTCTGTTATATTCAATTAATTGGCATTAAGTTATAGTTAAATTGAGGATATTCTACCAATGTTCACATACTTATAATCATGACGCATACATTTTACAGAAATGATAGGTGTAAATGTATGTCTCGGCCAATTTGTAGGACTAAATCTAATATAAATAGTCAGATATTTTACCATACTTGTCGACTAATGTACAGCCGTACACTATGGTACAGTACAGTTTGAAAATCTGACAATACTTTTTTTGGATTTTTTATGTTGATGAAACTTTACTTCTTTTTTTTTTTGAGGTGTTAAAATTACATCATTTAGGTCCTTATAAAAATGTATAAAATGCTTTTATAAAGTGTATTTAATACATTTTTTATATGTATAAAATACAGTTTAATATATATACACATACATATAATTTGATTGCATTATCCATAGCATTTCTTTTTATCTCATTGCTTTAATTAGTATCTAGAGAAAGAAAACTAATATAATAATAATAAAGATTTTATTTATTCTGGGACAAGTCCGGTTAGAATAACAATACAAGAATAATGTATAACCTAAAATGTCAAAGAGTATAGTATAATACATTTAATTAATTAATTACAATTAAATTAATAAATGAGGAAGAAATTACAAAAGAATTGAAAAAAAAATTGAATTACCTGCTCATTTTTGAATTCAAAATAAAAATATTCACCATCAAAAGAACAATAAATAATAAAAATAAAATATAAATATAAAATTCATGTAAGTCAACAAGATACCAATTAAAGTAATGTTCAAAGAGCATTCTTCCCCATGTATACATTGCGAGTATATAGGATCGATGGATTTGTCTGATTTGGATAGGACCCCTGGTAGCTCAGTGGTTAGAGCACTGCACTACAGATATAGATAAGACCCGGGTTCGAATCCAGGCCAGGACGAATCTTTTCTCTTCAAAATAAAAATATTTAATAATATTCACCATCAAAAGAACAATAAATAAAAATAAATTATAAGTATAAAATTGACGTAAGTCAACAAGATCCCAATTAAAGTAATGTTCAATGATCATTCTTCCCTGTGTATACATCGCAAAAATTGTGAGAACATGGGGATATAGGATCGGTGAAGAGAATGGATTTGTCTGACTTGGATAGGACCCCTGGTAGCTCAGGGGTTGGAGCACTGCACTAGAGATGCAGGTCCAGGTTCGAATCCTGGCCAGGACAAATCTTTTCTCTTCAAAATAAAAATATTTACTTCCTAAAACAATATTTAAAAAAAACTATTTCCTATAAAGGAAGAAAAAATAGAAATAAGATAACAATAATTATATAGAGAGAAACAATTGATAGTTCCAAATATATATACAAATTTTATGAAAAACAAGAAAGAAAAAATGGAAGTGTGAGCAGCCAAATTAGAAGAGAAAGAAAATGTATGTACATACATACACACCTCACACACATGCACACATGTAGCAAAAATAATTAGACCATAAGAAAATAAATAATTTTATTCATTAAAAAAAAGAAGAATAAATAAAAATGGAATATTAAATAAAATAGAGCATTATCAGTTTAAATTTAAACAACCCTTGTACAGACATTGAAATTAAATAAATTTACAGGGCTTCAATATAAATAATTTAAGAGAGTTACGTTTCAACAATACAAATTATTATCATTTATAATCTTAAAATACAAACAGCATGATTGTGTTTAATAAAATTTCCGAAGTAAAGGCAATACTAAACTTATAATAAAACAACTAAGCTATATAATAAAACATTATCAACAATATTATTAACAGAAGGCTTGATTCTTGTTAATATTCAAGAAAAGTAATTGAGTAAATATTTTTTGTTTTGTTTTTAAATTAAATTATTGAAAATAAATCTCTTTATATTTACTGAAACATCTTACAATGACTATGGAAGACTCCAATCATGTTTAGAAATATTAAAAACTTAAGTACTAATAGGTTACAACATAATCACAATTCATCATTCTTATAATCACAATTCAATAAATTATTATCATTTAAAATCATAATAACATTTCTTAGGCAGGTCTTACTTTGCCAATTAGTGATATTTAACATATGTCAAAAAAATAATTTGAATGTCTTGTTTTTTTTCAAATTACCGTCATGAAATTAATGTTGTGGAATGATCATAAAATTAACAATGTCAACAATACATGAGTGAAATGGATGATTTAAAAATTTCATACTTTTATAACTTATCACAGTCAGACAGATATTAAATCATAAATAATAAAATCACTCAAAAGATGCCCTGTTATATGGACGTATAGTCAATATAAACTTATCTAGACTTTAAAATAACAAATGCATATATAAGATGTACAATGAATCAATTAGAATATTAATGATAATTTTAGTAACGGTATATACTAAGCCCAGTTTCTATACATTCAAAATTTCAGTAAATATATTTTTTTTTAGAATATTGAATTTTTACAATACATTTTTTCTAATTCAAAAATAAAAATATGTATTACATATTATTATACATTATTTGCGTTAATAATAATTTTTAAAAATTATGAAAATGTGCCTATACTAATGATAAATTAATTTAATATTCTTCAATATCTGAAATTTGTATTTTTTTAAAGTCAGTTATGGAAGGCACAATCAATTTAAGTACTCACCCAATTTTCAAGAGATAAACTCAATTCTGATTTTTTATGAATGAGCTCTGTAATGAAATTAGTAAGGATGAAATGCATTTTCTTTCAAATGTTGAGCCTGTATGTAATATGTAAGATTTATCTGCAGTGTCATTTTTTTTTTTTATCTAATTCTCTAAATTGTTTCTAATATATCTATTGCAATATATTTTTTGGGGATTTTTAATTATGGTCATCTAATTATTTAGCAGTAAGAACCTTAATTGAGTAAGCTATATCACTAATAAAGGATTCAAAATATGATTAATTTTATTAAGAAATTAGCTCAATATTTCCCATGCAATCATAATCAAACACAGCATTCTCAGTTACACTAATTTTAAGAAGAACTGTGTTTGAATTTTGAAAAACGATATATCACTTCTGAGACATCAGCATTTTAATTTATTTCTTGATCTTTTCAAATTTCTATCTTAAATTTAACTGTGCAACATATGAGGCTCAACATTTGTTTGCCAAAGAATAAAAGTAACTGAGTTATAATGAGATCCGTTTGGAAAAAATATATAATAAATTAAAGATAAATGTGATGTGTTTGATATATAACAGAGCAACAAAATGAAACTTTTAACAGTAAGTTATAACATTATTTTAACTATGTTAACACAATATTATCAACCCAATATTTTAAGTACAGAATTGAAAAATATAAGTATTTTGTATACCTTAACAAAATTAGGAATATATTTATCGAATAAACAATTTAATTTCAACAACCCTGTTTTCCTCCAAGAGATGAATAAATTTTGAAAAAAAATCTTTATATCCATGTTTATACTATATATATATATAAACAATAAATCAAGTTCAATTATTGCGTTGAATCAATTGTGATTTTAAATTAACAATTAAAAAACCAAAACAATCTTATTTAAAAAAAAATTTAACATAATTTATAAGTACACATTTGAAGTACAAAATATTTGTACATCTTTGATCATTATTTATATTTAAAGATGCCTTAATTAGTAAATAAATAAATACTAACAAAGCTAAAACAATTAATTGGAATTAAAACTGAATTAATCCCTGAGCATTGTTTGATCGATTAAAAAGTCATAATTTCAAACCAGTATCAAGCTCAAGAGCTTGTTTCATCAGTTCGTAAACTGAAAACGAAACAGCAACCATTGGCATAGCCCTCAAGTAGTTTATGGTCATACCTCTATAAAGGCCGTGAAATATACCGTGTTCTTTGTATATATGAACAAGAGTCTGGATCATACCAAATCTGTAAGGAAGTTTAAAATAATTAAAAGTGAAGACAGTATTTCTTTGAGATAATTAATTTTTTTAGTTTAAAATGGTGTTTCATTTGTTACAAAACAAAAAATATATGTATACAAAGTATAATTGAAATTAAATTATTACTAGAGTTTACATATGACTGGGCAAGAGCACATATTTTATTTTTTCTCTAACTTCAGTCTTATAATTTTCTAATATAGGAATTGAGTACTCTCATTTTCAGGAGGAGCCTAATTTGTTAGCACCTTACATACTAAATAGGATCCGAATATAAAATTATAGTATTAGGGATTAATTGTGAAAAGATTTGTAATAAGGCAATGATAAAACAATGGTGCAAGCTTTGAGTCTAAGTTAATTTTGAAGCTTGAAAAAATTAAAAATTATATATCTAAATAAGATTGAAAAATGTTAAGAATACTATACCCTATAATATATAAGCATTAGATTTTTTAAAATAAAGAAATAAAAGCATATAAATTAATTGGAAATTAAAAACTAAGTAGAAAAAATAGAATGATTTAGAAGAATACCATACCGTCTACAGAGCAATCATGCAAGAGTTAACAATGGTCCCACGAACATGAAAAAAAAAAAATGGATAAAATACATATTTAATAAATTAGTAGAACTAATAGTAAACTTAAGGTAAATATAAATACAAATAAGAAGAAGAACTTGACAATAATGAGATAATGAAATGTTCTTAACTGTGAAGAAGTCTCCAAGTGGAATATTCAAAAAAGTATAATGGGTCATTCTAGAAACTGTGAAGCCCAAATCGGAGAAATATACATTTTTGATAAATCTTATGATGATCAATGTGTCTCAAAACTATTGGCTTACTCAAGATCAAATATAGTTTATTAGACCAAAATTCAAAGTTTCAAAAATACTTTACTTCTCAAGATAATTGCCATGGCTTACTGACTTCTTCACAATTAAATTATACACAATCAAATCATATATAATATAATCTAATATATTATAATACATTCCTGTACAACTACAACTCGTAACGTATCTGGGATTCCTTACATCATAGAGACTGTACTGTATCATGGACAACGGTTCTACGGGAGGCGATTTGTCTTAGATCACGCTCAACCAGATTTCCCCCCTTATTTTGGGTACCCTATTTTTTATAACATTTTATAGAGGCTGGGTGAGCCCCACGATGGTCTTAGATTCTATATGATCTCTCTCCGCCTGCAAACAGACTAAATAAAAGTCTTTCCTACAGCAGGATTTGAACCAGGATTTCTGGTATGGCAACTCAGTGCTCTACCAGTGAGCCATCCTACTCCCTTTATAATACAATTAATTATATTATATATGAATGGTAACAAATGAAGTTATTATTATTCACAGGAACAGTTCAAAATAATTATTTTCTTAGAAAAGTTTTAGCTATGGAAATGTTAATTAATTTTTTGAGAATAGCAGATTATGTGGTTCCTAATTAGTTAAGCAGTATTAATTGAAATTATCTAGAAAATTATACTGGTTAAGAAATGAAACTGAAAAATTTACTATCACTAAAGATGTTATTGTTACATTTATTATTCTCCAATATTAATGTTACTTGTTGAGAATACTTCAAATATTGTCTGAGATGATGAAAAAGGAAAAAAAAGTAAACTTTTTATGTACAAAATTGTTTTTATCTTATTCAATTTTACTAAAATGGTTTAAGTTCAAATAATGATGAATCTTATGATCCTTCTGTAGTATAAATATATATTTTTTTTAATGTTCCAATGAATATCATAAACATTAGACTGTTAAAGTTATCCATTCTAGAAAACAATCAAATAATTATAACTTACTAGAAAAAAAACTATCTGAGTTTACTCATATACAGGAAAATATCGATAGAAGGAAATAATTCACGTGGTTTCCTCTTTTTTTATAAAACAATTATAGTTAATAAAGAATAAAATATGTTTTAAAAAAGTTGAAGAATGAATATTGTAATCTCAAAGAATCTTATAGTGAATAATATATTCATACATATTTCTAATACGGTTGAAATAACTCACAATTTTTTATCGATTTGCTTAACTAACTAATTTCTTTCTAAGACACGATAAGTTAAAAACAGACTTAAAAACTTTATGTAACTCACCCAAATTTGTGTGTCTCTGGCATCATCATAGCTAGTTGCATTCTCCGACGAGTGACATCCATTGGATAAGCAATACTCTGAGCTATGGCACCAGCAAATCCGCCACATATAAGCTTAGAAGGAATAGACAAAGCTAGGCCACCTAAAAAAGGTATAATGCTAAAATAAGTAATTAATTATGAACATAAAGTAAAAAGTGAGCAATTCCACTTTGTTTTTTCCGAGCCTTAAATTCCTAACCATAAATTATTAAATATTTGGTATCTAGTACAACTCCAAAGTACTGCCACATTATCAGTTTCTTATAATCGCACTAGTGCTATCTAGAGGAATTCATGGAAAAACAGCTTTGTATCTAACAGTAAAATTTGTTTGGTTTTTTATAATTATTGGTAAATTTTTTTGAGTTTTTAAATATTTTTATTTTCTCTTTAAAAATAAAATTTGTTTTCATTGAATTCATTACAATTGTTACATCAATTTAATATTATTTTTATGTCGACTTCTGCTCATTACAATCACTCGAGGGATAAACAAAACCCAATGGATGATTTTAGGTTGAGGTTAGGGCTTTGATTATAAATGTATTTTTAATTACTACAACTTCAATTAGAACGTTTCCAGACCTACAGAAGTCAAAAGAAAGAATAAATTAAATATCAAACTAAAGCAGTAATAATTTTAATAATTTGAATGACTAAGAATTAGTAAGTTAAATACTAAGCAGTTACTTACTACAAATTCCACTGAACATAAATATGTTATGTACTAGGACAGCATCATATATATCATGTATTGATAACGAGGTAGTACTGTGAACTGGTACCAACATATTATTATTTGTAGAATTTAGTGTACATCACAAAATTCTTGACTGTTTTTGTATATAAGAGTCAATTTTCTTAAATAACACTATCTAATACAGATTTACAGCACATACAGATTTACAGATGACCAAAGTGGATACTACTGTTACCCTCAAAACTGATACTAATAACACAGGCTCTGTGTATGGACCTATTGTTTAGTAGTTACGATAACAACGTACTAAGCCCAAGATCTTGGGTTTGTAGCCCGGCAGGTAGGATTTTTTAAAGGGAGTATTTATTTATTTAAACACCCTTCCTTGCCTTACGGCAACACAGGTTTTGACAATGTTAATTATCACACACTAATTGTATTGTCTATAAACTTCTTACTCTAATTTTCAATTTGTTCACAATATCTCCTACTGGTCATTTCCATGTGTTGTTCTTCCAAGATTTAAGAGGGTTGTTGCCACTTCCGCTTTCCAGTAGTACACAAACTCTTTGAAGTACAGTTAACTGTCTCGGGTCATTAACTGAGGGAATTCATTCTCGGAGAGGACATAAAGTCCGGTTCCCCTCAGCAATTTGGATCTTTGTGACTCAAAGGCGGTGCAACTTGTGCTCAGCAGACGATGTCAGGTACTCGTTAAAAATCCCTATCCTAATTAAACCTGAATAGGCAAAATTTAGAGCTCCCACTGTAGCATCGCCCGATTAGCCCTAGCAGCATAAAAGTGATGTTAAATAAACATACTTTGGCCATGGCTGTACTCTAATTTAAAATAATACAAAAAATCCTGTACCACTATAGCCCATGTCTGGGGTTCAGTAGATGGTAGAGACTGTAGTGTTTTTTGGGCAACGATTGTTATTTGTGACAACGGAGGTTATTTGTTCTAGATCACACTCAACTTCCAGATTTTCTCTTCTTATTCTGGGTATCCACTTTATAGAGGCTGGGTGAGTCCCAGGAGGGTCCTAGATCTCATAGGGTCCATCTCCGGCTATAAACAGATTAAATAAAAATCTACCACAGCCAGATTTAAACTCGGGACCTTCAGCACGCCAAATCATTGCTCTACCATAGGTATTCAACTCCATACCCTATTTTATTTTTCTATCTTGGTTATGCAACCCCAGCAAAGCCCTAAAATGTGAGTCAAAACAGTAGTTTTCATAAAATAGTTTCTTACTACTTCAGAATTTATTTTGACTTCCAACTGAACCATTGTTTGCTCTTTCTAATTATCATCTTTTTTCTTTGATTATTTTATATAGCTCTAAAGAAGGCCTATTAATAGGACCAAATTATTTGCACATAAATAAATCTAAACTTAAATTCAGATACACATAAATAAACAAACCTGTATTTATAGATGATGGAGTACAGGTTATTTCTGGAATATATTTCATACTCAAAAGTTTCAGCATTTCAAAGCAATAAAACGAGAATCCAGCATAGGGAATCATTCCACAAAGTGTTGGTAGAAAGCCTCTATATAGTCCTCGCAATCCACCTTCCTACAAATTAAACAACTTAAAAACTTGTAAATTCAACTTACGCAATGTTATCATATTAGTTAAAAGTAAAACCTGCTGGAATATGGATGTGGCAGTATGCAAAATTCCTGTATATGTCTCCGTTACTTGGAAAGCTAGTCTTGCTCTGATTGTGTCAAGAGGGTAGGTGAGAGCTACAGCAGTGGCGCCGGCGCAAGACCCAGATAGCAACTTTGCAATGTGTGATTGGCTACCTAAAGTGTTCCTAAACATCTAAATAAAACTATGTTACCAGAAAAAAATAAGACTTCAAAAGGAACAATTGAGATTTCTCATATACAAATGTTGTTATTATGAATATTATAAAAAAAAAAAACTGCTAATTATTGAAAAATGGTATGACATCTCCTAATGGTTATACATCAAAAATGTCTTGTGTTTCTACTCTTGAGTCTTTTCTTATTACTTTGAGTTAAAGTGCAGCAAAAAAATTGTTCAAAACATCTTCACTGCTTTTAATCCGATAAAGATTTATTTTTAAATATGTTTACTTCTGTAGAGAATTAATTATCTTTCACATGAGCATTAGATATTTCAGAAAAAATATATTTTTCAAAATATAAAAAAATTAAGCAAAGATTAACCAGATTCTGCAAAAAATACTTTATAAGACTTGTTAACTAAGTTGAATATGCTATATCTCTGCTTACATAGGTCCTATGTGATTTATATATTATAATTTGTATCTGATTTATATTATTAATATTTTTTTTTAAAAACTCTATGGTAGTTGAAATAGAGAGAGGACACTAGAAAAATAAAAAAATAATAATAATAATATATATGCTTCATTCCTTCAAGAGATGGAAAATGTGTTGTTTCTTTCTTTAGAATAATGACCCTAAAAAATTTTAAATTTAGCGCAGATGAAGGTAATTTTTTTTTTTCTGAAAAGTTTTAAGGTAAAGATAATGAAGATTAAATTCCAATAAGAAGTGAATTATATAATAAAATATAATTTACTGTTAATAAAAGATATTTCATCGAACTAGTAAAAAAAAAAATAAACAATAAATAAGAAGTGAAAAAATTGAAAATAAAAAACATGCAACTTATGGTTTATTATAAACATTTTTCATTAAAGTAAAAATTAAACACCTCCCAAATGAATTTCAATTTTTCATAGTTGCAATTTAACATTCATAAATCTTAATTCTACAAAATTACTCTTCATTCATTAAATCTCTAAAAAATATCAAAATCACTTTCAAAGAGTAATTCCATTCATCTTGAAAAGCATTTTTTAACACTATTAATTTAATTTACTTTCTACACTATTAATTTAAATTACTCTTTGTTAATACGAACTAATTTCAGTTTCAAAGCTTTAACATTCCTCTAGTGAAAAAGTAAAGTAACTGAGCTTTTTCACAAACGCCAGACAGTAAAAATATGTCATGTTATTGATTACTTACTATCCAATTCACTAAATATTAGAGTGCCCAATAATTTCTTTCATTTTTTTTTTTTTACTATGAAAGATCTGCGTGAAAACTGAAATCAATCCCATAAACAGATACTAGATAAGCCTGTAAGTTTACAAATATAGCCAACTTGAGGTCATACATAGAATGATACAAAAATAATTTATGGAACATCCTAATAAAACTATTTTAAAGCAATGAATACTATAATAATTATAAAAATTATACATTACTTGAGAATATAATTCAAAAGAAGTAAACTGGGTAGCTGCGTACGGAAAAACACGCACCATTTGAGCTCCATTCCCTTTATACAGAGCCAATAAAGATTCTTTCCTTACTACTTCTCGAAGACCAGAAAAAACACCTATAAAAATTAAACATTTGATGAAAATATTCCATTTATTTTTTCTACCACCACAATTTTAATTGAGCATAGTTAATTATGTCATCATCATTGGTGCGACAGACTGATGAGGTCCTTGGCCTCCTCAATAAGCAGCTGCTTGCCAGTTGCGTGCATATAGTAGGTGATGGGCATCTCTGGCAGCTGTCATCTAAAGAAAAGATAAAGACCTTACTTCTTCCCCTCGTCCGATAGAGCTTCCCATCCAGCAGCTTCTTGGGTACTTCTTCCACCGGCATGCATGCAATGGGGTCAGCCCAGTTTAATATACCTCACCACATCAGGTGATGTTAGGTAAGGACTGGCTTAATAAGGGTCTTGTACAAGAAGTACTTGGTACACCGGGTAAGGTAGGAGGTTCTTAAGTTTAGAGTGTTTTCTGAGACCGAAATAGTAAAGTAAAAAAAATGATATAAATGATGTTCATTACTATGAAATGCAGCTGTTTTAAAAGTCTATGATTATTGTATCAATCTTAGTAGCCTAAGAGGGTTATAACCAAACATGAACTAGAATCTTAGAAATACAAATCGATCAGACCAGCAGATAATATGGTAAGAATGTCTCATAACCATTGTGACAGAATATGCATATTGTTGACTGTGGGCTTAAAATTGAAAATATGTTAAGTTCACAATTGCCATTATATAGCCTTATAATTTTCTTTAAAGTGATCCTATACATTTGAAGCAGTCCTTTGCTTCTTTTTATCACAGGGTCCTTCCAGAAACAAGCTTGCATGTGATTTGCTTTGCCACTGTAGTATGACTTCTTCACCATATAATGGTTCACATGTCAAAGGTATACATTTAGAGTGCCTCTTACCCAGTTTTTCCACTGGAATGCTAACATAACCCAGGAACCATAACACTCTAACCTATTTATAGCAAGGTTGTTGTGTAGTGGGATTATTACGAGCCCCAATCGCAACCTATCAGAGTAGAATGTTATGATTTTTCTTAGCTTGCCTTTTTCCAATATCTAATACTTCAACTAAGAATACTGAAGTGTATGGTTCGAGAGGAACAGATATTGTATCTAGTGCTTCATTTTTTCTACAGTTGACTGCTCCTGAGCAGCAGTTGACACCATTATTTGGTCTAAGTTGCATGGCAAATTTTTATAGACAATTTCATACTCAAACGTCACAATGAAATAGAAGTACCCTTCAAGTCTGTGACACAACATCCAATACCCACCTCTATTAAAAACCCAGAAGCTGTATCATGTTAAATAAGCCTGTAGATTGTATTTCAGGGTAGTGACTCCACCTCAAAGTACACTTGTGCACTTATGCAAGCTTACACAACTAACCAATGTTTTGGTCTTTGTTTTCGGTACACAATGCACCCTTAATCATCCAAAATTTTAACTTTATTGTTTGCAGTAAAACATGGTTTTAATCAATCAATAAATTACAAACTGTGTTACACGATTGAAGCACCGTCAACTTTGGCTGTAACTAGAAAATTATTTTTTCTAATTAAGAAAATTAATCGACACCACAGCAAAATATATTACCACTGATCTAGAGGAAAATTAAATGCAGTTAATTTTGGCCAGAGATAGAATATCTAAACATCTCTTACTTAAGCATTTGTATAATTATTAATTATAATTAATGAATATCAAATATATTAAATATGACATAAAATGAACATGTATGCATTGATGATACTTACCAAGGTGTTTGTAGTGGTTATTATGGGCTTGAAGTAAAATCTTTATCCTGTCTAAAGGTGCGACGGCTGTTTTAGAACACATCCCTGCGACACCTAAATAAAGAAAGACTTGGTGAGAATTTATAATAAAAATTTGGTAACTAAAAAAGGCAGAATGGTTTTCTAAATAAATTATATATTGTTAATATTTTAGATTTGTTAAATACGAATACTCTTATATATTTCTTCTTAAATGCAATTTTTGTAATGGAGTTAAAAATTATACAACATTCATAGGCTTTTAGACAAGTTTGCCTCAAGGTCACAATTAAATTTCAATTGCTTTAATCATTATATTTTTCTCTAGACGCTTCGGGAATGTTTTGTTATTCTTCTCAGCATCTGATAACTCAGTAATATAAAGTCAACAAATGTGCATTAATTATTCCACTCGACGGAACTGCATTATTAATAGCTAAATATTAGGATTAAGCATCCTCAAAACATTTAAAATTCATATATTTAATTTTAATCTTAAAATTTATTTTAATCATGACTAAAAGGAAAAATTGTAAAGAGGGCCTTTAATTAGACAAGGAATTTATTTTTTAAATTGATTTAATATCTGATCGATTATTAATTTTGATACTTATAAATATTGCAAAATATTTTAAATATTGAAAATAAAAATAAAAAACAGGTAAAATGAATGGATAATATTGGTGATAGTCTGAAAAAACAGAAAAGATGACATAATTAATGAAACGAGACAAAATTCCACTTTTATGCCTAAATTTTTGATATAATCAATTTTTACATTAACACTCCTATAATTTTCAATAATGAAATTGTATTAATATAATAAAATTTCACAAAATAGCTCATAAAACTTATTTAATTATTCTTTATACCTTGTAGTTTTTCATGACATGCAGATGTATTATTGCATTTTATTGCATGCAGACTTTTATTTACTTTTGTTTATTTTATTCAAATGCTATTGTAAATATAAACATAAAATTGCCATAAACTATAAGATTCCTGATTTTTTACCTGATAAAACTGTTTAAATAGTTACAAAATTCATGCGATATCACTAAAAATTCTTCAAATAATATTGTATTTAAAATTTTAAATTACCACCAGCTAAAAGAGACTTGAAGATAAATTCCATGTTTTTGTCTTGGTTTTGAGCCGTCATGGTGAATTGTAATTTTATGTACGAAAATATGACAATTGTTATGAGTATCACTTCATTCCATGGAGTACACTTGGAGTATTCAGCATAGCTGTCAACGATTAAAATGAAAGTTAGTATATAAAAAACTTTCTCTCATATCACATTCATGGTTACCCTTCTTGAAGGATATACACAACGATATTATTTTGCCACTGTGGTGCAACCAACTCTACTGTGGTGCTACCTCTATATCTTTTCTAGAACCAATAAACGAGATCAAAGAAAAACTCGTTATTATATATTTCAACCGTGCATAAACAATTTCATTAAACAATATGAGAGAAAATTAAGCCAAACTCGAAGAAAATGATGTGAAAAGGATAATGATGAGAATGGTTGCTGCCAATGAAGTTGAAACGAAGTCCTGTAGGAGACACATTGATGATATAACCGTCCATATATATATATATATTTCTTGAATAACTCAGAAGCCTACTTTTCTGGAACCACATTTTTTTGAACATGTTTCGTTATACTTGAACGTTGCCAGCTTAAGCAGACCACGGGATAGTGACCGGTTCAACGCCAATTGTTCATCTCTTCCTGTTGCATTCTTCCACCTGTTTCATTATCTAGTGAACGAGGAATGGACCAGGCTACTCAAGTAGGGAAGAACTCCCTAAGACTGCTAATGATTTGATATTATCTGTCTGGAGGAGGGAAGAAAATGAATTAGTTCGGTGTTATTTACACACAAAAAAAGAGATGCAATAGCTGGAGCTAACGATTTACTGAGGAATATCTCAACCAACCAACACGGGCTCTACAACCCAGTATGGGTCTCGGCCGCATCAAGGCGCCGTCTCCACTCCCACTCCTCTCTGTCTTGTGCCAGGGTCCGCCAAGCTCTTGATCCACCGAGGACACCTGAATCCCTCTCGACCTCGTCCACCCATCTCAGTCGCGGTCTTCCACGTCTCCTTCTCCCATATAAGGATATAAGTGTGGAATATAGTGAGGAATATCTCATTTATTCTTAACTAGCAAGGTTCAGATTTTTTTCCTAAGCTGACGATCTAGATATTTTTGCGAAATCATGGTACGCGCTAGGGAATTAGGTTGGTCCTATTGTTCATGGGGTTGGCTTCATCCATGGAGTTTATGAGCAATAAAGCGAAGACCAAGAATAGAATAAAATGGCAGTAGTCAAAGTAGAACAGTAGATGCTCACTGAAGAGGCCAAGACAAACCTTTCCCAACTGCCAAGTATATAGATAGGTTTACAGGTCTGCAACAAAAAAAGTTAATAATTAACTAAATTGACTATAATTAGTCTATTGTTGTATTAACACTAAATTATAACATTGTTTTTCTTACAATGTCTCTATATTAGTTAAGTTCCATAATCACGATAGTTCACAATGAATATATTAATATTAATGACGAAAACAAAACATATATATTGAATAGAAAAGGATCCGCTATAATATTTTGCCTCCGGCTCGGTTTCACCTGGCGATGGGCTTGAGTAGCTAATGAATGCCCTAGTGACGGAGGGTGATAGGGCATCATCTAAACAGCCTCGAGTCTGCTACGACGTTAGTTAGAATAGACGTTATTTTAATATCCTCCACCTCCGGTTAGAGTAAGATAATTTATAGGGGTAACCCCTTATGTCTGCCTTTATGTGGAATGACTTTAAACACCATACAATGTAATAAAAGTAGCTAGTGAATATGCTGCTAACGAATAGGAAACGTTATGTTAGGATGAAGGAACCTCAAATTTGCGATAGGATTGCGCACAGTTGTATGTTATGTATGCTCCATCTTATTATGTGGTGTAGAGAGCTGGATGCTAAAAAAGGCTCTGTCAAGCGATTGGAAGAATTCGAAATATGGTTATAGCCCAGAATGCTGATGATAACGTGGACAAATATAACTACATGATGATGCAGTTCTAAATATGTGTAATACCGCACGGAAGCTTATCACTTGCATTGAATGGAAAAAACATTGTATTTTGGTCATATTATGGCTGTGTGGTGCGAAGAATAGCCTCCTGGCTCAAAGTATTCAAGACTGGCTTGTCATCAAGAAATCATCGGCTTTCATCATGCTGAGGACCGCAAGAGATTTCAAGAAACATTGCTAACCTCCTTTAGGGGGACGGCTCAAAAAGACATGTTAAGTTGGCAATAAATTATTCAATGTAAAATAATAATGGTCCACACAAGCTTTTGACCTGAGAGAGAATAGTTAATACAAAATAAAATTCTTTTAGAAATCAAGTAAAGTGGAAATTTGGATACATTTTTTTTTTGTTTTACACTTATTTGTTAAATTTGTCATTGAAAGTGATTATGATTAATTTTTGAATCAAAAACTCCCTTCTGTACCACCAAAATAATCTCCTAGTGTTCCTCCAATTCAAGAGAAATGGTAAAAAGCGATCTGAGCGCTCCTATATTCAGTTTAGTAAACTAATGCTATACGAGGGTGTTAGTCACTTTGATTAGTTGCCTTTGTAACCTCTACCTGTTTGAGGCCAATCAACTACCAATTTCAAAATAGACCCTGCTTGAACATTGTACAGTTCTTATCTGGGTGGAACGTCACTCCTTTCAAATAAACAGCAATAATAATCGAAAATGATTTTGAATTCTTTGTCAGTTATTCAACAACACCAATAAATTTTGTTGTATTGATATTAGATTATAACTTGGAATCATCTGATCCCAGATAACAGCGTAGGAACCTCAGTATAACAACTATTTTGAAATTACAAAAACAGTACCAGAATATTTTAAGATGTTTACCCGAAGTACCAAGAGATTCATTCAATTATATTCTTTAATTAAGTAAGACTGCTAAGCATTTTTAGTAAAGATTTTTCGTTATTTCTGTTTTATTATATGTAATTGCTTTTTAGGCTGAATAATTCTGTTAGTCAACTTCATATGACAGTGGAAAGACATTGGAATAAAACACCTAAACATTTCCTCTCTCCGAAAGTCAGCAATGAAATATTTGTCCGTAATATGTTTATTCAAACTCAAGACACACCGAATCCAAACAGTTTAAAATTTTTACCTGGGACTAAGGTAATAATCCCTCAAGAAATATGCCATAGCAGAATTATTTGTTACGTACATTTAACTTTCTTCATTTTGTGTAGGTACTTCAAGAAAGACAGACGATGGATTTCCCTACTGTCAAAGAAGCTGCTTCTTCTCCTTTGGCTAAACTTTTATTTCGAATTGAGGGAGTCAAAGCTGTCTTTTTTGGACCTGATTTTATAACTGTCACGAAGGTTTTGTTTATTTATATTGTTTATTAATAGTTAAGAATTTGTTGTGGTAATGAATTTTTTTTTCAATAATTTTATAATGACCTATAATTTGGTGATATGTTTGGAGTATATTCTGCCATTAATAATTATTTTAATCTTTTTGAGCAATCTAATTGCTTATTAATTACTATTTATTGAATTATAAAATCACAAAAAATATATTACCTTTCTATAACTGTCAATGGTTAGTGCAATCATTAATTATATTTTAATTTTACATCAAGTAATATGCAATGATTATGACTAATTCTATTGTATTTGCAAAATTTCATTAGTATAGTGGCGGCGGACCAATCCTCATTGTTCCCATAGTATAAATGTTAAATTCAATTTTTTATGATCCATTTTTATTTTATCCCACCTTATATATTTACAAATTTATTACTCATTGGAATTTTTTTTTTATATTATCGAATTAATTATAAAACAAACAAATTGCATCATTGCTGAATCTGTGGTAACTCAGATACAGAAATAAATTTTACTAACAATTAAAATGTGTTTATTAGACTTGAAGTAAATGTAATGTTCTGGCTTAGTGGGTAAGGTACTAGATGTCCAGTTAAAATTTAATTTTATTGTTGTATTTTATTTTATTATATTAATATAAAGTACTACTACCCTTCATCAGTTATACTCGTACGCATTAATATTGTTTTTGTTTTTTTAAAACATTTGTAATACCAAGGGGGCTCTTTAACAACCACACCAGCTCTTTTTCTAGTTACGTAAAGGACTGTTTCCATGAAATTTATAGACACCACATGATGCAGTTCCTTTTTGCCAAATAAAAACATAGTTGAGGTCTCTCCAGGTCCTCCACGGTATTCACCGTATGTGAGTTTGACTTACTGCATGCGTGGAGATTGATCGATTGACTGTTGTAAATTCATTTATTCTGTGAGTAAACATTCATCCTGGTGAAAACAAGGTTACTTACAAAAAAGGCATTTGTTTTTTTAGACTAAAGTAAAGTATTACTTGAACCTACCGTAACAAGAAGGTTAAATAACCAACAATTTTTCAACACTCAGTCTAAAAAGAGTCTAGGATTGAAAAAGAAAGTCTTGAAAACCACTTAGGATAATAATTGCGATGACGAGGAGATTGAAGGCATAGAACCAGGAGCGACCACATCAGGAAGATTAAGAAAACAAGAAACCAAAATGTTTACTGCCTCTTTATCATGTCAAAATCATCAAACGTAAAGTCCACTTATCACAAAAACTAGTCTGTATCAATGTAACAGATGCTTATCTAATTTTTGTTCTTTCTAAATATTTTTAAACCCTTTCCTTATATCCATTTTGCAAGATGGATTTTCCTCATATTTTCACTATTAAGATGGAATATTGGTATTAGGATTAATAAAATAAGTAATTAATTTAAAACAATATATCGAGTTCCCAAAAGGATCCCGCTGCAGTATTATTTGTTTGTTTCGGACCATGGTATTTTGAAGCTAATAAAATTGTAACTACCTAATTTTATTTCTGATAATCGACACTTAATGTTTTGCATTTTTTTATTACCATATGTTTAATTTGTTGTTCTCCTATTTAATTAAATTTCCATTTTTAATGATTTTAGGTTGATGATGACGTTGAATGGAAAATCCTAAAGCCGGAAATATTTGCCACAATCATGGACTTTTTTTCTAGTGGTTTGCCCATCCTTCTAGATGTGAAACCTAACTCTGATACTGGTGATTTACTTTGCTTTAGATGATATTTTTCTTAACTGAAGGTAATACTAAGATCGGGTGCCTCAGGGTAAAAGCACTCTAATGAATTAAAATAATTTTGCTAATTCCTCTAACTACCTGATGTATTTTCTAAGCTATTCAATACGATTGAGAAATGATTTAAAGAATTATAGTCCCGCATAGAAAATTATTCAAAGCAAGGGGCTTATTAAGATCCTGGAGTAGTATTTCAAATAGAAAATGCTAACTTTTTTTTTAAGTTGTTCAGTTTAAGAGAAAAAAAAACAACACTTGTAGTAAATTCAGTCCATTGGTGACGGAAGGGAGTAAAAATGGACCCGAGTAAAATTGACAAAGATAGTAGAAAAAGAGATGTTAATAGGTAAATTCTTAAGTTATTTGCTTTATTTTAAAAGAAATAAAATATTAAATAAACTAATCCCATTGAAATAAGGATTGTCTTAGGAAATTTCTGAGTGCTCACCATCAAACTATATTAAATATATTAACTATATATATATATATATATATATATATATATATATATATATATATATATATATATATATATATATATATATACATTATTTTTTATTTATTGCTATTTGATGGTGATTATTTAAATATTTTTATTTTGAAGAGAAAAGATCCCGGCCAGGACAAATCTTTTCTCTTCAAAATAAAAATATATTAAATATAGTTAATGTAATATACCATATTATTTAAAAAATCCCATTTAATGATTAGACAGAGTAGAGTTTTATGTTTATTATTTTATTTATTTTTTTAAAAAGCGCTTTTAGCATATAAAATACTAAATGCCCAACACTTTTAATGTTTTCAATACTCAATTTATAGTACTTTTTAATATATATTTTTTTTTTCCTCCAAAATTTGGCTTTAAGACTTAATTTCAAAGTCCTATTTTGCCAGACTTTTTAATTTTTCTTTTTGATATTCTTAAATTAAATTGATTTGCATTTTGCAATAGCCACTCATGTTAGATTATTTGAACATTATAGCATATTGATTTATAGTATTTTTGTCATAGAAATACTAGAAGATGATGATGAAGTTGTTCAGATGATAAAAGAACTTTTGGATACCAGAATTAGGCCTACTGTTCAAGAAGATGGAGGTGATATCCAGTATTTGGTAATTTTGAATATTTTTTGCTTTGTGATTATTTTTAATTTGTTCTTTTATAAGAAGTCCTCAGTGAGATGGTGTTAGGAGTTTTGTCGATGTAAAGTTTATCAGGAACACAGATGTTCATGAAATTGTTTATTAAATGTTCTGGTAGGCTTGTTTTATTATGAATTTACTATGAATTCAAAATATATAGAAAGCAGTTTCTCCTCATTGTTTTTGAAAAATTCATTTGTGAATGATTAAAGCCCCAATGAATTCATTTCACCTGTATTGATTTCCGCATGTAAGGAAACCATTTTTATATTGATTACTTTGCCACATGTTGTAGCCTAATTAAAGATATTTAATGTAATATTTGTTTAGGGGTTTGAAGATGGAATCGTCAAGTTAAAAATGCAAGGCTCGTGTACAAACTGCCCAAGTTCAGTTGTTACTTTGAAGAGTGGAATTGAGAACATGTTACAGTTTTATGTTCCTGAGGTAATATTTTTTAAATTATATTTTGATATTTTGTGCCTAAATAATATTATACTCTTCGATCATCGTTGTGGTGGTGATCAAGTAATCACTATTGTTATTATAAGTATTTTGGACTTTAGATTTAAGAATGGTTGATGTAATTCTATCAAAAAATTAGTTGAGGTTTGATCAATGAGTTAATCAACTTTTGATCAACATGCATCGATGTTTTGACCATCATCAGGTCTAAAAAGTTACCCGATAACAATATCTACTACCATCATCAATAAGTGGTCAAAGCCGAATTTCATTCATTCAGTAAGTTAATTAAATAAAGTGAGGGAAGTTGGATCTTGCCAGCGTCATAGTTTTTGGGTTGAAATGGATTAATAATATAAGCAATAACTCCATTTGAATCCAAAGCCTGGCTTCAATACGAAAATAGCACAAGTCCACTTTCCTTAGTACAAAGTAGTAATAGTGTCTTCCCTGACGTGTGCATCCTTATCCAACTTTATGCTATGTTATTTTTTTAACGAATGCCATTTCATTCTGGTAACTTAATATGAAATTGTTTCTATTTTTTGTCTATAGGTGAAAGGAGTAGAGTCTGTTGAAGATGAAATTTCCATAATGACCAAGTATGAATTTGAGAAAATGGAACGAAAAATGAAAGAAAAGGAAAAAGAAAAAAGTAATGAATAATATCTTTGTCTAGATATTTTACAAGAAAGCACGGTATATTTAATATTTTTTACTTTTAACGTAGTCTTCTTTTGTTTTTCTTTTCTTTTTTAAATTTGTAATTTAGTTGTTAAAAGTTATTTATTGAAATAGTTAAGCTGTACTGATATAAATGTATATAGATGATGTTATCTAATTTATATATGAATGGTTAAAGGTATTTATTCATCAACCATAGAAATGGTTTACTGTAAATAAATTTGTTTTGAATTTCATTTCTTCTGTACCTTTTTGTTCATATTTTATTTTATTTTATTTATTATTTAATTTTCACTTGCACCTGCAATTGCGCATCCTGCAAATTTGATCCAAGTGTTTTTCTCTTTGCTTTTGTTCCTGGAGCATCGAGTTTTGGAACGGAAATATAAATATTTGAGTAGGTCTCTTGGCCAATGTCTTTTTAATCTTTTCTTACCAAGTCCATTGGAATATTATGTATTTGTTATGAATATATGATTTTATAGTGGGAATGTTCATGTCGTTGTGTATGGTGTGATTCGAAATATACCATGGAGCATTAACAATTTTTCTGAGAATTATGGACTATCTTGTGTATGTGGACTTGTTTTGCTGAACAATGAATTAAGAATTCAATCTTATTATGACTCGGAAGAACTAATTACAAATATATTGTAACTACTCTTTTAAATATTTCTCTGCTTGTAAACTTACCATCATGTCCCTCAATCATAGGAGGTACTACTGTAAGCGGTAAGAGTAAAAGTAAGCGTATTGCAGCAATGTGAGAAACTGCAAATGACAGACTTCATTTGTACAAAAACTTGCCTTTAGATTATGTGTAAAATGTACGAGCATGTTGATAAGAAACCCCATAAAATGCTAAATGCACACATTCATGAGGTTCTTTTTTGTGGAACGAAAAACATATACTGAACATTTTTCATGTATCTAAACTGTTAATGATGACATCAGTTTCACCATCTGCTAACAAATTTAAAATATCAATTTTAGATTAAAAAATTAAGGGCACCATGTTTTGAGATCCAAAAAAAAAAGGAATTATTTTGATCAAATTTCTGCTTCAAGGGGAGATTTTTAATGTATCTTGTTATTGTGAGATTGTAGCTCAAGAAAAAAATTCAAAATATACTTACCTAGGTAGTGTTTTGCTAATATTGCCATTGCGCTTTTGGACTCATTCATATTTTGAACCTCCCTAAGACTCGCCTGACTTGTAACGACTCAGATTTTCATTTTTTCAACTCCCTGAAGAAAAGCGATAAAGGGTGCAAAAAGTACAGAGGACCTTAACTGGAAGAAGGAAATAAATGAATAATTCTTCGAGCAGGACATCAAAGCACTTGTGCTAATTTTATAGAATGGGAAGGCGACGTGGAGAAATAACTTTCATATTAATCCACAAAATCCTGTACTTTTTTTTTTAGATTAATTTCTTGGTATGATTTGCAGCTGTAATAATATTACAACAAGTAAATTTGCTAATATGAACAAATGACATGAAAACAAAAAACACTTGTGGAGAAACTACCCATGGGTAGCACGCCAAATGTACTTCTTTAAAAATTATTTTAGTAGTTTTTTTAAATAGAAAAGTTGAGTGCTCTACTTTTCAGAATAGTCCAGGATCCCTGGTACATTTTTGCACTTGATTACTATCAAGCTGAATCTTCATGAATAGCTTCAAAACGATGAGACGCCCAACAATTTCCTTTGCGAAAATTCTCGATAGTGGTAGCTAACAGAGGTAGCAAGGATAAAATTGTTGATTTGATGATTCTCCAAACTTTAAGGATAACGTACCACGTAGGACAATATGACTGTTAAATTATATAAATATTAACTAAATAAAAAAAAAAATCAGCTGGTTAGTAATCATTTTTGTTGATTAAATTTTGGAGAATCATCAAATCGACTTATTTTATCCTTGCTACCTCTGTTAGCTACCACAATCGAGAATTTTCGCAAAGGAAATTGTTGGGCGTCTCATCAAAACGAAGCTATTCACGAAGATTCAGCTTGATAGTAATCAAGTGCAAAAATGTACCAGGGATCCTGGACTAGAAGGTATCTTTCTACTGATCCTAAAGTCTTTTGAGTCTAAAAACACTGTTTCAGAAATTGATCTGTCTCTGTGGCAATATTTATTTCTTGGAATAGTTGACTTTTTTTTTTATAGTGTGTCTGTCATATCATTTCTACTTAAGACGTATTATGATAGTGAAGCCACTGGAGTAAGTAATAAAATCAGTCTACTTGTTACATACTTTGAAAAGGAACCTCAGTTCACAGCAGTAGAGAGGGCAGAAATATGTATGTAACAAGTACACTGATTTTATTACTTTCTCATCATTTTTTTTATTATATTTATTTATTGAACTAACCACTTAAGCCTTATATTTTTAATTAATTTTACTACATTCTCATTTTTTTCATGGAACTTTCCATTTCTGCATTGCTCCTTATTCTCCACAAACCATCAACTCGTCTTTTGCAGTAAATTCTTCTCACAATCTTTCTTTCTAACAAATTTAAGGGAGACTTCTTGTTGCAAACACCACTATATCTATATCTCAGTATTATATGTGAGTGTAGGAGATTTATTTTTTTATAATAATGATTACGACACCAAAAACCTGTAAATGGATATTTATTTTAATGAGCTTGAAAGTTCATCTTTGATTGATTTTTGTGTATAATATACAGTTATGTATATAAATTATGGCACCAGCCGTTTACTTTGTGGTAGTTACATTATTTATACATCATATTTTATAACAAATATTTTATTTTTTCTATTTTAGTTCATAAAATATCTGGTAGATGGCAGCAGTAGGTACTTGAACAAGGTGACTGAACAATATTTTTAGTTAAATTTTAATTGTCTGTTTAATAATTCAATTTATAAAATGAAATTAGAAGGTCTTCCAAAATAATGCATATTTATAATCTAAAAAAAAAATAAATGGTTGAAAATTTCCTGGACAGCTTGTATCTAAAGTTGACAATAGTAAGTAAACAGATTGCAATTACTGGTTATATACATTTTTTTTTCCCTAAAATATGCAGTTATATGTTAATAATGGACACAAGCTATTTACTTTGTGGTCGTAAAATTATTTATATTTTTTATTCCATGCTTGTTCAGTTCATGCTATATCTGGTAGATCGCAGCAGAAGGTACTTTCAGTGACAGCAAGTTTTTTTTTTTAGTTTAATTTTATTGGTTTGTTTAGTAATTTAATTTAGTTAGTGAAACTAAAGGATTCTTACTAAATTACAAAATCATGCATTTTTATACAGTACAAAAAAAAATGAATAAAAATTCACTTGTCAGCAAGGATCTAAATTTGACAATAGTCAGTAAACAGATTGCAATTACTGGTTATGTTTGAACAAAAAGGTGAAAGACACCAAATGAGGCCAAGAACTAATACTCATAAAAATGTACTTGATTAAAATTAAAAAAGTTATTTTTGTAAGTCACATGAGTGAGTATTACTTTGTTAATTTTCTTGCAAATAATATTTATTTTATTAGGCTGTATTATCTGGATTTAATAAATTAATTCGATCTTATTTTCATTATATCGTTTTATTAATTATAACTACTTTTATTACAATTATTGTATTATTAATTAATAATGATAATAATAACATTAGAATTGTTTCTGTTAAATTTTCTTTTTATTTTTTTTTAATGTGAATGATTCTATATACGAAGGAGTGAAATATGGTTACACTGATCATATTCCATAGGATGAATAGATTTTCAGTCATTAAAGGATATTGCTCTAGATGAGCTTGGATAGCCACATTCATCCAATAGAACACCTTTTAATGGTTGCAAGTTTGAGATATTCAGTGAATGCCTTTAAGTCGGAACTGAGATTCTTATGAAATTAAATTGTTTGACTATAAAGTTTTCCCTTAATATCAAGTTACAAATTTCACAAACTTTGGATTTTTATTATTTTTCATAACATTCCTTTCAGCCTTTTCATATCTAAAACATTAAACATGTGCATATAAAGATATACCCAGGGTTATATTTAATTTATTTTTTGCTTTGGAAAAGATAAATAAACTAACACATTATTTAATATAATATGAATTTTATATGATTATCATGTTTTTTAGTTGAATAATTAGCATTTAACAATTGTAATTTACACTATTCATGATATTTTATTTATTAGTATAATATTTATATTGCTATATAAAATTTTCAAAAGTTAATTTTCACAAATCGAGTAATAAAAATCTCAAATGGGATAAATTGTTTATTTATTTTTTTTAATATTTGTATTTTTTTCCTTACATCTGGAACATCTTATACTCCATATAAATTATATAGTCGAGCTATGATTATTAAATGTCTATTTAAAATGGGTTTTAACCACGGAAATATAATAAAAATATAGTTTATTCAATCCTTATATTAATTATTAGTGGTTTGTATTTTTGTTTCATTATTCGCTTTGTTTTTTTTTTCTGCTTGACATTATAATTTGCATACATATGCAATTGTCTTCTGTTTCTATCTCTATAATTATTGTCATCTTATTTCTGTTATTTTATTTCTTGTAATCTGCTTTTTTTATTCTTTAAATATTATCACTGGAGGTAATTCACATTTTTTTCATTAATTATTTCTCATTTGTTAATTTAGTTGTATTGATTAATTAAATGTAATTATTTCTCTGATAGATGAGAATTTAATATCAAATATTGGTTAGTTATAAATTTCTCAAAAGTATAAAACCATTTCTTCTTCATCTTATCAGTTTAAAAAAAAAATTGTCAGAAAAAGTAAACAAACAGAGGAAAATACACAACTAATAAACTGATGTAATGATAAACAGATAATGTATTGCTGGCTGAAATCCACAAGTACACACTATGAGGAGTTTGTGACCTTGGCGAAAAGTGCGCAGCAGTACGAATGATATTTCGCGGTTTTCTTTCCTCGCCTTATAAGGACAACGAAGTATAAAAATAAAATAATAATCTCGATGGATTTTTTTGATTGTTGTAAAGTAAATTATAATGATTTCAATTGATAATTAATTATTAAAATATGTAAAATACTATTGTAAAAAGAAGATGTTTAGCAAGGAAGCAAGTTATAAATACAATTATACAATTAAGTATTATGAACGGAATGAATCGCAATCCCTCCCCATTAATAGCAAAGCAACGGTATTAAGTCTCCCACTGACGCAGAGAGCTTGTTTATTTAATGTGTTTTGGCGGGAGTTCTTATTTTTATTTGTACACTCAAGGTCGGGAGGGCCACGTGGTCTCCTGAGCCGGCCGAGTAGCTAGCGCGTACCGTCTCTGTTTTCATCGGTGCATTAGGAATTTCATCATTTCCGTATGTTTTATAATCAATATAGTTATAGTAAAATATCTTTTATAATTGGAAGGTTACTACAGTTATCAGAAGGTTTTTTTTTCACATACTGAAACACATCGTTGTGAATTGAGTTCGTGTTTATTTTATTTTTACTTCCATTTATTATTACACTGAATGGTAGATAATTCAGAAAAATTTTGTCGCCTGTGTTTCGGGTCATTACTGGGTCAAGTCGCTTGAAACTGAAACCGAAACATTTAATATCAAACTTCATATTTTCGATCGTCTGGGATTGCGGTTTATTTGATATAGAGAATGGTTATTTAATTTTTTTTTCTGGTTATATTATTTTTTTTTATTTGTTGAAGTTTTATGATTAAATTAAGGGATATTAAACAGTTCTTGTATTTATAACATACAAGAATAGAACCTTCATTACCTATCCGATTTCTATTTTTTTCCATTGCAATATTTCGATATAATATAAAATAAAATAATATATTTTCAACAAATTTAAAAATTATTTGTTAGTTAGTTGTTTTAGTAATTTTTATTTTTATTTCTGATTATTCTCCATTTTTTAACTTATGAACAGATAGAAGGTAAACACAATGGAGTATTTTTGAAATAACCTGTGAGATTGATAGTATTTTTATTACTTTAATAACTAAATTTAAATTACAGTGAGAAACGACAAGAAACAGCTCGCCGTTCCAGGCTACTTCAACATTTACTAGGCAAACGTTGTAAGCTCCCAATTAATTACAAAAGACTTAATTACAAAGACAATCATTAGACCCATCTGGACTTACGGAGTAGAGCTTTGGGGCTCCACTAAGCCATCGAATTCCTCTCGTATTGAATCCTTACAATCCAAAATCATTCGTTCAATCCTCAATGCTCCTTACTTTGTTACGAACAAAGTAATCATAAAGAACTTAATGATAGTCCCATTTGTTGCTGATTTGGCCCGAATCCGATATCAATCTTTTCATGACAAACTTCATTTCCGCTCAAACCCACTAGTTTCAAACCTAGCAACTTCTTCAATTCTTGATGATCCTCCTGCGAGGCGTCTGAAAAGAAGATGGCCTCGTGATCTAAGTTGATCTTTGGTGTATTAGGTTGATATGCTAACCACTACTCTACAGATGACCCACTCCTCTTTAATTACACTATTCGCTGTTCTATTTCAAGTTTATTTTGTTCTTGTTGCCAATTAAATTTAACCATGTGATTTAGGGCTTTAGCGTTTGTTAACTAGTCTATTCACAAAGAATAGAAAAATAATTTTATTCTGGGATCAGGTCCCTTAACAATAACATGTGAGAACAAAATTTAAGAAATATGTATCAGGGCCAAAGGCTACATTATTAGAATAATATAATGTTTAATGAAAGTATATAATCATAGAATAGAATGAATGACATGAAAGTAAATATAAACCAAAATATATGTTTTGGCAGCGAAAAAAAGTAATTCAAATAAAGTAGCATACAAATTTACCATAAAAAGAAATAAGCTGAGAGAAAAATAATAAATAATTAAAAGCGCCTAACAATATAAAAATTGATATTAATGTGAGTGAAGACTATTTACTGTGGTTCATCAACCACATGTTATAAATATGAGCTATTAATTAGTACTGATTATAGAGTATCCGTTTGGGAATTTAGGAGGTGTTGGAAAAGCTTTGATTTGAATGTGGATAAGGAAGACGCATGACGGATATCTGGGGGGAGTGAGCTCCAAAGATTGGTAGAACGGGCAAGAAAGGAACGCTCAAATATTTTGGTTCTGTGGGAACGGGTATAAAAGTCGGAAAGGCGAGATCTTGTGCCCAGGGATTAGATGGAGGATTTTAATTTTAGGAGACTACAGATATAGGATGGATGTAGCATGTTGATGGTTTGGTGTAAGAAAGAACCTAGGAAATAGAGTTTACGGAAAGAAGGGAAGAGCCACTTTAACCCAACGTAGAGGAGGGACATAGGAGGCTTCCTCCGTACATAGAACAAACCTTAAGAAGCAGTCATAGTTCGCCTCAATCTATCCTCGAGCGTGTTCGAGAGGCCCCCATATGCCACACAACCATAGTCAATGTGTGGAAAGATGATACATATACGTACAAACAATGTTGGATTAAATAATATATATGAGTGTAGATAAGAGAAAATAATGACGATAGCTTTATTAGATGGGCATAATAAAGCAATTTTATTTATTTATCTGTACCACTACATGAAGTGTCTTGGGTTCAACACATGGTAGAGTTGACCATTAAGCCTGGTTCACATTGGTATAATTATTTGTAGAGTTCAGTGGTAGAGTGCTTATTATTTTCCTACTAGAATAATGTAAACAGGTTGAGCTACAGATAGTCCAGGAGAGAGTTAAGTGGAAAGCACTTGTGGAATAGTACACTCGACCATCCCACTCCCTCCCCCACTTCCACAATCTTACTCTACTCTACGGGTTTGTTTGTTGAGTAAAGAAACACGTTTGTTTCTAGCAGAGGATAGTGTGTCTTTCCAACTGCTAGTGCAGGAATAAAATTACTCGGACTCGGAAGAGGTGTTATAAACTATAAACGATAACTATTGCCTGTGGCCAGAAAATTTAAAGTAATTTCTGATTGCATCCCTCATGAATGTGTCTATTTTCTGAATATGCGGTTTGATTAAATTCAGCAGTGTTTCAAAACTATCAGGTGTCATTCTCAAGCACATTTTATATTCTTCTGGGTCGTCCAAAGCCAGTTCTCTTAAAAGATTAGCAGTTCCTCCCCAATTCATCATGTTTCTTAATCAAATTCCTTACCCAAATTCTATTTTGCCTGCTAGTTTCTTCCTCTATAACTTCCTCAATATCATTTAATAATATATCTGCAGCTTGCACAAAAACATTTAACAACGATTCGATATTTTTGCCTAACCTGCTTGTTCATTGTTACTCACATAAAATCGAACTATCTTTTCAAATTACTAGCAAACTTGAATACGGTTACTCTACCAAAATGAGCATAGTAGAGTATTTAAAAAAAAAAGTATGCTAGTGAGCTGTACTACTAATTATACCAATATAATACTATATAAACCAGGCTGTATAGGACAATGGTCGTACAGAGGATCACGCTCAAGCGCCAAATGAGGGTCTGTAGATTATACAGGGTCTATCCATGGCTGTTATCAGATAAAATAACTATGCTTTATTTTTGGTTATTTGTTGGACAATAAAAATATTTTATATACAGTTTTATTTATTGAATTATTTATATTGTTATAATTATAGAATTTATGATTTTCTTTACAGATGAATGACTTATGGTCAAATTGTTAACCATATAATAATTTTAAAAAATGAAACAATTAGAATAGAAGATTGAGAATGGCCTAGGCCGAAACGTATCTCGAAAATAAAGAATAAAAAGAAATAAAAAGAATACAATTTTTTTTTTACTGGAAATAGGTTTTTTGTTTCTCCTATTTAAAGAATATAAGATAAAATAATTTTTCTTCCACAGTTTGAGTTGAATCTGGGCATCTGAACGATCCGCTCTCATAAAGCCATTTTATAGCAACAGCAATTTTATTAAAATACGATTGTTTAGAGAATTATGAATATGTAAATAGTATTAGATGCAAAGCTCATGACATTTGTGGAAAGGTCAATGCCGGCTTTTCAAATCTTGCTTAGATTTCATCAGCTTATATTTATATATTTTTTTCGATGGGATAGCATTCGAAAAAGAAATAAGACATTTCAATAGTGGACGCAGCAACTATGCCTTCGAAATACTGCGGCGCTGTGAGAACTACGCAGTTGTATTTAGCTGAGCCGGCACCGGCAACTACAAGACTGGAATGGTGACCGATGTAGGCGCCCTCTGCCACCTCCTCAATTCTTGTGTCGAAACCAACAAGAATGTCAGCCTACACGTATTCCTTCTCTACAGAATAAATCTAATTCATAAACGAACTGTATCAGAATTATACATTACTAGATTATGCCCGCGGCTTCGCTCGCGTGGAATTTGGTCTGCCACATGATGTTTCGTGAAAGATCATTTAAAATAAATAATTTAATTATTTTTTTTAAATATAATTTACTCGTACATCCAAAAATTCAGATGTCTAACTTCAAAGCTGACGGATTCTATACAACCTTTGAACCCCTATTATATTAAAGGGGAAACCCTTGGGGTGGAATTGTCCAAATTTCTTTCTTAAACTATACAAAGAACCTATCTACAAATTTCAAGATGCTAAGTTCCTGATTCGCCTTTAATTATGTACTACAACGGGGGGGGCACATGCCCCCGTGTCCCACATAAATCTGCCCTTGCTGTAGCCTATGATGTAACCTATTTTACTCAATAATTTTCATCCATATCCGTTCAGTAGTTTTTGCGTGAATGAATAACAAACATAAATACAAACATTCGCATTTATAATATTAGTAGGATATCAAAACAATAGTTTCACTCATGTTGTTTCTGGTATTTCAACCACTATTATCATGTGATTTAACTTTATTTATGTCCTATAATGGATTCTCCAAAGTACCTAAAAACAGTCGGGAGAGGCAGGTGCCCCCGTGCTCCTATATCCGCGCTTGCTATAGCCTATGTGTAGTTCTGATGTATAACCTATATAACTGTAAAGTTTCATCCAAATCCGTTCAGTAGTTTATGAGTGAAAGAGAGACAAAAATACAAACTCTCACATTTATAATATTAGTAAGACTAGCCACCTTTGCACGGGTAGTAAGGCATATTATGCCTACATGTTCTCTCTGCCTGATATATTTTATTATGTTGATATTATAAAAATAAAAACAAAACAAAATATTTCTTTATATACGAATTTATTTTCATGCGCGGTAAGTATTTGCGATAACCCATAAGAAACTCATTTAAATTACATATGGTATAAAATATTCTAATAATGCGCATGAAATGCTTAAGGTAACTAAAGTATATACAGTCCCTGGCCATATTAATGTGACCACTGGATAGATTCGTTTATGTTACATGTTTGCATCATCTTTTTGTATGCGTAATGATGTAAATCGAGTTTAAATATTAGCATTATGGGTAAGTTAGTTATCTGATAATAATATGAAATTGAAAAAAATAGTTTCGAAAATAAATCTTTATTTTTTTAAAATATTTTGTGGTGTCACCCTATTTTACATATTGATGAAAAAAAACTATCAAATTAGTTAAAATATATGATACAAATAATAAATCAATAATAAACTTACCGAATCCGACTTCTATTTAATGAAAAAGAAACAATAAATCCACAAAAATTTCAAACACAAATTATGCACGCCGTCACTCGTAAAACAAAATGCCTGTACTAAAACCAATGCTGCCATCACTAAAAAAAAAATACTTTAAAACACTTATAACAGTGGTGCCATTACTTAAAACAGCAATTTATTAAGACGCGCGAAAGTATATAAAAAAAATTAGGAAAAAACAGAAAGAAAATAATCTTTCTTTGTGGTCACATTAATATGGCCAGGGACTGTAAGTTGATAAGGATTAATACTGTACTTGTCTAAATAGCTTTACAAATACCGCATTGTACATTATCAATTTTTAAGAAGATAAAACAGGGATAGTAAGCTGTCCTAAAGACGTGATAAATCGGGAGCATCTTCTAATCTTTTAAGAGAACTGGCTTTGGAAGACCCAGAAGAATATAAGAGATCTGGGATCATAAGTAAATCTCAGATTTTTAATTTTTTGTTTTAATTCAATTATCGTTCTATTCCAACCAATTTACACAAAAACTTGACAAATTATATACCAAAACCTTTCTCGTGAACCGCTCTATCTATTGGTGAAAGCCGCATGAAAATTGTTGCAGTAATTACTGAGTTTACCGCGAACAGACAGACGGACGCGGCTGAGGACTTTGTTTTATAATATGTATAGATAGATAAGAGTTATAAGCCAACAATTTTCTTTGCCATATATTTTACGATTTTAGGTGGCTGATCTCGTTGCCCTATTTCTATAATTAGGACTGCTGATATTACATATACATTCGTAATGCTTGTACACTGCCACTAATTTCATAGTTTTCGTCCACTTCATATTCGTTTATATGTATTAAAATTTGAGATTAAACTTTAACTGAAATGGCCGAAGCAGATAGAAAGACGCACTATCCTCTGCTAAAACCCAACTTGTGTTTGTTTACATTCGTACAGTCAACAAACAAACCAGTAGAGTAGAGTAAGATTGTGGAAGTGGGGGTGGGATAGTAGAGTGGACTATTCCACACGTGCTATCCACTTTACTATCTATAGTATATTACTCTACTGTCACTAGCGCAACCTGTTTACATTATTTTAGTAGGGGAATAATAAGCACTCTACTACTAATTATACCTATATATAATGTAAACCAGACTTAAAAGATAGATATATGCTATCACTGATTTTTTTGTAGATACGTAAAAGAGTAATATACCGCCATGCATTGTTTCATTAAATGATAAAGGAATTAGGCAGCGTCTTCCATGAAACCTCCCTGGAGGTTATACTTTTCCCTGCACTTCCAACAATTGTTATATTCCAACCAATTTACACAAAACCTTGACGATTTATATACCAACAACTTTATTGTGAATCACTCTATAATTGGTGAAAACCGCATGAAAATCCGGCAGTGGTTAAAGAGTTTACCGCGGACAGACAGATGCGGCCAAGGACTTTGTTATATAATATGTATTCATGAAAATTAGTTTAATTTTATCCATTTCAATTCCTTCCTACGTTCATCAAGAATCCTATTACTATAGTTACAGTTGAAAAGTCAGTATGTAATATTTTTTTTGTTCCGGCTTGATTACGGCGGTGATTTTGAAGATATATATTATAAAACGCTGAGAATTTCTGTAATAACTAAAAAAAAAGAAGCATTTTGACCTAAAACTGAAAAATTTTCTATAATTATTGGTCATTTTTTATGAGTTATAAATATTTTTATTTTTTAAAGAGAAAAGATAGGCCCTCGACCGGGATTTGAACCCGGAACCTTTGTCTTACCGTGACATCGCTCTGCCAATTGAGCTATCAAGGCCCCTCCCGGTCGAGGACTAACCTTCTCTCTTTTAGATCCTAAAGCCCCAGCGTACTCCCGCCATTTTTGCGATGAATACACTAGAACGAAGTTCTTTGAACATTAATTTTAATTTATATGGCTTATCCTTTTTATATGGCTTCCTGTCTTTTTTTTCGTATTGTTTTTTTCTTGAAGATTGGTGAGTGTATTTTCGATTTAATTTTTTATCAGCTGTTTTTATCTTACCTTTTCCAGCTGTTGCCTGGTAACCTCCCTTATCATTCAGTAGTTGCATTTGGGCCTTGGAGGTGGTGGGATGTTTCCTCTGGTTAGTGTCTTGCAGCATTTTGAGATGGGATAGGCTTTATAACTATCAAATACTATAATACTAAATCAACTATAATAACTAATCAGCATATTGAAATATTTTGTATTTGCATGATATTATTTGACAACATTCTCTTTCTGTCCTGAAGATTCCCGAATGGGTGAAATATAGACAGATGTTTTGGTTTCTAATTGAAACGGTTCAATCAATAATGAAAAATTAAAAAAACAAAAACAGATCTATAGATTGTATTTAGATTATTCGGTGGCCTTGCCTTGCGTTGAGATTATAATTCTGTTTGAAATTGCTGTGACCTATTGAAGATGGGAATGTTTACTATGCCTGTTTACATTGGAGCAGAAACCATTATGGTTTTAACATTGCATTCCTTCAACGGTTTAGCCCGGGACCTTGGAGCAGGTTCTGCGCCATTTCGATTTTCCGGTCGGTTGAAAAAAAAGAAAATAAGACTGTGGACCCAGAAAGACAATGGACAGATCGGAACGACTGGACTGCCTGTAGCGAGCTCCTGCCATAATACACTATGGAGGACTTTCATTGTTCTTCCGCACTTCTTAAATAAGTTATATTATCAGTGAAAGGAGCTTCGTTGTTTTGATTATCAATCACTAGCGACGCGCCCAGGCTTTGCACGAGTAATAAGGCATATTATGCTCACATGTTTTGTGTGTCTAATGTATTTTATTGTGTATATATTATAAACATAAAAACAAAACAAAATATTTCTTTATATACGAATTTATTTTCATGAGCGTTAACTTTTTGCGATAACCCATAAGATAATATTTTAAATTATATGGTATAAAATATTCTAATGCCACCCATGAAATTCTTAAGGTGACTAAAGTATTTAAGTTGATAATGATTAATACTGTACTCGTCTGAATAGCTTTCCAAATATCGCATTGTACGTTATCAATTTTTTAGAAGATAAAATAGGTATAGTAAGCTGTCCTTAAAAGATAGATATATGCTATCTCTGACTTTTTTGTAGATCTATAAAAGAGGAATATACCGCGATGCATTGTTTCGTCATATATTAAAGGGATTAGGTAGCTTCTTCCATGAAACCTCCCTGGAGGTTACACATTTTCCTACACTTCCAAAAATTATTGTTTTATTCCAACCAATTTACACAAAATCTGGACAAATTATATACCAAACCTTTCTCATGAATCGCTCTATCTATTGGTGAAAGCCGCATGAATCTGTGCAGTAGTTACTGAGTTTACTGCGAATAGACAGACGGACGCGGCTTAGGACTTTGTTTTATAATATGTACAGATAGATAAGAGTTATCAGGCAGCGTCTTCGATGAAACCTCCCTGGAGGTTATACTTTTCCCTACACTTCCAACAATTATGGCTATATTCCAACCAATTTACACAAAACCTTGGCAAATTATATACCAAAAATTTTCTCATGAATCGCTCTATCTATTGGTAAAATCCGCATGAAAATCTGTGCAGTAGTTACTGAGTTTACCGCGAACAGACAGACAGAGGCGGCCGAGGACTTTGTTTTATAATATGTATAGATAGATAAGAGGTATTAGGCAGCGTCTTCGATGAAACCTCCCAGGGGGCTTTACGTTTTCCAACATTCTCGACAATTATCGTTATATTCCAACCCTTTTACACAAAACCCCGACAAATTATATACCAAAATCTTCCTGGTGAATCACTCTATCTATTGCTGAAAACCAAATGAAAATCTATGCAGTAGTATCAGACGCGGCCAAGTACTGCTTTATAATATGTAAAGATGATTGAATTTATAATCAAAAGCATCTGCGTTGCAAGAAATAGGGAATGGGAAACATGAATCTAGTTTCCGGAATATCAGTGGAGCTTTCTGGTCACCCCTGCAGTCGAGAGATTATTTTTAGGTCTCAACTAAATTTAAAGGAAAATAAATACACGCTTCATTTCAGTAGGGTATTTTATATACCAGTACATGCTCGTTTATATATAAATAGGCAACTGCATCCACATATATAGTTGTTCTGTTTACTGACTATACAAACTGTTTATTTCACCTTAGGGATTCCCAAATAACTAATCAGCATATTCAAATATTTTGTATTTGAATGAGATTATTTGATTATACACGAATATCACTTAATAAGCATAATGTATTCATAACATAATGCGCTTTTGCTTTTAAACCTTTAAAATTCCCAGGCCTAAACAAAAAAAAAAAATGTAAATTCTGGAGTTTATCTTTATTTATATATCTCGTTTTTACAAGTTTTTTGAGTTATCTTTTCGAAAATAAATATCAGCAGAAATCTATCCGATAAAGTTTTGGTTTCTTTCAAAAACGTTGGATAGCATTATTTATTTTTTTTTTAATTAAGGCCATTGCTAATATAATATAAACTAAAATTTACTGGAGCTAAAACTAACTTAGTGAATGTTAAGACCGTGGAAAAATTCCAACGAAAAGCCTTTAGTCTCCAAACTAAAACAGAAAAAGAAATTATCTGTCCAATATTTCGCCCATTCAGGCATCCTCAGGGTAGAAGGGTATCCAACTTAGTGAAGTTGTTCTACTGGAAAAGCATTGTTTGAAGCCTTGTGATAACCCCTTATCAGTTTCTGCTCACGGCCTACCAAGGCTTCGTTGTTTGGGTTCAAGTTTACAAGTAATTTTCTTGTAACAATGCATCTAAGTAACATTTTGTTCTTTATAACACAAACTTTTCCTTTGAAAAAAAAATAAGGAAGTTCTGCATATTTAGAAAATTTTTAATAGTTTTATGTATTTAAAAAATAATTTTAGATAAGGAAAATGAGTATTTCGACATTTCCTTTGATCTTTTGAGAGTAATTACTACTACTTTGTAGAAATCATGTAGGAAATTTAGACTCTATTATTATCATTTTTGAGCCTAATAGCATAAATAACGAACAAAGTAATCCGTAATGACTTTAATGTCCCATTTGTTGCTGATCTGGCCCGAAACCGATATCAATCCTTTCATGCCTAACTTCATTCCCACTCAAACTCACTAGTTTCAAACCTAGCAACCTCTTCAATTCCTGATTATCTTCCTAGCTGTCTGAAAAGAAGATGTCCTCGTGATCTACTAAGTTGAACTTGCTATCTGAGTAGTAGGGTAGTTTCTCTACTTGCCTTTAACTCGTTTCATTATTCATCTTTCCTTTTATTTACTGGATGTATTCTATTATTAAGTTCTAATTTCAATTAATAACTTTAAAAAAAAAAAGCACAAATAAATAATTAAAATGTAACTATTGAATATCTAACCTGAGATTTTAATAGCTTTGTATCTTTTAGAGCTGTTGCAAATTTTACGAGATGTTACGTATAAAACTTGTTGGAAATTTAATGTTTTATAAAATTGATTATAATAAAGTTTTATTATAAAATGAACTCAGGCGAATTTCTTTCCAAAAAACAATACCAGTTGCATAAGCAAATACTATTCATTTATGAGAGTGGAGTAGTTGAGTATATAGAGTGCTGGATTGGAATATTGAAGGACCCAGGATCAAATCTTTAATATTATTTAATCTATTAACAGCTATGGATGGACCCTGCGGGTGCTAAAGACCCTCATGGGGTCTACCTAGTGTATATAAAAAGAGTACTCAAAATAGGGGAAAAACGTGGCGCTTTAGCGTCGTCTCCTCTATGTACAACCGCTGTTACGGGCTACTGGGTACTAAAATGAATTAAACAATTCCTTATTTAAAGATACTAATATTTATTTACAAAAGTGATAAAAGAATACAATTAAACTATTATCAATTAAATTAATAACAGAGAAATTACTAACAAATAAATTATTAACTGAAATAAATTTACAATAACAATGTTTTAGATATTTATAATCTAGGCCTAACTTCTATTTAATTATTACAATAATATAAGATATTATTATTACTAAATAGCTTAACTATTTACATAAGCTTGTACAGATCACATAAAATTACAACTGCTACTTAAGTAATTAATTACTACTAATTAACACTTACAGTTCACTAATTAAAGTCCACCGACCGTAAGAATCTCTAAATATAACAAACTGTCACTGACTTATTACACTGGCTTATCACTGTTTCCGATGTTAACTGTACCGTGTGCTTTAACACTCTCACTCTACTCGCGCTGAAATGCTGTTTAAATAGACAGAATGCCAGATCTAGAACATACGGGACGGATCTCGAAGTTTCGCGAAAAGGCCTCTTTCATCTCTGCCGACAAGGGGGCTTTGTTCTCTTCCAGCAATCGCCAATTCCCGCGCCCGTAACAGTGGGGTCTATGGGGTCTACTTAGTGTATATAAAAAGAGTACTCAAAGTAGGTGAAAAACGTGGCGCTTTAGCGTCATCTCCTCTATGTACAACCGCTATAATGGAAACAGTACAGCCTCCACCATTATTGAAGCCAATAACGTACAATACTCGTATGTACGTAAATACATTTTGTCCTCAGAGAACCCTTCAACCGAATTTTCATTATTAATTAGTGACAATACCAGATCTAGGCGAAGATAAAAAAAATCGCTCGATAATACAGAACAAGTTGTATAGTTGTTATTTTAATTAAGGCCGAAAACATGCATATTTTCAAGTATTTTTATTGCACTAAAATTATTCATAATAATAAAAGTGTTGTAGTAATAAATTTAATATATGATAAAATTATGCAAGAGAATTTCACTCTCTTGTTTAATTTCTTTGGACCCAGTTCTTCCCAGACATGGCGCCGTTGCCTAGGACAGAGCTATTGATTTAGGCATTTTTTTCTTAGGCTTAAAAGCTGTGATGCAATTCTTGAAATATTTAAATTTGTATAAAAAATAACACAGAAGGTTAAGCATTAATGTTCTATCTATTTATTTTAAAGTTAAATTACCATAAATTTATAAATGGGATTGTGTTGTGTTTACATATAAAAAAGATTTGTTTACTTAGTTTATTGATGAATACATTAATATAAGGTATACATAATTCTTTATACATACTTTTAACTTTAGTGTAATATGGATAATTTCCACTAATTCTAAGGAATTTGTTTTGGAATATTTCTAGTTTTTTTATAATTAGTTTTAGACATAAAATTAAATATTGGGCATGCATATGTTAGTATAGGCCGTAAGCAGACTTTAGATAATAATAACTTATTATCTGTGCTTAATTTAGAATTCCTGTTAAAGTATGGATATTTAGTACACGGAGCCCTGTTAGCTTTATTGAGCACATGACTTGTTTTTATGAAATATCGAACATGGCGCACTATTCACGTATTTTTCTACACTCCAATTCTATCGTACGTTTTTCCTCCCTAAGAAACAAAATGGCTCATATTTTTAACCAGACACAAACAGAGTTACTTAACTCGCATCAATGATTTTGTGTTTTTGTTTTTAAGAAGGATTCTAATTTTTGCTCCGTTAAACACTCTAACTCAAATTGTTGATGTTAGCGGTCGTTGCTAGTTTACAGATTTCGTTTGGAAAGGTTGTTAGTTATAGAGCCTATTGCAAGTAGTATTTTAGGACGAAAAATAGCTTGTTCGGAATTGCTAATTGATTAAACAACGTATTTAATGGAAAAAAACTAAGAGAAAACAACAACAACAATATTGCACAGACAACTCGTGGACTCGAGGCCAAATCGTCTAATAGTAAACGTGAGAAATTCTTAATCACCATTTCATCATCCCATTGATGTTTTAGTCGCATCTCTTTTGGTATTAAACAATCTTATTATTTACAAACTATCGTATGTTACTTTGTCATAAACATTAGTGGATGTCTAATAGTAATCGTGAGAAATTCGTAATCACAATTTCATCATCCCATTGATGTTTTAGTCGCATCTCTTTTAGTATTACACAATCTTATTATTTACAAACTATCGTATGTTACTTTGTCATAAACATTAGTGGATGTCTAATAGTAATCGTGAGAAATTCGTAATCACAATTTCATCATCCCATTGATGTTTTAGTCGCATCTCTTTTAGTATTACACAATCTTATTATTCACAAACTATCGTATGTCACTTTGTCATAAACATTAGGGGACGTCATTCATCATTTAAAGATGTCATCATATGTACTAAAATTAATATAAATGTAAGAAAAATTATATGTTTTAATATTGAAAAGGGAAAGGTAAAAAGAGACCTTATATAAATGTTAAGACCGTGGAAAAATTCCAATAAAAAGCCCTTAAGTCTCCTAACTAAAACTTCAAAAACGTTTTTCTTGCACTTTTACTTTCATTTTTTCATATGGTCTTTTGTCTTATGGTTTGTGTTGTTTACTATTATTTATTTTTTCCTGCTGTGCTTTTTGAAGTGTGGTGAGTGTATATTGAATTTTGAATTTCTGAAATATTTATCAGCTGTTTTTATCTAACCTTATCCAGCTGGGGTCGAGTAGCCTTCCTTATGATTCATCAGTTGCATTTGAGCCTTGGAGGTGGTGGGATGTTTCTTGGGTGCATTATTCATGTTTTGTTTTGCTGTTATTCTCTTTCTACCCTGAGGATGCCTGGATAATCGGAATATTGGACAGATATTTTCAATTTCTGTTTTAGGTTGGAGACTTAAGGGCTTTTCGTTGGATTTTTTCCATGGTCTTTGACTTTTTTCCATGGTCATGATTTTTAAATCTATAAATCAACAAGGGCTAACAAACAGGTGTAAAAATATCCAATATGTTTCCCCTTTTCCAATAAATATATATATATATATATATGTACATATCCATGCATATATATTAGTTCCTCTTTATATATTCCTTAACTATCACAAAAAGAATGAAAATATAGCCCATAATGTTTTTGTTTGAACGGCTGTGATGACGGGAACCTTGGCATAAATCAATTGGAAAGAACGAATTACCATATTAATTGGATGTTAACCTAATTATGCAGTTATGAATATTAAGCAAGAGGCCATGATTAATTGATCATTATTTACTGCACTGTGTTCAGAATTGTTTTCTTTTTCACATTAACAATATGAGTATTGCCAAACGTGATTTATTTACATCAGTTCTATTAAAATTTAATAAAATTCATAAACATATTAAAAGAGTTCGTCCTGACTGAAGAGACCATCACAGAGCCAAAACAGCATAAGCTACAGACTTGGAATTTGGACAGTAGGTACATTTTATAAGGCCAACACGGGCTAAGAAAGGATTTTTGAAAATTCGTCTCCTAAGAGGATGAAAAGTGTGATAAACGCTTGTAATAAAAAAACACATCATAAAGCGTTAAATTTTAGATTTAGCTTCTACATTAAAAAAAAATAAACTATCTACGTGTTTTATTATTTTTTGAAAATCGTGCCCTAAATGTGTAAAATACGAGAAATCGTAACATGTTAAGTTAGAGATGTGAAAATAAATAAGCAGGCTTTACATTTTAACATAATAATAATTGTATTCAAGATTTTGTAAAATCTTACAGTTAAATATAACAGTTTTGGATATTACATGGTGGATTTAAATAGAAAACTTATCGATAGTTCTGTAATTATACCATTTAATATATAATAGGACAGCTTACAGAAATCTATCAACAAAGGGATAAATAAGCATTGGTAAGCTGGCAGAATTCACAAATGCTTTAAGTCATTGTTTATAATATGGAGTTCATTATGGAACTCAAAATTCACTCTCCTTTTTAAACTCAACATAAATTTCTATTTAAAACCAACGCGGACGAATTCACGAGCAAAAGATAAGAATACAAAAAAAAAAGGAGACAGAACAAAGTGGAAGCAGAATGTTTAGCATTCGCAAATGACTTATCACTACTGCCTGCTAGCGAACAAATGACTTATCACTACTGCCTCCTAGCGAACAAATGACTTATCACTACTGCCTCCTAGCGAACAAATGACTTATCACTACTGCCTCTTAGCGAACAAATGACTTATCACTACTGCCTGCTAGCGAACAAATGACTTATCACTACTGCCTCCTAGCGAACAAATGACTTATCACTACTGCCTCCTAGCGAACAAATGACTTATCACCACTGCCTCTTAGCGAACAAATGACTTATCACTATTGCCTGCTAGCGAACAAATGACTTATCACTACTGCCTCCTAGCAAACAAATGACTTATCACTACTGCCTCTTAGCGAACAAATGACTTATCACTACTGCCTCCAAGCGAACAAGAAGCAATAGGCCAAATTTAAGAATTGAAAGAAATAGCAAAACAACGTAATTAAAGGTATATTTAAAAAAACAATCCCGAATGTTTATCAATAACATAGGAAAAAAGGAAAATTAAAACAAAATATGGTACAATAAAAACGGTCAAGGACTGTAAGTAACATGGATAAATCCGGAATTACAATGGAGGAAACACAAAGTCGCGATTCCTGTATCTTTCACCTAGACCAGGGGTTCCCAAAATTTTTTGTACCACGCCCTCCTTTAGTTGAAATGAAAGCTTCTCGCGCCCCCCTTAACAATAAATTGTATGGGCCTAGGAACAAAACAAATAAGTATTACATTGAAAACAAAACATTTATTTATACTACCATAAGGTACAACAATATCAGTTTTCATAAAATAGAAAAATTATTAATAAGAGAAACATAGATTAGGTTGGTTAGTGAGATGGATGGTCTTCCATTTTTCTTACTAGTATGCCTATTCGTGGCTGAGACAACGCAAGTCACTAGCAAAATCAAGTTTATTCCGATACTTTGTTTTAATTGCCACAAGTGTTGAAAATGCTTTTTTTCACAAATAGGTGCTTGAAAAAGCCAAATATAAACGAAGAGCTTCCCGTGATGCACTAGGATACACTTTGAAATATTTTAACCAAAATGAAGGTTTGTCCATTGTATCAAAGTGGTCACTTTTCTAAACATTATGGTTAATTTAGAATTTTAGAAAGACTACTTAAATTTAATTTAATGTTCAACTTGTCTCGCGCCTCCACTGATATGTCCTCACGGTCCCCCAGTTTTGGAACCGCTGACCTAGACATTCGACTTCGTTTACATATTCCCTTCTATGATATGTCACTCCTTCAAAAGAAAAGACAACTCAAACATTGGCATTTTTGAGTTAAGCCTAAAGTAGCAATTCAATTGGTTGAAGCTTTTCAATTCAGGAATGACATATCTGATATTCCATTTCCATGATATGATACGATCACTTTTTTTTAAAACTAAGTTATATTGTGAGTGGTATCATGTTTGGATCTGAAGTTTTATTGTGAATAATGACATAAGTCACAATAAAAAAGGTAATTTTAAACATTTAAAACAAACATTAAAACAAAAGAATTTTAATACCATCATTCCAACAGGAATACATTGCTTTACCAATATCGAAATTTTTATTTTTTAAAAACATCCGGTTTAATGTTGACAAGACATGGAGCTTTCTTCAACCTCTTGAAGTTGAAAAATAATTTTTTTAGTGATGACATTGTTCTTTTAAAGAAACGTTGTGTCATTGCGTCATCGCTGTTTCTACTACTAGACGTATATTTTGTCTTTGCCATATTTATTTCGAGATCTATTGCATAAAAACTTTAGCGAATCTATTTACCAATTCCTCTTTACATATATACGAGCAAGCTGGGCCACCAACGTCAGTGTGGTTTGACGTTGGTGTACCTTATAGGAAAGGAATAATACTGGTATATAAATATCTCGTATATCTATACATACAAAATGCTTTGTCCTGAATGACAGAGGGTCCAACGCACAGCCTAAACCGCTGATCGTTAAGACCTGAAATTTGGAGGGTGTGTTCTTTGTTTGATGTAGGCATCCGATAAGAACGGATTTTCCGAAATTCTAAAAGTTTGTATGCTTGCTCGCGTCTTTCTTACTCGCAAAATCTACATATTTTCAGTGAACAAAACCAATCAAGAACATATTTTACTTTTTATCAATTTACTTCTATGTACACCGTACAGTACAAGAGATCCTCTCCATCCTGTCCTAATCCTACTTAGGAACCGTCAAACCCAAAGGGGCTAAAAAAAAAAAGTTCACTTCTCGCTGCTGCCTTTTCAATAAATCCAATAACCTTACATACTAATCCTGTACTGACACGAACAACAGTAAACTTTACTAAACCCAAGATCGCGGGTTCGTAGCCCGGCAGGTGGCTCTAGGATTTTTTTAAGGGTGTAAAAAATCCTTAGTTACGCCGTCCTTCGGAAGGGACGTTAAACGGGGGTCCCGAGCCTGTACGATATCAGGTACTCGTTAAAAATCCCTATCCTAATTAAACCTGGATAGGCAAAATTTAGAGCTCCCACTGTAGCATCGTCCAATTAGCCATAGCAGCATAAAGTGACGTTAAATGAACAAACAACAATAACAACAGTAAACTTCTGTCCGTCCCGTTTGCTAATCGGTATCAATATATGGTTCACGGCTGTGCTGATCCGTCTGTGATGAAATTCGATATGGATAATCTCAAGCCTGGAGAAAGACATAGGCTACTTTTTTTTAAATATATTGTTTTATTTTATTTTATAATATGTACAAATTTTAAAACATTGGTGGGATAATCCCTTACAATGAAAATGAGTCCACATTACAACGGTCGCTGATTAATATGTCTTTGTTGTTGGTAAAATTTAAAAAAACAACAGAAAAGAGAGTGCATAGGATTTACTTAAGACAAAATTTATGTATAATATAATACAAAATGCATATTATTTATAATAGTATCTGTTTTGTTCGTTTGTGTCTGTATTTTGGTATAGGCTACTTTTTATCAACACACCACACAGGAGAAGTTTATATAAAACTGTAACCTGATTGACTAACTCACCCAGCGGTCAACGAATAGCAGAAAACACTGAACTTAACATCTTGAAATTCGCAGATGGGTTCTTTGTATCTTGTTATAGCTTGCATGAGCACTAAGAAAGGAATTGGACAATTCCATCCCAAAAGGTTTCCCCCTTAATATAATAGGGGTTCAAAGATTGTATGGAATCCGTCAGTTTTGAAGTTAGACATCTGAAATTTCGGATGTACGAGTAACTTATAGTTAAAAAAATAGGGGGTTAAAGGGTACCCAGATTATATGGACTGGGGAAGGACCAGGAAGGGTTCCAGATACCATAGATTACATCCGTAGCTGTTAACAGAATAAATAATTTATCTAAAATAATAATTTTATCACAGCAAGATTTGAACCTGGATCCTTCAACATTAAATTATTCTAGTATATATATTTTATTATTCTATATACGTAAACATATAAATTTATTTATAAATTTTGTATATAAATAATAAATTAAAATAAATAGAAGGGGGTTAAAATCGCGACAACTATTGATTCGGGCGCACCCTTCCTTTGCTGCTGCCCCCGAGAGCCGTATTGCAGCAGTTGTACAACAGTCAGCCCCCTCCATTCACTATGTCCATTGATTAGCTCCGTTCGTCTACTATCACTATCAGTACTACTATCATATACTATCAGTAGTACATCAGCACCAGAAAAACTTCATTCAACTTTATTTAACCATATATAATACACAGTGGCGTAACTAGACTCATGGGGGGGTCAACCCCCACCAGTCGACCACTCAAACAGTATTACTCCCTTCAAAAAAGATGTCTCGTAATATAGGTATAATATATATTGTAGGTACTATAATCATGTAGCTTAAAATTAAATAAATAGATTATAATTTTTTATAAATGTTATTTTGGAAGATATAAATGTTATTTTCGTGATAAATGCTATTTTTGGAAGGGCAATCAAGAAATAGCTTTTAAAAACAAGTAACCCTATTTATTGGTTACAATGACTTACTACACTTAATTGCTTAGGGAACTTTCTAGACCCATCCAGACTTTACTTCTAGATTCTAAGAATTGTCTAAACTGTTCTTCTGACATTTGCGATCTTATTGTTACCGCAAGATGCCACTACTGCCGCTATAATAATATAATTAATTTTAAATAAACAGTATTACGTTTTGGTTTGTCATTTTAGTGTACCTTTTATTCATTAAAATAACTGTGTTTGCACTTTCTTTGTTGGGGTTTTGGTATTATTGACACTTACTTCTGTAATCCCACAATAATAACTAACCCCTCGTTACGTACTATGATAATACATAATATACTTACTTAAAAACCCAATTCAATATTTCGTATAGTTAAGGTAAGCCGATGTAATAGTTTATATTTCTATTGGGTTCATATGGAATGTCCTCTTTTATTATTTCTAAAATATTATATTAAAAACTCCAAATTAGAAACAAGACAAAAAATTAAACACGTACACTTACTTACTAAAACCAATTTGGACATATGCATTACAAATCTAAGGCATCGTTAAACAGACTCACAGAAAACGACTACAAGTTTTCCAATAAAAAATATTTCAGATTTCACAAAACCACCTTCGTATGTCAATAACAAAACTCTGCCTACTGACTTAAAAATACCAACGGTTGAGAACACATACGAACGTACTAACCAACGCTTTCAAGAAAAACTACACGGACACCCAAACATTAATAGAACAAATGGTGTTACTCTCATGCCTGATAGCAGCAAAAGGAGACAAAAAAGAACGTGGATGAGCTGATTATCAATTTTTGCATTTCACAGGTATGGTTACAAATATAAAAAGAAAAAAAAATTAGTGGACTTGTGTTGCTTCAAGATGTTCACAGATTGTAATGAGCCGTTAATATTTAATATCACTACAATTGAACGAATATTGTTTAGTATGACATCAAATAAGACCATGGAACATGTGATTTTCGAGTAATTTTTTTTTATGAGCTCAAACTTAGACACTCGGCAGACCAAGCTGCAAGAAACATTACCACCGCGTTCGAGTATGGGTGTTGTAACCGAGGGGCCATGCGCCAAAGCTGAATTAGCATCCGTCAAAATTATTGATCATGGTGGTCAATGACAGGAATAATTGATTTATCCTTTCTATCCAGAGGTGAATTCATCACCCCATCGCAATGCAGAGATGTTGAAGTAATGCAACAAAAACTTGTAAAAAAAAAACAAACCTGCATTGATTAATCGGAAGGGCTCTATAGTATCAATACCCCTACACGAAAACACCAGACCCCATGTTTGACAGGCAGTGAAGGAACAAAATGAGATGGATCAAGGAGTCTTTCCACCTTCACCTTATTCACCAGACTTAACTTAAAAGGGTCCTCCGAGGCGTCTGAAAAGAAGATGTCCTCGAGACCATCTACTATAGAACTTTATTGGAGTGCTACCGATGGGTAGTTTCTCCACAAGTGTTGTTCATGTCATATTGTACATATTAGCAGATTTATTTGTTGTAATATTATTTTAGTTGTAAATATCAATAAATTTAATTAAAAATAAAATAAAAAACTTAATAGAACCTTCTGTTCCAAATTTCCATCAGTTCTGAAATTTGGACAACTTCCTTAAGTGTAAATTTTTTGTGATAAGTTCAAAAACACTTTATTTCAACTGAATTTTTAGTTCTGGGATTACAAATTTGATACACGTAAATTAATGTTAATATTTTTAATAAAGTTAATATGTTTTGATTTCATAAAGTTGTTATACTAAATAATTTTTCCTTTGAAAACGTAAATTTAATTTGAAACGATCCAATATATTAATAAGAAATATAATTATTAATCTTGGTTAATTTGGAGTGATTTTAAATCAATCTACTTTAACTACCGAATTTTGCTATTTTGTATGCATAGTCAAAGGTGTAATACTTTTTAAACCTTACAGGCGAATTAGTGAAACGCTGTATTTTAATTAATTAATATTAATTAATTTAACAACACAAATTTTTTCGTTTTCAAGTTTGATCTAAAGCTAAGAATTACTATAAAGGAGAACATGATTGTATGCAGGCTCGGGGGAGATGTCACAGTGCCATAATTTGAAACCTGGCCAAAACTGCGAACCAAAATAGAACCTTCTGTTCCAAATTTTATGTCCATTTCCTCATACCAAGGGAGTTAGTTGAACGTAGCATAACTCGTTTTTCGTATATAAACTTCTGTTGCAGGGCTAGATTATTAGAAATTTGAATTGCTAATTAATGTTCAATACTTATTGCGAAGTACTTAACAATAGGCGGATTGACAATAAAATTTTAATTTGCATTTCATGAAGAATGGAATTGCGCTTGTTAACATTGAGACGTATAAATGCAAATCTTATTAATTATTAATAAGTCAGCAGATTTTCTTGTTTTGGTTTTGGTTTCCTTCTGAAACATGTGTTAGTATCTTTCAGAACAAATTGTTCCAATCATAAATTGGAGTTCAGTATTTAGTAGAGTATTTAGTAAGAGTATTTAGTAGAGTATTTAGTAAGAGTATTTTGTAGAGTATTTAGTATAGTATTTAGTAGAGTATTTAGTAGAGTATTTAGTAGAGTATTTTGTAGAGTATTTAGTAGAGTATTTAGTAGAGTATTTAGTAAGAGTATTTAGTAGAGTATTTAGTAGAGTATTTAGTAGAGTATTTTGTAGAGTATTTAGTAGAGTATTTAGTAGAGTATTTAGTAAGAGTATTTAGTAGAGTATTTTGTAGAGTATTTAGTAGAGTATTTTGTAGAGTATTTAGTAGAGTATTTAGTAGAGTATTTTGTAGAGTATTTAGTAGAGTATTTTGTAGAGTATTTAGTAGAGTATTTTGTAGAGTATTTAGTAGAGTATTTCTCTCAAAATTATTTATTGTTTATAAAAAATAAAAAATCATGGTAGTGACAGCTTATACTATTGCCTTGAACGAAATGAACTCATGAAGAAGGTATGAGCTACACTTTCTACAAGATATGAATGAATAAGAAATAATGCTATTATGACTTATTCATTGCTAGTATGAAAGTGAATTAAAAGTGTGATATGTGGAGAATGGTCGGCTGGAGGTCAATAAATTTCTCTTAGATAAGGAGAAATATATAGATAAGGAGATTAAATAGCTAACGTTTCGACCTACATAAAAAAAAGCTCTATAAATAGGAATATTTAAAGCAAATAGGAAATTAGTGAAACCACGGAACTTTGAATGTAAGAATATCATCTGCATTAAACTTTCTGTTGGTCCAATTTTTTTTTTTGTGGATAGGAGTGCTACCTATGGGTAGTTTCTCCACAAGTGTTTTTTGTTTTCATGTCATTTGTTCATATCAGAAAATTTACTTGATGTAATATTATTACAGTTGTAAATATCAATACATTAATAAAAAAAAATGATCTATACCGATTACTTTAACCTGTACCACTACAATCCGTGAACGGGTCTGGGATTCAGTACATGGTAGAGACTATACTGTTTCTTGGACAAAGGTTGTGCAGGGAGGAGATTTGCCCTAGATTAACCGACAGATTTTCCCCATATTTTTGGTACCCACTTTTTAGAGGCCAAGTGAGCCCCAGCAGGGTCCTAGATCCTATATGATCCATCTCCAGGTGCTAACAGATTAAATAAAAATCTGCCTAAAAGCGGGATTTAAACTCAGGACGTTCGGTTCTACCACCGAGCTAATATACATATAGAGCTAATATACATATAGTAGTGATATCCATCCAATTTGTAATTTCTCTTTATAGTATAAAAATGTCTTTAGTGATCACTGTCTATTATTTTATTTTACAAATAAGGTGGAATCATAAAGGGTTTGGTATAAAACTAGGGTTTGGTAACCTCTAGTAAAAAAAAAATAAAAATATCAATTTTAAATTTTTTAATTATTCTTTAATTTTCATTTGCACCTGAGCAATTGCGCATCCAGCGTATAAACAACAACATTTTGAAAGCGCATAAAAAATAACACTTTGAAGTGTTCTTCGCTTTGCTTTGCTACAGGAAGTTTTGGAAATGAAAATATCAATAGTTGAGCAGGCCTCTTGGCCATTTTTAATCTTTAATATTAAGCCAGAGTAACAGGGAGTAGGAAAGCGTAAGAACGAGTGGATTTCGGTGATTTTGAGTAGAATAGTAGAATATTTGTTGTGAATGTATAATTCTATAGTGGGAAGCAAGAAAGAGCAAGCAAACAATGTCAAGCAAGGACGAGAGACCTCAAAGATTGTAAATGTGTATTTATAAATTCACTCCTACCTCGTCTCATTCATCATGTATAATTAGCGAAGAGGTGAATATAGCGCGTTGCCACTGACCTAAAAATATAACTAAATTACAAGTCGCCGTTAGTTATCCAGGAAGGTTATACTGTGTCAGGAAGTGGCGAGGCAATGCCCTCCTCACCCCGTGCTGAATTAATTCAGGTACTACCTGAAATATGGAGATTCCTAGGAGACGCTGCTACCTGGACCATTGACCCCTCGCGCCTGGCTGACTGGCAGAGAAAGGAATACTACCTGCTACCTGTATCTCCTGTCGTAGTAAACTTATACGTATCAATAGTAGCGCTAAGCTTTGTTAACAGAACACTTTTCTTATAAAGTGTAATAAAATTATTAAATATAAATTGTTATAGTGTAATATAAAAAATTGACGAGGAAATATTTTATTAGATGTGCTTTCTTCTTCTTCTAAAAGTGCCTTTCCTCTTTAGATGCTAGCGATTATCAACATCAGCCTTATTTTACTGACCGCTGCAAGAAACAAGCCTATCGATGTTAATCCATTCCATTTCCTCAGGTTCCTCAACCAGAAGTGACGCCTGCGACCTGGACCTCGGTTTCCTTCAACGATTAAATGCAGGAGGCTGTACTTTCTATTTCGCACGAAGTATGCCAATTTATATCTTTTGATGCTTGGTGGTGATGGTGCACCCATGTACCACGGAGCATACCCCGTTAACACATCTTGAATGCTTGCAGACGTTTACTTGAAGCATCCGCAAGTGGCCACGCCTCATTGGATGAACCAATGTTGAAAATGGATATACAATCAATGAATCTTACTCAAATAAGAAAACATAAAATAAAAGTTTTGCTTATTATTGTAAAATTCATTTTCGTAGAGACAAAGGAATTTAAGAATTTGATCATTTAAATTTTCTCTTTCTAGTTCACGTAGCCAATCGAATTCATAATACTTAATTGGCGTTTCGTCGCATAGAACGGAGGACCATAGTAATATTGTTAAAATAAAAGAAATAAATTTAGTCTGGAAATTAATTACAAGGTAATTGGGAGTTTAAAACTAGGAAAAATTGAATTAAAAGAAAAACTTCCGAAATACGGCACAACCTCACCGTTTCAACATTTCAAAAATTGTCATCAGTCCATTTCTTTCTTGTCTTCAGCATTGGGTTTTCCTGAAAACCATGGTGGACATTTAGTTTCATCCTGAGACAGTTGCTTTCTAGAATATCCTCCATCTCATGTAAGGCCTACTACCTCTTCAAACCAGGCTGGTTTGCTCTTATTTTCGTTAAAATAGATAAAAACTCTGTTCGTTAATCGTACAGGTTTATTTCACTGCAAGTGACCATAAAATGCAATTCTTCTGTTATGAAATAAAAAGAACAGTAGATACTTTAAACTGTATTAATAAATGATTAATAAATTGATAATAATGATAACATTTGAACATGAACATGAAGTAAAGGTTAAAAGTAACTAAAGAAGATCTAACAACAGCTGGAATCTTCTGGCCAGGTGATTTTAGTGGTTGTCATGGTTACATCCAGTGGGGACTGAATATTTAAGGAACATAACATCTTTTCTCATAACAATCGATATTTTTTTAAACATGAGTGTACAGCTCACTGTTATGGTGTCGCCTGTATTCACCTTGGTATTTAATTGGGCCATGAATTTTCCTCAGTTTATTTTATCTTGACTATATTTTTCTATATACCGATTATTTCATTTAAAAAAAAAATATATTTTCTATTCAGCCCTGAAGAAGACCTGCAATGTGGGTCGAAACGTCGGTTTGTAACTATTTAAGGGATTCTTTTTATTTTATCTCCAACCGCACCATTTTCTTCTCCCCTAAAAAATATATATGGGGACAGATGTTATGATGTGTCCACACCTACTAATACATCGGGGGATGTAACAGACGAATACATCGGGTGCTTTGTAATGAAATTGGATACATGCGATACTCTTAGTTACAATAACAGTTGTACAATTACGAATACATGATTCATTACAATTAGGAAATGGTTATTTGATAGTACGTTATCTGCACTGTTTTGCGTGGTATCTCAGCTACACGCAACAGTGTTAGTTGTTAGTACTGTAAAATATTATAGTGGAACACTCCAATAGATTCTTGGTAAATAAAAAATATTTTCATATATTTTATTTGAATTTTTCATAAGAGAGTATAAAATATAAAAAAATAATTACATAATAACAAATATGAACAGAAACTGAATCATAATATATATCTGACCAGAAGGCGTAATAATTTCGACAAATTACGTCAAGAAACTAAGAAGAAATTTGGTACTTATTTTTACTGACCATTTCTAGAGTAATTATACAACACTGATTGCACGATCTGTGAAAGTTTCATGTATAAAAATAAAATAAAACACTACGTTAAATCTTATTTGGTAAACATTCGATTACACCGAAAAGTCTGAAAGTAAATATCAGTTTGCTTAAGTCCAAAGTAAATGATTATAAATAAAATTTAAAAAAATCTGTATCAATAAACGGTTGTGCACGGACGTGATTTGGCCATAGATCACGCTCAACCAGATTTTCACCCAATGAAAAGTACCAACTTTTTAGAGTCTTGTAATTTATCTGCCATAGCTGCAATCAACCCGATACCTGTAGCACAGCAACTCAGCGCTCCATCCACAGAGCTACCCCACTCTTCAAAATTATAAATAATAAATATCTACGGCTAAATTTGGAAGTAAAACAAAACAGAATAAAAAAAACTACGTTCAAACAGAAATACCTAAACCTATCGATATATACCTACAATAAACAGCAATAAAGATTGGGTTGTAACATATGAAATGTCAGTGAAGGTGTAAATTTAAATTATTAGTAAAAAAATTATTTTATATACTTTTATTAATCAAAATAGGATCCTTCACTTTCAATACACTTCTCCCAACGTGAAACAAGTATTTCTATCCCCGCTCTGTAGAAATTAGGTGTCAAGGAAGAAGCGAAGCCTTGGAAGGCCGATTTCAGGGCATAAAAAAATAAAATAATAAAAATTTAAATTACACCTTCACTGACATTTCATTTGTTACAACCCAATACTAAATTTCTCCTGGATACTCCGAGGCAATCCCGGGTGTCACATCACTATGATGAGTTAAAGTGACTCTTTCCTCCCATTCGTAGAAAATATTTCCTTAGTGCTTTTCTATCCATCCAAAATCCATCAACTCGCAACACTCTTCATATATCTACAGTCTCCTCCAATTCTAATCTTCAGTCCAGCACCAGAAAGCAATATCCCGCCTTCCCGACCTCTACAATCGTTCCCACAGAACCGAAGTATTCGAGCGTTCCTTTCTCGCCCGCACCACCATAGCGTGGAACTTATCCGCCATGCTTCTTCATTGGCTTCATCAACATTTCCTGGCCTCCCAAAAAAGAGGCTCTCTAATCAGATCAATCATTTGCTTAAATAAATCAGTATTGAATGATCGATTTCGTTGCCTATGTATTTTGTTTATTTTTCCCAAGGAAGATATATACTATGTAAAGACTTTATCTAATGCTATTCCAACCATTTATTTTATTTAGTAACTGTTGTTATTAATATATTTATTCTCTACGATTGGTTAAAATCCTGTCAAGTTTCGTACTTTTTAGTTATTTCATTTCTATTTTAATTTTTCTAATGTTTTTGTCACTTTTTAAATACTTCATGATTCGTATTATTATGTAGCCTTCTGGCCAGATATATATTATGTTTATTTTTATGTTCATTCTTGTTATTCTAAAGGGACTTGACCCAAGAATAAAGTTTTTTTTCTATTCTATTCTAAATAATATAAACTCCCAAGATCACCATTTATCCTTAGACTCCTTAAATAAAATAAGATGGCTATGAAATGAAATAAAAATTCAATATTTTTATTTGTTTTTTTTCTCTAAGCAAGTGCCCCTTATAAATCGTTAAATCGATGATCAATTTTTTTTTTTGATCTAACAGCTTCGGTGAAGAGTGAATTATGAAGTTCCAAGTGGCTACATAACTTATTGAATGAAAAATAATTCACTTTGTTGTTAGCTGAAGTTTCTTTTGAGAGCCTCTCTTTGATCAAAGTTTATTGTTCTCGTCCACAATTACCGAATAATTCATTCAAAATGACAACAAAAGTTACAATAGGTTCAACGAACCTTAACAGTTTGGGAGAGGAAACCTGAATGGAATATATTTTTATATATTTTTTATATAAGAACTTACATATATTTCCGGAAATGAACATTTTTGTGTTTATGTTTTATAGAAATTAAATAGAGTATTCAGTAGATGAACTATTATATCTGCAATCCCGGTGAATAAGTGTATAAGTTGATTTTTGGCCAGAATGAGTTAATGGACAGGGCTGGGAGATGTGGAGTCGTGTTTTTCTTGTAGTGTAGAAGTGGCAAAGTTAGGAAGTGGCTAGAAACGGAGTTATTCCGATATGCGCTTTAATCCAACTCAAGATTTGATGACCTTAGATGGTTAATTCGAGTTAACTGAATATGCACAGATGTTTCAATTTTTGAACAATTGAGGCGTTGACACTGAAAAATGTGTAGGTATGTGCCAAAATTGCCGAACATTTTTTTTCCACTGAAACAGAATTATCAGTCATTCTGTTGACACCAGCTGCACCCTGACATTGCTCAAGCCTAAACGAGTGGTGATAGGAACTTACCTCCTTTTAAACATTGGCCTTGAAACATAGAATCGTTTCAGTGAAACAAAAATTTCGGCAATTTTGGCACTCCTTTTCATATGAAGCTCCTTTTCAATGTCGACGCCTCAATTGTCTAAGTAAAGTTAACTAATTATTCACGTCAAGTCCAAAGTGTTCAAATCTAGTTAACTACTTATGTACGAACAAGTTATCAAACTTACAGACCTGTTATGCCTTTAAAACTACTTTATTACAACATTTTGGTAGTAATTTTCAATAAATTTGGTAATAAAATTTTCAAAAAGCCTTTGAAACTAATTTGTTAAACCTAGATTACTACTTACACATAAACAATTGACCAGAAAATTGAGAAGTTTCCTCATATAGTTAGGCCCCTATATAAAATATTTATGCACACACATGATCTTACTAATATTATAAATGCGAAAGTTGGTATGTTTGTCTCTCTTTCACGCAAAAACTACTGAACGGATTTGGATGAAACTTTACAGTAATATAGGTTATACATCAGAATAACACTGCACAACAACAAAGCAGCAGCAAGAGCGGATTTTGGGGGGACAGTTATTGTTAGTTCATTTAACGCCACTTTATGTTTCTTTTTTAAGCAATATTTATGAAGTTTGTTTGTTTGCTTGTTCATTTAACGTCACTTTTTGCTGCTATGGCTAATCGGACGATGCTACATTAGGAGCTCTAAATTTTGCCTATCCAGGTTTAATTAGGATAGGGATTTTTAACGAGTACCTGACATCGTACAGGCTCGGGACTCCCGTTTAACGTCCCTTCCGAAGGACGGCGTAACTAAGGATTTTTTACTCCCTTAAAAAAATCCTAGGGCCACTTGCCGGGCTACGAACCCGCGATCTTGGGCTTAGTAGTTTGTTACGCTAACCACTAGACCACAGGTGACCTCCCCCCCCCCCCCCGACAGGTTTTTAGGTACTGTGGAGAATCCATTATAGTACATAATTAAAGGCAAATCACATAATAATAGTGGTTAAAATAACAGAAAGAACATGAGTGAAACTATTGTTTTGATATCCTACTAATATTATAAATACGAATGTTTGTTACTTATTCACGCAAAAACTACTGAACGGATTTGGATGAAGGTTATTGGGTAAAATAGGTTATACATCTTAGGCTACAGCAAGGGCAGATTTATGTGTGGGCACGAGGGCATGTCCCCTCCCACCCCCCCGTTATAGTACATAATTAAAGGCAAATCAGGAACTTAGCATCTTGAAATTTGTAGGTAGGTTCTTTGTATAGTTTAAGATAGAAATTTGGATAATTCCACCCCAAGGGTTTCTCCTATAATATAATAGGAGTTCAAGGGTTGTATAGAATCCGTCAGTTTTGAAATTAGACATCTGAAATTTTGGATGCACGAGTAACTTATATTTAAAAAAATATGATTAAATTGTTTATTTGAAATTATCTTTCAAGAAACTTTAGGTGGCAGACCAATTCCACGTGAGCGAAGCCGCGGGCATAAGCTTGTTTTATAATAAAATTCAGTAATCAGTCAATGGTTCTACAATCTCGATATTCTTCACATCTTCAGTTCAAGATTAATAAATAATAGAAAAAAAATTTAGAATACTACTGTTACGGGCTACTGGGTATTAAAAATGAATTAAGCTATCCCTTAATTAAAGATACTAATATTTATTTACAAAAGTGATAAAAGAATACAATTAAACCATTAAAAATTACTAACAAAGAAACTAAACAAAGAAATTACTAACAAATAGATTATTAACTGAAATAAATTTACAATAACAATATTTTAGATATTTATAATCTATGCCTAACTTCTATTTAATTATTACAATAATATAAGATATTATTATTACTAAATAGCTCAACTATTTACATAAGCTTGTACAAAGCACATCAAATTACAACTGCTACTTAACTAATTAATTATTACTAATTAACACTTACAGTTCACTAATTAAAGTCCACCGATCGTAAGAATCTCTAAATATAACAAACTGTCACACTATTACACTCACAAACTGTCACTGACTTATCACACTGGATTATCACTATTTGCGATGTTAACTGTACCGCGTGCTTTAACACTCTGACTCTACTCGCGCTGAGATGCTGTTTATATACAGAATGACAGATCTAGATCATACGGGAAGGATCTCGAAGTTTCGCGAAAAGGCCTCTTTCATCTCTGCCGACAAGGGGGCTTTGTTCTCTTCCAGGAATCGCCAATTCCCGCGCTCGTAACACTACGATGTATTTTAATTTACACTATGTACATAGATATTTTTAGATTCAGTCCATAACAATAACATTTTTAAGAACAATATTATGTTTTGAAAACATTCTTTTTATAAAACCGACATCAATAGAAGATATTTTAAGATGCTTCTTATTGGCAATGGCAAATTATGCAACCTTGGAAGCCGTATACAATCCTCATATGGTTTCCCACAAGCCATGCAGTACACTATTGACTATACCGACTGCTCTGGCAAGTGGCATGTTTAAATGGGAGATAAGTGGGAGGTTCCACCAATGGAAGAGGGTGTAAAATAAAAAAAAATCTGAAATGAAACTTTTTATATATATAAAAAAAAATTGTATTTGTTTTCATTTCTGATTTATATTGTATGATGTTCATATTATCTCATGACCTATAATTTTGTTTGTAAAAGTTTGTAATTGTAACTACATAAAATAAAATATTAAAAAAATCAAATAAAGAAATATTACCATTTCATAAATAGATTATAATCAGGCACTAAATAATATATATATTTACATATTTAGTAAGCATTGGGAGCACGCTTGGCATGAAGAACTTGGCACGCCACTAGGTCTGGCAATCATAAAATACGAACATAACATGGCATTCGTAAATTATAGCAAACATTAAAAAGCAGTAATTTTTCAGTTCAACATAATCAAGTAGAGCAGATTCGAACAAGTATATCTGAAACAAAAGTATACCAAAAATGTTAATTATAAGATACATATTTAATTGTTATAATAAATAGCAGTATGGTTCTATCATTCTCAATACCTAACATATAAAATTAAATATAAATTTCAGAAAACAGACATATTAACCGAGGCAATAAAGTTTAAAAAACAAGGAGTAGGTTAAACTAGTTGAGTTTAAATACAAAAGTTTATTAAAGAGAAAATATAACTCCAAATGAACAATTAAAGAAGCAATTAAATATAAAATTAAAACATATAAGAAGTCCTTTTCAAAATTCAAAATATTTATAGCAAAAAATACTTCTCTACAAGTTTGCAATATATTTTTTAGTAAAGAATTATTTCGAAAAGAAAATCCTTGGGAAGATTTACTGCCCAATAATCAGAGAGGATCAGCAAAATAGGCTTGAATAGCACCAAGGAGATTTATGAGAAAAAGAAAACTGAAAGGAAAAAAAACAATAAGGGAGTGGGTTCGAATCCCACCGCTGTCAATAGTTTAAAATGGGAGAGAAAGATTCTTAGAAGAGTGTATGAACCATGGAATGAAATTGTTCCGCATGAAAAGGAACCAAGAACTTAAGGACCTATATGGAGAACCTGATGTAGCTTCTTGTATAAAAAAGCAAGATTGAGATGGTTGGGGTAAAGTTCATAGAATGGATTAAAGAAGGCTCCCAAAGCTGATCCTGAGGGACGTCCAGATGGAGAAAGAGGAAGAGGAATGCCTAGAATGCGATGGCTGGACGATGTGGAAGCAGACCTTAAGCTCCTGCGGAAAGAACATGGATAAGAGCAGCGGGAGATCGTTCAAAGTGGAGGAAAATTGTCGAGGAGGCCAAGGTCCTCCATGGACCATAGTGACATGTGATGATGATGATTTTAATAGACATTTTTGAAAAAAAATATTTTGATCAAAGAAAAACCAAACCCTTAATGGTTCACAGTACTTTATAAAGATCTTAAAAGTTTAAGAATCGTAAAAGATGTACAAAGAAAAGACAGAGACAAAATTAAAAAGTTACTTTACAATAGAAGGTTCCCGTAGAGAAAATCTCAGATATTATACGGAAGAGAAGGCTGACATTCCTCAGACAATGAATGAGCATAGTTTTCCAGAGAGAGAAAAACAATCCACTCCGGATAGAAAGAAACAAAATAGACAGAAGAAAGGAAGGAGTAATAAAAAGTAGGAATTAAATTTACTTGTTGTATTGTTACAACACAATTATAAATTCCAATAAATAAATGTTTTTTAAATTATAATTTTCAATTTTTTTCTTTAATTACAGAAACACTATAAGAACCGAACGATGACAGTTTGACTCAAGATTTTTCTTCTTTAACATTAAAAAAGAATCGACGTGTGTATGCAATTTTATATTACTACAAAACTCTTTTATAATACATATTTAAGTATATAAGGGAGATATACTGACTTTAGGCGAGCAGAGTACAAACTGCAAAATATTTTATAAACCGTGATTTCAACACTTGATCGCTATAAGATTGGAACAGAAGGAACAATAGCAATTGAAGGAAATGAAAGAAGAGACAAAGAGATCACAAAGCGCATTGTTCCGGTCGGAGACAAACGTACAAGACAAAAGAAGAGAAGTAATACTGACCCCTCCAAGGCTGGATCAACGGTCCGCCTCTCTGTTCCGCCTTAGTGCTAACAACATATTGTAGCACTTATGTGCTGAGGGGATCTTGCTAGAAAGTTCCTAGTGTAATACAGTTATGGGAAGATTGATAAAGTGAAAAGAAGCTGGTAGGGAGACTTTCAACGGTTATACCCTTTCTTATCAATAAGAAACCTTACAGTTCACCTCTAATCATACCAGGCTACACTTTTCCATATTATTTTATAAAAAGGGCCGGGTCTTTTCTGATTCAAGTGCACCAGAAAGCACTTGAAGAAGCCTTTTACTTTTGAGGAAAAGTAACTGTTTCTAATTATTTTTTTTTTAGAATAGAATAATTTATTGATGTTTACAACTGCAATTATATTGTAAGATGGCCTACAAGGTAGGTCGAAACGTCGGCATACATTAAATATAAGTCTTGTACTTATTTGGTTTTTTTTTTTTTCTACAACCCCCAACTATCTCCATTCTCCATTGTAATCATATTACATCTAGTAATTCTGCTGTATGAACAAAGGACATGAAAAAAAAACACTTGTGGAGAAATATCCATTGATAGCACTCCAATTTAATTATTTATTTATTTTTAATTATTTAAAAAAATAAATTAAATTACTTGTTACTTTTCAATCGCGATACTGAAAACTATAATGAACTAGTGATTCCAATTCCAACTCAAAAATCAGTGGTTTACGGTTGTGAGTTATGACCATGACAGAAATGGGTAAATATGTATCTTTTTATCACTCAACAAAACTGTATCAACCTATCTTGTCTCCAAAACATATTTCCTCCAGTTCCAGTTCCATTTCTACAAGTCCAGAAGGCCCTTGTGTCACTCTTAGTGTCCTAATGCTATTCCAAGCTCACTAATATTTTTTTCCGAAAATATAGGTTTTTGACATATGTCATTTTAGAAATACTAGTGTGATATGATAATCTGATACATACGTACAGGTTATTAAAGTGTTAGAGGTTAAACAGGTTAAAGGTAATTGGGTTTACTCTAGATATAGTCTATATTAATATACCATGTCGATAAAGATTCTTTCGAATAAATAAAGATAAGGAATTATCATTTTGAGAAATGATTACAGGTCTACACAAACAGACGATTGTTAAATAATGAAAAACAGTTAATTTTAACAAGTTACTTTTCATGTAAAAGTAACTGGTGTATCTAATGCAAAAAATAACAAAAATACACTACACTAAAATCTCGATAAAAGTTATATTATTTAGTAACTCCTGACAAAGTAGATTCTTATTTTTCTAAACCTTTCCATCTATAACGTTCCATTCTGTATCCTAAAAGTTTCATAATACCCTAAAAATTCATATTTCCTTAATATATCACCCTGCCAACTTTCAAATTTCCATTAACCCTATGCTTACGGAAAAATCATATATCGTCGAATAAAACTTCTCGCTGTAAAGGCCTGAATCTTCTTTTTTTTCTTTTTTTCTTTTTAATAATTATTTAATAGAGAATAGAGAAAGCTCAAAAGTAACATAGAAAATATTGAAGACAAGAATAAAAAGATTCCAAACAAAAACTTTTATTAAGCCTCTAAAACAAAAATACCTGTAAGTATTTCTCCAATACAGACATCATCAGTTCAGAAAGAGAATAACAGGGGACATTCTTAAGAGCAAAAATAAAAAAGTCACATCCTCAAGCTCAAAATGGGACGAAGATACTAACCTGAGAAAACATCCCATCACCTCCAAGGCTCAAATGCAAATATTGAATCATAAAGAAGGTTACAGTACAACAGCTAAATAAGGTTAAATAAAAACAACTGATAAAGAAAAAAATAATAGAAAATGGAAAATTCATAAACCAAATTCAAAATGGACATAGGAAATATAACGCAATTAAAAAATATAAGGTACAATATCAAATATGAAATTGATCCTAATTTATTGTTCATTTTTTTAATATAAATTTCAACTGGACTCAATCATATGATATATTCTTTAAATAGGAGAACTAAAAACCTATTTCCAGTAAAAAAAAATTTTTATTCTTTATTTTCGAGTTTTCTTTAGTTTCGGCCTAGGCCATTCTCAATCTTCTATTCTAATTGTTTCATTTTTTTTTTTTTTTTTACTTATTATATGGTTAACAATTTGACCATAAGTAATTCATCTGTAAAAACATGCATAAATTCTATAATTATATTGTTTAATATTCCCTATACTTCATCATTGGTCCTTCCAAATTCCATTGATGAAGTTTTTACCATAGATCCTTCTGATTATTTTTCTTTAAAAAAAATATTAACTTTTAATTGTCTGCAGCAGAGACGCACCATGTCTCTAAGTCACAGGTAAATACGGTCCTAGCTAGAGTTCTTTACAGGGTCATCTTGGTTTTCCAAGACATCAATAGTGAGTGATAGTGTTAAACATTTGCAAAATTTGCGCGGTCCAGTACCATTTTCTATATTTCTAGAGTTATTTTATTTTCACAAGTTAATGATACAGCTACGTAAAATTCTCCTCTTATCCTTGGGCATTCTCCTATTGACCTGTACCGCTATAACCCGTGAAGGGTCTGGGGTTCAGTACATGGTAGAGACAGTTTTATGGACAACGGTTGTGCAGAGAGGTGATTTGTCCTAGATCACGCTAAACCGCCAGATTCCCCCCCCCTTATTTTGGGTACCCACTTTTAGGGGCTGGGTGAGCTCCCGGAGGGTCCTAGATCTTATTTCATCCATCTCCAGCTGACAACAAACTAAATAAAGGTCTTGCCTGCAGCGGAATTTGAGCCAGAATTATCAGCAATGCAACTCAGTGCTCTACCACTGAGCCACTGCGCTCCCATTTCCCGGGCATTCTCATATAACTGCTTGTTATTTATCATATATAAATAACAAACAATAACTCCTTTGTTGATTAAGAGTCCGATTTCTTTCCTTGATTTAACATACTTTGTAGCGCCTCTTTAATTTGTACGTTTACAATAATATTATATTAATATATGAGCCGTCTAATGAACAAATTGATTAACACCATAAAACAAAAAGAGGAGAAATGCGAGAAAATAGTGTGCATTGTTTTTTAAAATTCCTTTTAAAATATAATTTCATATAATTATTGTAGAATGCATAAGATGTAACTTTCGTCTAAAGGTGTATAAAATTAATAAGAAAGACCAGCCAAAAGGCTGTCGTTAGAAATGTTACAATTTTTTATTTGATCGGAGTTAATCGATTTTGAAAGTGAAAAAAGTAATACACTTAAATTCAGTCTTTAAATTTTCAAGTTTCTTATCACAGAAAAAGTTAATTATTAGATATTTCATTACAAATTTTCTGTAAAAAATTATATTAACAGTTTTGTTATATTATTTGTGAATCATTCGTCAGCAGTATAAATGATGCCTTCTTCATCAGCTGTAGCAATGCCTTGTCATTTCGATTTTTTCGATCTTTCAAAGTTTTAAATTAATCTGTTTAACAGGAGGAATGAATTTCAGCAGATCCATCATGCCTCTGCCTTTTTTTCCGTTGTTACAGATCTACCTTTAGGATATAATAAAGGCTGATCTACATTTTTCAATAGACAGATAGACCCTGCTGTGGCCTATCTGATTTCTTTAGATTGTATTGAACTTGAATCTTCATTATAGTCACATTTGAATTGGAAAAGGTGTGGTTTGGACCTTTCTAACAAGATAAAATTCAACATTTAACTCTTGCTAGTCCGTTAAATAGTATTATTGCAACGATTCGCATTGGAGTATGGAGTTAATCAAAATGACCTCTGAAAAAAATTATTTATTATTCAATGGTGAAAAAAATATTGTTGTTCAATATTATGTGTATTATAAATATTGTTGTGTTAAACTTTATTATTTGGGAAAGATTTTGTTAATATAAAAAGTTATGACTGCAGGAAGTGCTTTTACATATAATTGTAAGATTTTTCAAAAAGTGGAGTTAGTCAATGTGTGCATTGAACAGCACATATATGAAAATGCTACACTAAATAATATATTTATTGTTATTTCCTCTTCCTCTATAGTTGACGGGAACTGTTGCCAGCCAAATCAATCCATGTCGTCCCCGTCTTGCCTTGACCCAAATGAATTCCCTCGAGGCAGGTGGAGAGGTGGATCACTCTTCTCCTTTCAATTTAACTCATATCACTGACATGACGTAGCTATTTCCAGAATAGATCAATCGTTTCACTATTATAAAATATAATTTAAAAAGCCAGTCACGAGGGCTGCCGACAGAAGAGAAAACTTTGGAATAACTGTTTTTTTTTTAATGAATAGTAGTTCTAAATTATTTAAATTTCAAGACATTCAACTATGACAAATAAAATCCTTTAGGTTTATTTTATATTTAGTATTGTTATGATGGTGATAATTTTTAAATATTTTTATTTTGAAGAGAAAAGATTCGTATAGGCTGGGATTCAAACCCGGTTCGGGGGGTTGCGAAAAAACAAACAGCCGAACCAAACTTTTCTTCCCGGCCTGAACCAATCTTTTCTCTTCAAAATAAAAATATTTATAAATTATCACCATTATAAGAAGTGGGTGACCCGGGTTCGAATCCCGGATTCACAAATCTTTTCTCTTCAAAATAAAAATAATTAAAAATCTTTTAGGGGAAACGACTACCAGTTAATGATTTTTTAAATTATTATCAGTATCAATCGCACAACTATTGACGACCATTTATTAAAATATAAATATTCTTATATTAATAAAATGGAGTTGATTAAAAATGTTAACTACCATTAAACGGCCATTAGGCGTCGCCATTCTCATCCGGGATCAAATCCCGCTGCAGGCAAGACTATTATTTAGTATGTTGGCAGCCGGAGATGGATCATATAGGATCTAGGACCCTCCTGTGGCTCACCCAGCCTCTATAAAATATTATAAAAATAGGTTACCCAAATTAAGGGGTGGGGGGATTTGGTGGTTGAGAGTGACCCAGGACAAGTCACCTTCTTGCAGAACCGTTGTCCATGAAACAGTACAATCTCTACCATGTACTGAGCCCATACCCGTTCACGAGTTATAGTGGTACAGGTTATATGAGAATGCCCAAGGATACGAGGAGAATTTTACATTAAATATGTTAAAACTTCCTGTGAGTACAGTGACTAGTATTTCTTGTGAGACCAAGCTTGGCTTTATAATATTACCTCTACAATGTGCTATATAATGGTCTATAATTTTAAAAAAATAATAAGTACGTAGTTCAACTTCTTAAAACTGTATTACGAAGAATACAACGATGGTTCCAATAGATGATAGAGGCTGTACTCTTTATAAGCAAAAGATTGTGCAGGGAAGTGATTTGGACGATATCACACACAACCACCAGTTTTTTCTCTGAACAAACTTTACAGCGAATGTGAGCTTCAGAAGGATCTGCAGACCCTACAGGGTACATCTAGGGCTGTTAAAAAAACCTGCACCGCTACAACCCGTAAACGGGTCTATGGTTCAGTAAATGGTACAGACTGTATCGTTTCATGGACAACAGTTCCGCAAGGAGGTGACTTGTCCTAGGTCACGATCCACCGCCAGATTCCCTTCTCCCTATTAATTTGAGTAACCTATTTTTTATAATATTTTATAGAGGCTGGGTGGGCCCCAGGAGGGTCCTAGATTCCATATGATCCATCTCCGGCTGCAGACTAAATAAAAGTCTTAGCCTGCAGTGGGACTTGAACCAGGATTTCCGGCATGGCAACTCTCTACCACTGAGCCACTTCGCTCCCTAACTGTTAATTAAATCTATTGCTGTTAACAGATTTAATTAAGTCGGAATATAACATGGGATCTTTAGAATTACTTTTCAGATGAGCGTACTCTATAGCGACTGTGTGTATCGGATAAGGGTCTTGTTATTCTTTCATTCATTTCTAATAGCATAATTAATAATTATAAATATGACATACATGAATAAAATAATACTTTTTTATTTCTCTAGGTTTTCCAAATATGGTGGCAACATGGGAAAGGAAATGTAATGCACTTAGTCCATTCCCGTTTAAAACAGGAAACAGTTTATAAATAAACCAGTGGTTGATGAGGAAAACACAAGAAGAGACCTTTAACACGAACTGAGCTGCTTGTCTACGTTCTTTCCCTTCGGCATTTCTTCAGCGGATTCTGGATTCCGCTTAAATATAGAGCGACTCGAGGTTTGGCCAACTTTTAGGAACAAGGAGTTCCAAAAGGACAACACGATGGTCGCAGTTTAGTTTAGCCAGTTTAAGTTTCCTGCCTCTGCTAGGTAATGAAAGATCGTATTAGGATCAAAATCCCTACATATCTCATTCCGAATAATTTATTTTCGACTATTACACTACCGATCTATTGTGTATGTGTGTTTTTGTGTTACGAACATCTTCCGAAAGAGTGGACAGATTTGGTTGTTTCTGTAATTCTGCGGTTGCTACAGAAGTATCAGAGCTCTCCGTACACAATAGCGGCCGTGCAATATCTGAAAAACGATTTTTTTTTTCAGTAGACCGTCAGACAAAGTAGATCTTTCTAATTAAATCTCTTGTATATGATGCGTTCAGTTTCAAAAGCGCATAACTTCATAAATTCATAATTTCAAAACTTGACTTTTCCACTGAAATTCTAGAGAAGAGGCAGTTGAAGTGGTTCGGACATGTGTGTCGGATGGACCACGCAAGTTCGCAAGACCATCTGGCATAAGACGAAGAGGTAGGCCAAGGATGTCATGGCTGGATAATGTGGCTAGAATAAGGGAGACAAGAGGAAAACCATTGGATTCCATGAAGGCATTGGCGAAAGACCGAGACAGATGGAACGCTTGGATCGAGGCACCTCCACGCTGAGGCTCTGAGGAGGAAGGAAAAGATGAAGACTTTTCCACATTTTTTGCTAATGTAGTCCAGAAAGTTTGCCTAAAATTGATGCATTGCCGCCTTGTTTCTTATGGTTTAAGTTTGGCTGTGAAATTGAAGATTCTGGAGCATGAAATTGCTTGACTAAACTAACGAAAATGCAGCAAAGTCAAGTTTTGAAATTACGGAGTTATCCGCTTTTGATTCTGGATCCAACAAAAAAGCAGGACTTGAAAGTATAACGAACAGAATATGTTACTTGTACTCCAAAATTAAGCAGTCATTGTAAAAAAAATATGTATCAATATGTAGGATAATTGAATTATCTTAATAACAAAAAAAACAACACAAAAGATGAAAATCCCAATAGAAATAAATAGAGAAACATAAACAAATATTTTAGGAAAATAGAGAAAAGAGAAAGAAATAGGAGAAAAACTAGAAAAACTAGGCAGTGAAAAAATAAAGAAATGAGAAAAACTAAAATATACTGAGCAAAACAGAAGTAATAGAAAAAAGGGAAGAAATAAGAAAAATGTATAAACAAATAGTCAGATCTGGAAGAAAAAAATATGTATAAAAAAACTAAAATAGAAATAAGATCTATAAAATAATAATAAAAAAATTAAAAAGCGACGGTAATAATAAAAAAAATGATAGAAACCATTTAAAAAATCAATAAACCCTCAACAAAATAAATAAAATAAAATTCTGGGGAAATAAAATTAATACGGTAAAAAATAAAAAATAATAAAAGAATATACAGTAAATGAAAGAGAAAAGTGAATTAACGAAAAATAAATAAATATAAAAAAGTGAAAAATAGATAATAAAAAAAATATATACAGCTGATAAAGTTATAAAAAAAGGATAAGGATAAACAAGATGGAAAAACATGGAATTAAAGCAGGTAAGAAAAACAGGTTAGGTAAGAACAGAGAGGTTGATATGAAAAACATGTGTCGAAATGATATTAGCAAAAACGAAAGCAATGATGAATTTCTTTCATTTTTTTTAGGAGGTAATATAATATGACGGTGAAATGCCTGGAAGGCTCTCTCTCTCTCTTCTCTCTCTCTCTCTCTCTCTCTCTCTCTTATCTCTTACCGATTGATCTCAAAAATACTCCAGATTAGAATAGAAGATGGAAGATTTGAAACCTGGCCTTGGCCTTTAAGATATACCAACATTGGCAGAGATTGATTACTTACATAATAAAATGCGATTCATATTAGTAAATATTTTTTCCTTAACTAAATAAACCATATCGATTGACAATGGGTATATATATATGCAATATCTCATCTTGTATTAATTGAAATAAAAATAAACGATTATTTAAAATAGAATTTTTATCCTTTATGCAAAATCATTGGACTAAATAAGTAAGTTGTATAAATTCTGAAAAGGAAACTGAAATGTCTCCGGAACAAGGATCTACTGCAGAGAGATGAACCACGCTAGGAGTGCCTTCAATGGGAGGTTTCTCTACCCATGCTTCCACTTAAATCTCTTAGGGTAGGTTTCAAAATGAGATTGCAGATACAATATGTGCCATTTGTATAATTGTTTAAAAAAATGACAACTTCTGGTAGTGATAGTTTATGCTATAGCATTGGACGAAATGAAATTGAAGAAAAAGGTAAGAGTTATACCACTAAAATAGAGCCAAAAACTCAAAAAGAAACACTATTATTTATTATAATGCAATTGGGAAAAACCACAATGCAAAGCCTTACGTTTCAAAAAATACACCTACTTACCAATCGACGTTTCGCCTATTTAGGCATTATCAAGACACCAAAATCAAAAAGGGGGACAGTTCAGTTGTATGTTGAACGTCTTGGTGGTGGTGTGCTGTCTCATGTTTGGAGCCTGTTTGGGCTGTTGATCGTTGGGATGTATTGCACCTTTTTCTTCGAGATGCGATTCACATAACCCCTTTTTGATTTTGGTGTCTTGAAAATGAATAGGCGAAACGTCGACTGGTAAGTAGGTGTATTTTTTGAAACATAAGGCTTTGGTAAGAGTTATACTTGCTATAAGGATATGAATGAATAAGAAATACAGCTATTATGACTATTATTCATTGTTAGTATGAAAAAGAGCTAAAACCGTGATAGCATAGGCACGAAGAATAATTCTACAGCACCGGAGAATAAGTGGTTAAGTCTAATTTTCTCCAAAATGAGTTTCTTGTACTTAAGTAAGCGGAATCGAGTTATTTTCGTAATGAATAAGGGGCTAAGTAAGGCATTGGCTTGAAAAGGAGTTATTGTTTATATTACAACTTCATTTCAAGCCAAAAACTACGAGAACGCTGCGATTCCGGCAATCTGAAAGCAGTTAACTCTCTCTGGACAAAATCCGACTTGAACACTTATTGTAGTGGGGCTGTAGAATTTTGAGTCACTGAAGGAGGTCACTTATATACAAATACCACAAAACTTTTTATTTACTAAACCCACGATCCTTTAAGTACTAAACTAGTACAAAAAAAAGCTCTATATATAGGAACTCATTTTTTTTTTTGGATTAATTTTTTTTTTAGATTAACTTATTGATATTTACAACTGTAATAATATGGAATATTTAAAGTAAATGGGAAATTAGTGAAACCACGGAACTTCGAATGGACGAATACAATTTTTCATCTGGATTAAACTTTCTGATGATCAGATTTTTTTTTTTAATATTTTCTCTCAATGTCATAACGTCGATAGAAATGAAAATTATCGAATGCGAAAAAAAAAACAAAAACACCTTTTTCGTTTTCGTTCTATACAGACTGCTTTAGGATTGGTAATTGATAAGAAATTATATAAATACATGTATTAGCCACAAAACCATCAATAATAATATAAGTAAAATACATTTGAAGATACACACCGATTTTGAATGAACCTTGAAACATTTTTTTCACTCTTCTTAAAAATGGAAATTTTTCAGTTTCAATAGATTTGTATCTACGACATGTCTTTATTGTTGTTGCTCATTTCTACAATAATTTAAATTTTCCTTTTACATTTTAAATTAAATGAACTAGCTACTTGTGTGTTTGTTTATTTATTTAAGGTCACAGTGGGAGCTCTAAATTTTGCCCATCCAGGTTTAATTAGGATAGGGATTTTTAACGACTATTTGACAAGGATTTTTTTACTCCCTTTAAAAAATCGTAGGGCCACCTGCCGGGCTACGAACCCGCGATCTTGGACTTGTGGTTTCTCATGCTTCCCACATCCAGTTAACAAATCGTGACCATGATTGGCCAGCTCGGAAACCATGGAAACGGACAAACGGCCTCAAAACAGTTCATTAGGAAGCTCTTAGAGGATGTAAGAAGGACTTTAGAAAGGCTCGATTGTTGATCATGCAACACGAACCGGAAGGGCATCTCAATAAATGCACCTGCAAAGTCTATAAAGTAATCCCAGGAATTGCAGGAAAATATTAACATTTTTTATTACTTCCCGTTAATTTCAGTAGATGATAGTAAGTGCGATTTCTTCCTTCATTGAGCCAATAATTACTTATAAATCGTAGATATCATTGGTTAGATAAAGTTTTTTTGTATCATCGCATCAATTAGTGAAGTTAGATGGGCTTTCAAATTTATTACATACTTTTACTTAGTTTATTTCATTATAATTTAAAATTAATAAGGATAAAGATGAGGAAAAAAGGTCGTAAACAAGAACCGTAAAGATGAAATGTTCATTAGAGTTTCTAATATGCGTACGGTCTTTACCGTGACTAATTTTCCCTTATCGTCTATTAGTAAGTTCATCAGTTTCCTTAAACATTAACTTTGCATTGTTTAACTTATAAAAATGAAATTAAAGTTTTTGACCCCGTTTCAGGCTCCTTCAACAATTACTAGCAAACCGCTCTTCCCAGTTCCCAAAAAATTATTATAGACTCATATACATGACTATAATAAGACTTCTTTTTATTTTATTGTTATATGATAGAATTTTTTTAAATATTTTATTTGAAAAGAAAAGATATGACCAGGACCGGGACTCGTACCCGGGTCTCCCACCTCTCCGTGGTGGTGCTTTGGCCACCTCAGCCATCCTGGTTCGTTTCTCGGTCAGTCTTCCCTTCTTTTCACTGATCCTATATCTCCGTGTTCTCGCAATTGGTGATACATACTCGGAGAGAATGTTAATAAAACATTATTTTTATTTTTGGATCTTGTTGACTTATAGGTAGGAGACCCGGTCCTGGTCATATATTTTCTTTTCAAATCAAATATTTTAAAATATTAAAAAAATTATACCATATACAGTCGAACCTGGGTATATCGAAACTCAGGGGGAACGAGAAAACTTCGAATTATCGAGGATTTCGATATAGCGAGGTTCGATTTATTGAGGTGATTTCTGACTGACTTCGATATAGAGGTTCATAATAAAATATGTATATAATCAATGTAATATAGAAAAAATGTACCTATTTTGTTAAAATATTGTACATATATGTACAACAATACAATTAACGCCAATTACATTGCCTAAGATAGCTTTTTTTGAAAATTGAAATGAAGAATTTTTTATGACAAATATAACTAAAAGCAGTTAGAAAAAAATAAATACACAATTAGAATAAAAACCATACTTCGTCATTATTTAACAATAAAACAATAGAATTAAAAAACAGATACATATTGAATTTGCGAAAAAAAAATTAAGCTGAGCTTTGAAAAAAATCGGAAATTGTAGTTTGTATATCTGAAAACGACACTTTGTCCAATGCATCATCCAATACTTAACGTAGTACGACAGAAGACGAAACCTATTGCACAAGTGTTAGCAGAAACTGAAACAAACTGCAAACAAATGTGAATGAGGGAGTTACAGGATTACTTGAGATAAAAGGCCATTCTGAGAATGACAATGCTTCTCAGAACGAGCTTCTTTGTTCAGGCTAAACAATTCATATTTAACAAATTGACTTCGATATGTAGAGGTTTTCCTACAAAAACTTCGATTTGTAGAGGTGCGGTGTAAGCTAAGGAATCTTGGAAAATTCGATTTACCAAGGTCTTCTAAACCAATCCTTCGATATGTAGAGGTAAAAATAACGTTGGTAAGATAGGCAGATTCAAGGGGAATAGAAAAACTTCGATTTATCTAGGAATTCGCTATATCGAGGTTCGATATACCGAGGTTCTGTAACTATAAAATAAAAGGAAATAAATTATAATAATATTTATTGACGTAAGTCAACAAGATCCAAAAATAAAAGTAATGTTTAATTAACATTCTCTCCGTGTATGTACCGCCAATTGAGAGAACACGGAGATATAGGATCAGTGAAAAGAAGGGATATGACTGACCGAGAAGCGAACCAGGATGGCTGGGGTGGCTATAGCCGGACATAAGGAGTAGAGCTTTGGGGCTCCACCAAGTTATCGAACTCTCTTGTATTCAATCCTTACAAAACGAAATCCTTCGTGAAATCCTTAATGCTCCTTGCATTGTAACGAATAAAGTCATCCTTAATTACCTTAATCTCCCATTTCTTGCTGATTTAGCCCGACTCTGTATTAATCCTTTCATGACTACTTCCAGTAGATAGTTTCTCTATGATATTATGCCTTTACTTACTGTTCATTCTATTTGCTTGTTGTATTATTGTAACACAGTTATAAATTTCAATAAATAAATCTATAAAAAAAAAAAAAAAGAAACCATTAAATAAAAGAAATACAAAGAAAAGAAAACAAGAACCTTCTAAAAATGTGAGTTTTTCCATCTGTTTAAATGCTAAAGTAGACTCGAAAATCCATTAAACTCGAAAATCAAACTGACAGACTATCTTCAGGGAATTTTTCCCAAATTATTATACCTACCATTCGTTTTTTAATTTTGGAAATTTGAGATTTTAAATTAATGTTGCATACGAGTATAATTAAGACACTTTTTTTTAAAAAAAAGTTCGCCATTAGAGAGTTTAATCGTAGTTTTAAATAGCAGATTAGGAAAATTCGGAGAGGTGCAAATCTTTTTAAAATAAGGAAAATCACTTTCCGGGAAAATACACCTTATAAATATAAATGAAGTGATTAAGCTTTCTTCGTAGAATTCAGAAGAAGTCATAATAATTATCACATAACTCAAATAATTGTAATTATCAACAGCAAAGAAACAGTAATATGGGTTTTATATATTTAACTAGTAAATATATAAAAATAATTAATGAAATAAAGTAACTATAATGATGTGGCTTGTTAACTTGCTCTATCACTAGTCCTTATCTGCCCTGTCATCAGACCTAACACCTGTAATCGGATACCTATTGCGTTACCTGTCGGGCCTCTTCTAATGATTACCTTCATCTCTCTGGTTCACAACGAGGCGCATTCCAGCTTTAGTAACCTCTTGTCTCGTAGTTAAGGTTAAAGGAGGTCTCTGTTTATGGGTTTAATTAATTGTTAATAAAAGATGTGTGGGGGAAAGCCCGTCAGATGAAGAGCGAAAGGATTGGTCCATTATACTGCATAGTTTGGCGATTCACTGCAGGTAAGGAGGAAGTTTTGTCCCATTTTTTACAATAACTGTAAGACTGATTAAAAAAAACTAAAAAAAATTAACTTGTAGCACTACAACCCGTGAACGGGTCTAGTCTAGTTCAGTACATGGTAGAAGCTGTACTATTTCATGGACAACGGTTCTGCAAGGAGGTAACTTAACCTAGATCAAGCTCAACCCGCTGATTTCTCCTCCATATTTTGGGTACCCTATTTTATAACATTTTAAAGAGGCTAGGTGAGCCCCAGGAGGGTCCTAGATCCTATATGATCCATCTCCGGCCGCAAACAGACTAAATAAAAGTCTTGCCTACAGCGGGATTTGAACCAGGATTTCCGGCATGGCAATTCAGTGCTCTACCAATGAGCCATTCCGCTACGATTAAAAATACTTTTTTTTTGCAGAATTTTTGACTTATAACTTTTTTTAAAGTTATGTTTAGAATGTTGATGTATTTTAATATTGAAAATGGCATTTAAGTTGCCGAAAAGTCTTGTTTATGAAAGAATAAAATAAATTGACTGGAAGCTGTTTTTTTTTCGAAGATAAAATTTACATAGAAATAGAGTTCAGTATATTAATTAAGAATTAAAATGATTAAAAATAAATGGAAAATTAAAATAAAGCGGCAAAAAGTAATTATGACTGAAAAGTAAATATTTATAAAATCTTCAATTATTAGTAATTATTATTATTATTTATTAAAGTTTAAGTTAGGTTCAGGCACTGCCAGATATTGACATCAATAATGCCTGACATTTTCATGTCAATAATAAATTGATATATCAATAAAATAGAGCCAAAAACTCAAAAAGAAACACTATTATTTATGATAATGCAATTGGGAAAAACCACAATGCAAAGCCTTATGCTTCAAATCCAGTAATACACCCACTTACCAGTCGACGTTTCTGATTTTCTTTGGAGGATGTATTGCACCTTTTTCTTCGAGATGTGATTCACATAACCCTTTTTTGTTTTTGTGTCTTGATAATGCCTGAATAGGCGAAACGTCGACTGGTAAGTGGGTGTATTACTGGATTTGAAACATAAGGCTTTGCATTGTGGTTTAGCTAATTGCATTATAAGAAATTGATATATATTTAACAACGTTTATAACTTAAGGGAAATAACGTCATAGCTGTAAAAAAACATATTACAAAAACAAAACGAAATATTCTTATGAAGTTCATAAACGAACTTTTTAAGTATTTAGTTACTTGATAAACAATTTACAATAGGATCCCTGAAACATATGCCTTACCATTATTGATATCGTCATCTCACAGAAACTTCAACTCGTAATACTAGTAATTAGTGCTGCACTAACTGCAAGGTCGCTGCCATAAGAGATCTTCATTTTAATTGAACTAATGTCACTAAGAGCGGCAATAAATTAATCTAAAATAGTTAGACAGAAACCAGGAAGAGAGTGATACCCTAATCCCTTGACCCCACAAATAAGTTCTAACAAATGGGACATAAACCTCTGGTGAACATCTGGCCGACCCAAACAAAAAATCTCAACCAACCCATACGATCGTTTCCATAAATAAAATTGACCAAAAAATGAATTGAGTTCTTCTATAAAGAACACTTTTCATGGTCTTTATAAAGAAAAAAAATACCTGTATCACTACAACCCGTTGTTTGTTTGTTCATTTAACGTCACTTTATGCTGCTATGGCTAATCGGACGATGCTACAGTGGGAGCTCTAAATTTGCCTATCCAGGTTTAATTAGGACAGGGATTTTTAACGATTACCTGACATCATACAGGCTCGGGACCCCCGTTTAACGTCCCTTCCGAAGGATGGCGTAACTAAGGATTTTTTACTCCCTTAAAAAATCCTAGGGCCACCAGCCGAGTTACGAACCCGCGACCTTGGGCTTAGTAGTTTGTTACGCTAACCACTAGACCACAGGTGACAACCCGTGAACGGGTTTGGGGTTCAGTACATGGTAGAGACGGTTGGCAAGGAGGTGACTTGTCCTAGATCACGCCCAACCGCCAGATTCCCCCCCCTCCGTTATTTCGTGTACCCTATTTTTATAACATTGTATAGAGGCTGGGTGCGCCCCAGGAGACCCAGTCTTTATACCTTTGTAATGGTGATACATAATATATGAAAAAAGGAATATCCATAACCCAAAAAATTATATATAAATCTTTTGATGTATTTTCTATGAAATTAAATTTCAAATCAAACTTAAGATTACAATTGTTTAAATTTTCTAAAATTTATTTATTGAAATTTACAACAGTATTATAACTATACGAGACAATACATTATAATCGTACATACTGGAGTAGATAAAGGAAAATAGAGAAACTACCCTGATAGTACCTGGTAACTGGTAGTGCCTGGTAACTGGTAGTGCCTGGTAACTGGTAGTGCCTGGTAACTGGTAGTACCTGGTAACTGGTAGTACCTCGTAACTGGTAGTACCTCGTAACTGATAGTACCTGGTAACTGGTAGTACCTCGTAACTGGTAGTACCTCGTAACTGATAGTACCTGGTAACTGGTAGTACCTCGTAACTGATAGTACCTCGTAACTGGTAGTACCTCGTAACTGATAGAACCTCGTAACTGGTAGTACATGGTAACTGGTAGTACCTCGTAACTGGTAGTACTCAAATATTACAAATTATGAAGTTCTCAACCAAAAGTAAAATTCTTCACTTATATACTAATTTATATAGTAATTTCCATTTGTTAAGATTTAACCTATTAGCATTCCAGCGTTATCATAATTTATACAAGCTCGTATATTAAATATGTCCTTGTATATAAATTATAAGGTCAAGTAAGAGAAACAAAAGATAAATAAGATATATTTGCATGCGTCAATTATGAAAAAATAGAAAATCTCATTACATATAAGAGTTAAGCTAAAGAACTAGCGGGAAAGCTTTATTTAGACTGTATAACATCTTGTTGACAATGGAAATTTGTTGAAAAGAGGGATGGAACAATGGCTAATGATAAAGAAAATGTCTAAAATAAAGCGCTAAATTACCGTTACTCCCAACTCAAGGATCATATAATATTTAATAATAATGATTAAAGCTATTTAAAGTCCAACAATTTAGAAAACGACCTGCGTTGAAGGCGCCTCAGACCGGCATTGATAAGCCACGCACTTTCCCTCACTACCTATCTCGATTCACTCGACCACTCTCTTCATCGTGACTGTGATTATATTATAACATTGTATGGCTGACAGTTATACGGCTATGAATGTATCTGAAATAATTCGGCGCCGGTGAGGAGGGTGTTAACACACCTATTTTTGATAAAGAAATATAACCTGGATAACCGATAATATATTGTAACGTTGGTAACTAATGGTAACTCCCCACCACACCTATCAGACCCGCCTCCGATTTCGCATAAGGTCGTTTTCTAAATTGCCAGAAAATACGATATTTAGTAATGAGGCTAACAAATTAATATCCTGATGAAATAAAGTGTTAGATCCGAAACAATTATCGCCAACTATTTTAAAATTAAGAAATTATGAAACCAATTACATTAACAATAAACGTTTTTATAACTAAAATGGTAGAACTCCAATTAAGTAAAAGATCAAAGATTAATATAATTTTTTGGTATTTTTCGACAATTATTGATAACAAATATCTAACATTACAGCATTGTATACTAGCCCAAAAATAGACATGTTATATCTCTAAACCCGATACTTAGACAAGTTGAGAACACTCTTAACCTCATTTTGCCAATAGCTCCTGTCAATTACCTAATAGAAGTCTAACCAACAATCTTCTTGGCTATTATATCAATCACTTTCGTGACAAAATTAGGACATTGGCCAATATTAGTATTGTTAATTTGATGTTCAAAATCATTATATCGGTCTGATGCGATAAATTTTAATTCCGACAGGACGAGGTGTTTTCTACAATGGATATCTATGCAAGGAAGCAACGCTATTGAATTGAAGTTTTCAAAAAATTAAAAATATTCCCACTTGAAACAAAAAATATTATAATTTTTATTAATTGTTTTAATTTTTAAATATTATATATTGACCTTGCCATAAACAGTGAATATTATTGCATACCCGAACCCCAAGGCCATTAGAGATAAAAATCAACTGCATCATCAGTTAAACAAAAAAAAAATGGCTGTTTGTCTTTGCAGTTTGCTTCATGATGATTTTACAAGAGCGAATGAGTTCATACCAGACAGTTGTTTGTCTATTCATTTAACGCCACTTTACGCTGCTATGGCTAATTGGACGATGCTACAGTGGGGGTCCTAAATTTTTCCCAACCAAGTATTAGGATAAGGATCTTTAACGAGTTCCAGAGACCGCACAGGCTCAGCCATTTTACGTCCATTCCGAAGGACGACAAAAGCCACCTCCCGGGCTGTTAACCAAGGTCGCGGAAATACTAGACAGCTATAACATAACATAATAATATGTATTGTCTCAATCGTCAATCCTTGTAACCTGTAACCAGGAAATGACAGCGTTATGATTTACAGTGACAATCTAGAATCAAGATTCCATCATAACGACATGAAGCTATTACTAATATAAATACCGAATTGTGTTTTAATATTTTCATTTAGATTTTTTTTTTCAATCCTCCAATATTTTATTTACAATATAAATACAAATTTACAATAAATACCTGAAAATGCTTCTATATAAACAAAAGCCCTTTGTTACCTTTCGGTATTTTAAGGCGTTACAATGGGCTGAGTCCGCTGAAGGCGGTAAATCATTTTGATTGATACTTGAAAAACGATAATTCAGAACATGAAAATTGGAATGATCGGGTATAAGAACAGACAGGAAAATGACTGTTCATACTTTTGTTGAATACTAACACAATGTATGACTCGAACAAATAAAACAATTCTAAATTAATTCAGATATACAGTCCCTGGCCATATTAATGTGACCACTAGATAGATTCGTTCTTGTTACATGTTTGCATTATCTTTTTGTATGCGTAATGATGTAAATCGAGTTTAAGGTAAGTTGGTTATCTGATGATAATATGAAATTGAAAAAAATAGTTTCGAAAATAAAACTTTATTTTTTTTTAATATTTTGTGGTGTTACCCTTTTTACACCCTATTTTACATATTGATGAAAAAAAATATCAAAATAGTTAAAATATATGATACAAATAATAAATCAATAATAAACTTACCGAATCCGACTTGTATTTAATGAAAAAGAAACAATAAATCCACAAAAATTTCAAACACAAATTATGCACGCCGACTCTCGTAAAACAAAATGGCTGTACTAAAACCAATGCTGCCATTACTAAAAAAAATTCTTTAAAAAACTTATAATAGTGTGACCATTGTTTAAAACAGCAATTTATTAAGGCCCGCGAAAGTATATAAAAAGACCAAAAGAAAATAATCTTTCTTGGTGATCGCATTAATATGGCCAGGGACTGTAGAAATAACTAACGAAAAAACGCAGCAAGATAAAGTTTGAACAAGATGAAAACTATATAGACATACAATTATTTCTTCTCCGGAGAATGTCCGATACATTGATGTTATTAATTTTGGCTTCTAATGAAAAAAAACAAAAAAAAAAACAACCTATATCCCTATATCCCAGATTTATAGTTTATTTAAATATGGTTAAACTTCTAAGTCATTTTAAAGGGAGTAAGGTGTCCGAGAGATCAAAAAATGAGATGACTATCGGTGTATTGGTTAGTTTAACAAACTACTATGCCCAAGATCGAGGGTACCCAGCCCGCCTGGTGACCATAGAATTTTTTAAAAGGAAATAAAAAATTCTTAGTTATGCTTCGGAAGGAAGGTAAAATAGAGTCCCGAGTGGTGTCAATAACTCGTTAAAGATCACTATCCTAATTTTACATGTATAGGCAAAATTTAGAATTCCCACTACAGTGTTGTCCGATTAGCCATAGCAGCATAAACTGACGTTAAGTGAATTAAACAAAAGAGATAAAAAAAAATTCTCGACTATTTATTGAATTCCAACGATTTGAACCACTTTGCTGCTTTCATAAAGACAAAATATTTTGTCTAAATACTTTTATTAATAAATGAGCTATCTTTTAAAAATCAATCTAAAGAAGGTTAATCTCACTATAGTTTAGGAGACCTTGGGGTATCATCTAGGACCGAATAGGCGTTCTAAAAATATATCCCACTTTATGGCCGATGTTTACCAAGGGTGGCCTCGTACCATGGTTTAGTGCAAGTCGAAGTCTGGTAAACCCTTGTGACTATCTGTATATCTGCCAAAGTAAATGATGTAATTATAAAGGAAAAGCAACTGAGTTACCGAAATGTGCACTATCTATAAAGTGCGAACAATAGGATGAAGTCACTCTGCTTATGTATCCAGACCCAATAGTACGAGTCAGTCTAAGTTGTTAATGTCTAATCATTTTACTACACGTTGAAAAATATTTTCAGGGCAAGTATAGCGGAATAAAATAAATGTTTATACAGGGTGTCCCATTTCAAGTGGAACAAACCTTTTTAACTTTTAAACGAAACAAAATTCAGAAAAACGATTGAGGTAAAAGTTGTAGTTATTCAGGCCTAGTTTGAAGAAATAAAAAAAACATTTCTTGTTTTTTCACTTTAAATGGTCAATATCGACCTTCGAAAAATGTAGAAAGGAGATAGTTGGGGGGTGCAGTAAAAAAAAACACTGAATAAGTACTAGACTTATATTTATGTGCCGACGTTTCGACCTACACTGTTGGTCGAAACGTCGGCACATAAATATAAGTCTAGCTTTTATTCATTGTTTTTTGACTGCACCCCCCAACTATCTCCTTTCTACAATTTATCATCCAGTCAACTATTTTCCTCTCAATCAAAAAATGTAGTTTCCTCTTGACCCCCATTCATTTTTATTTTTCTGAAATGTACAATACAAAACATGGAAAAAATGTATGTGACATTTTTTTTCTATCTTTCATAGGTCAAGTAGAAGAATTATCTGAAGCTCACTACTTCAGTATGCTGTCTTTACAGAAGGTTTTTAAATGTCCAGACATTTTCTGAAAGATTCAAAATACCTTGATTAGTAAGTTATTTCGACTAAAAACTCTTAAATAAAATAACTTAATGCTGCATTACGTTTCCTCGTAAAGGAGGTAAACTAAAGTAGTCAACTTTGAATGCTTTTTCTATTTAAACTATGAAAGATAGAAAAAATATTACATAAATTTTGTCCATGCTTTGGATTGTACATTTCAGAAAAATAAAAATAAATGGGGGTCAAGAGGAAACTACATTTTCGATATTGACCATTTAAAGTGAAAAACCAAAAAATGCTTTTTAATTTCTTCAAACTAGGCCTGAATAACTACAACTTTTACCTGAATCGTTTTTTTGAATTTTGTTTCTTTTAAAAGTTAAAAGCGTTTGATCCACTTGAAATGGGATACTCTGTATATTGATATATCTATAGCCTCGGTGAATAAGTGGCGAAGTCGAATTTTGCCGAATGTGAGTTAACTGAATAGAGTGAAGCGTAATCGTAGCATTTTCGTAGTTGTTGGCTTTTGTATATAAGCAATAAATGTAAGTTATAATATAAGCAATAACTCCTTTTGAAGCAAGTACCTGACATAATCCGATATTCATTGCGGAAATAACACGATTCCACTTCCAATAAACTGTAAGAAACTCATTTTGGAGAAAATTTTGGCTATGAATATGGTTGTTGATATAAAGATATTCAAAGGCAATCTCCTTCTCCTTCCTTTAAATGGAATGTTTGAATGAATGAAATATAAGAATGTAATTTGGTCATCCTCATTGGTAATTTTAAGGTAGACATATTTTATGTGGAAGAAATGAATTTGTAATGAATTTCTCGTATAATTTGAGAAAAACTTTATTGATAGCCAACGTTTCGACCTACTTTGTAGGTCTTCTTCAGGGCTGTGGGGTAGGTCTTTACTGGCTTGAAACACAGAATTTTAGTAATGTTTCAAGCCAGTGAAGACCTACCCCCCCCAGCTCCCCACAGCCCAGAAGAAGACCGACAAAGTAGGTCGAAACGTTGGCTATCAATAAAGTTTTTCTCAAATTATACGAGAAATTCATTGTGACCTCTACCCGGACCAATTTCTTCCACATATATTATCAAGGTCAACAATTATCATTCAATATAGATATATTTTAATTTAAGATCTACTGAATTATTGCTCTGAATTATTAATCTGATTTATAGAAATTGTTATCCATGAAGGATCGTGGGTTCAGTAAATGGTAGAGACTCTACTGTTTCTAAGGTAACGGTTGTGCAGAGAGGCATTTGGCCAAGCATTAAGTTAGGCACATCACATAGACTTGTTGAGCACCATACAAGTTTACGGATCCCACATGATTCATGTATGGCTGTAAAAAATTAAACAATTTACGTACCAACACATCAATCGAACTTAATATCTTCAGCACAGCAATTTAGAACACTACACACAGAGGCATCACTCCCCAATAGATTGAACAAGATGAGATATCAGGCAAGTTAATATCATATAACAAAAAATAAATCCAAAAATAACTTGTTAGAGTACACTTGTAAGAGTAGACATGCTAGAAGAGTTTGAGCGAAAGTTAATAAACAAGCAAAAAAATTGTAAAAATAGTTCATGGATCATGTTTATTTATAGTTTATTTCTTCACCTGCCGAAAAATAAATCTTCACTTCGCAAAGAACTCCATCTCATTCAACGGCTTATGGCTGTAGCTGATATAAAAACTTGATTTAGTACATTTATATTGTTTTTTACGAAAATTATACATAGTACAAAATTTTCTTAATAGACCGTGTGACTTTTGCTTGAACGTCGTCATTTATATATTTATCATTCCTTACGGACATTGTGTAAAGGTGTTATAATATAAATATAATAAAGATGAGGAAGAAAATGGTCCGGGTAGAGGTAAAGAAAATTATCTTAAATAGGGAGAGCTTTTTATTGGTAAGCCAACGTTTCGACCCACATTGCAGGTCTTCTTCAGGGCTAGTGATGGGCAGGGGGGTTGACAATAGCCTGATAGTGTCAACTAGAATCTAGTGTCAACATATAAACATAATAAAATTATCTATATGTGTTAGAAGTAACCCTTATAATAAAATTGTTCGTCTTTGTAAATTCGGAGAATTAGGAAATACCGGTTACATTAAAAACTACAACTGAACAACCTTGTCTGGACTTTTAAAAGCGCTAAAAATAAAACCGAAAATAAACCATGACATTTCACCAAAACTGATATCGATCTATTTGGCTAACGTTTTTAAGTTATAAGAGAAAGCAGGCAGACTAAATAGACCAGTTTCTAGAATACTATTCGTTGACATAGAAAAATATTGACACGAAAATATTAGACTGACGAGAAGGAAAACTTGTCCGCTCCGGCTAGAGGAACCGGAAGTGAACCATTGGACTGGTCCTAGATTTCATTTGTTGAAATTTAAAAATATCTTCAGTATATCTACCGAATACTACATTTGAAATTCAGTCTGAAAATAAAATATAAATAAGGAAGGATAATATTTAAACAAATTGTGGCATATTTGTATATTAAGAAGAAAATTTCACCGATCCATGAAATGGGTCGTCTTAAAATTTGAGTATTGTTTAAATGATTTTTAAAATTAAATATCTAACGAAAAAAAAAAAGTGTATATATCTACAGCCCCGATGAATTAGTGATTAACCCATTCGAGAAGACGATTTTTTTCGAACACGGTCCCCAGGAGCGAAATTTTTCTCTGTCCTTTATATTGTTCGTTTTTAATTAAAAAAAAAACACGTTTACTATGGAAATCACCGAATTAAGTGAATTCAAATAAATAAGATCACTGAAAGGTAAAATGAAAATACATCATTAAAAAATTTATGAACATTTATTTCGAATATAGATAAGATAAAATCGTTATTTTGTTTTCAATAGTAAAGAACTGAATATAACGCAAAATAATTTTTTTTAAGTAGTAAAAAGTTACAAAGTTAGTTTTTAGACTTTTTGGTACACAGTAAAACCAATGCCAAATTTTGTTTTCGTGTACTTTCGTTCGTAATTCGTTCAAGAAAAATCTTATTTCGACGACTATTTTTGTTCGTTCATTTAACGTCACTTTATGCTGCTATGGCTAATCGGACGATGCTACATTGGGAGCTCTAAATTTTGCCTATCCAGGTTTAATTAGGATAGGGATTTTTAACGAGTACCTGACATCGTACAGGCTCCGGACCCCCTTTTAACGCCTCTTCCGAAGGACGGCGTAAATAAGGAGTTTTTACTCCCTTTAAAAAATCCTAGGGCCACCTGCCGGGCTACGAACCCGCGATCTTGGGCTTAGTACTTCGTTACGCTAACCACTAGACCACAGGTGACCGTTATTTCGACGATTAGCTCACTTACAATAACTGATAATTGCACACACGGTGTGCAGGCCGTCTTATAGCATCGGAAATTAACTATTTTGTTGAGTTGATTGCAATTTGCGAAGCGGAATAGTGTTATTTTCATAGTAAATAAGAGGCTAAGCCAGACCTTAGTTTGAAAAAGAGTTTATATAACAACTCCATTTCAAGCAAAAAACTACGAGAATAGCATGATTCTACTTCCCTCAATACAGTTAACTCTCGCTGGACAAAATTCATTTAAAATAATTTCGATTTTATTCTATTTTTGGCTTTATAAATCCGGAAATAATTTACGCTTTAGAGGCAGTTGTTCTCAACAGTTGAAAAAAAATCTGAATTTATTTTTCTTTTACTAGAAATTCTTTATGTTAAATTGAAACTGCATGTCCTATCTTGTGATAGTATAACTAAATGTTTTCAATGTAATACTTGTTTTGTTTTTTCGTATGCCATAAAAATTTTGTTACAGGGGAGGGGAGCTTTCATTCGAACAAGGAGGGCGTAGTACAAAGAAGGTTGGGAACCACTGCTTCGGAGGACTTAAACATAAAAAAATAATAATTATTAATTATTAATTATTATTAATAATTAATAATTAATTCCTTAGTTAAGGAAGTAATCTAAAATATCATTTTAATTATTTATATAATTTATCAAATAATTCGTATGAACTATATTATTTTTCATTGTACTGCTATGCCATGCTTCGTTAATTAAAATACAATAATAGGGATGGAGTAATCAATCCAACCTTAAAACATTTTTTTTTGTAAAATTATCAGACGTGAAAGTTTTCTTTATTTTAGGGCTTACGCAAAACTCAATAAATTGTAAAAAATACTTAACAAACTTCGAAACAAAAAGAGAAAATTTATTACATGAAAAAAATACTAGCTAAATACACTACAGAATGTTGGAATTAAATAAATGATCTAGATATAATTCTATGAATAAATTTCCCATCAATTGTAACCGTCAATTAAATCCAGCAATATTTTATACACATACATCATATAATAATAGATTATGCTTTGTAAAAAAACAACAAATATAATACACAATTTACCAATCTTTATTAACAAAAAATAAAAGCATCGAGATAACTAATCCACAGCAAGAATATTGAAGAAGGTTAGTTTTACGCCAGTAAGCTGTTACAGGTACAAGAAAAAAAGGAGAAGTTAAAAATTAATAACTGAAACAAATTTGTTTGACAGTCATACAAGGTTGAACTTTAACTTGGATCAGCGATTTCTAAAACACCATTCTCCAAACTCATGATTATAGAATTTCAAGGCAAGAGGAAGGAACAAATCGATCTGAAATAAATGATCATAGCAAGTGAAGTTCCTGATATTCTTAAAATGGTTATGATGACTTAAGAGTATTAAATGACTATTATGGCTGAAAAGCATTAAATGACTTTACATATGGAAAATTACATATAGCTAATGCCGTTCCATCAGGATCAGCACCTGTACCAGACTAATCATTTCCTGTTAATGCTACATTTCCTTTCTCTCGAGAAATTATAAAATGATTTTTTCTGGTAAAGTCTTTTTTTTTAATTTTAAATAATCGATTGAATGAGTCGGCGATACTTTTAAAAGGAACATATAAGGGCTTTTATGAGAAAGTAAAAGTCCTTGATTTGAAAATCACGATTTCTGAAGGAATCGTGGAAGCATTGCAATGAGGAAAAAATAACATGGCGTAGTTAGACTTTAAAGTAGTAGAGTATTTATATAAATTATTTATACGAATGAAGGAATATTTGAAAACTAAATAGTGTTGGATATACCTTGATAGAGCTGAAGAACTGAACAGGGTTTGCCACGATCGAATGCTAATAAACTTGTGTATTCTTTAAATAAGAAAATAAGTTTGTTTAAAGCAACCTTTAACGATAATGGTAAAAGAAAATACAACTTTTTAACATATATTCCAAATCTCACTCGATTCCATTTCGTCCTTAGAGTGCAGATAACTCGACATTCGGATAGTTCAAAACAACTCCTTATAAGATTGATTAGCATCTTATGTATGTCACACCTATCAACCGCATGACTTGTATTGGATTGTCCGGAAAATAATGCAGGTTCGGAAAATAGTAAATTGAACTGCGCTTTAAGATTTGTCCTTGGTACTCCGAGGCGATCCCGGGTGTCACATCACTATGATGAGTTAAGGTGGCTCTTACCCTCCCATCCTTGGACAATATTTCCTTAGCGTTTTTCTATACCAATCCATCAACTCGCAACACCCTTCATATATCTATAGTCTCCTCCAATTCAAATCCTCAGTCCAGCACCACAAAACAAGATTCCGCCTTTCTGATCTCTACATTCCTTCCCACAGAACTAAGGCATTCGAGCGCTCCTTCCTCGCCCGCTCCACCACTGGGTGGAATTCAATCCCTCCTTTCATTCGCCATTCCTCTTCACTAGCTTCATTTAAATCCCTGCTTTTCCATCATCTCTTGGCATCTCAAAAAGTCGCTCTCCAAACAGGTCAAACGTCCGCTTGAATATATCAGTATTGTAAACTCGATCCCGCCACGCTTGTGTTTTGTTTTTCCTACAACAAAGATGATACCGACTTTTTAAATATATTATCGCATGCTATGCTAATCAATTATTTTAGTTAGCAATGTCGTCATTAACTACTGTATCAATATTATTAATTATTATTTTGTTAATATCAATATATTGTTACAGGCTACTGGGTATTAAAAATGAATTAAACAATTCCTTAATTAAAGATACTAATATTTATTAACAAAAGTGATAAAAAGGATACAAGTAAACTATTAACAATTAAATTATTAAACTAATATAAATTTATAATGACAATATTCTAAATATTATAATCTAGGCCTAATTCCTATTTAATTATTACAATAATATAAGATATTACTAATTCTAGATAGCTTAACTAGTTACAATAGTTTCTATGAATATTATAAAATTACACTACAATTTATAACTAATAATTAACACTTACAGTTCACTAGTCCACCGACCGTAAGATTCTCCAAGTATCACAAACTGACACACAGTATTAAACAGAAACAGTTTATTACACTCGCGAGACTGTTACTCACTGATACACTTATTACACTGGCCGGTTCAACACTGACTAGTTTATCACACTGACACTCACTTATTACACTTATCACAGATCTTCGCTGGTCTACTCTCAGACTAAGACTGACTGCCTCGAGTTGAGGGAAGTATTTAAAGAGGCAAGGCCGAACATTCTAGAACACGGAGGAGCCAGAAAATTCTGGAATCTTCTTAATCCTTTTCCGACAAAAGAAGACGATCTAGAACAGTCCTAATCCTATTTAAACGTCTCCCGCTGACGGATTTAAGCCGCTAATCCCCTTGCTTCCGTCTTCCTGCCGGCGCCCGTAACAATATTTATTTTCGACAATTAGTTAAAAACCTGTCAAGTTTTTCGTACTTTATTTATTTATTTTCTTATTATTTCTATTTTTACTATGTTTTTTCACACTTGATTATTTCATGATTTGTGTTATTATGTAGCCTTCTGGCCAGATAAATTGTATGTTTTTTTTTATTTGTTCATTATTGTTATTCTAAAGGGACTTGGTCCCAGAATAAAGTTTATTTTCTATTCTATTCTATTCTATTCTAAATTGTTTAAGTCTGGGGAACTTTTCAAGGTTGGTCGCAGATATTTCTAGAAGGTAACTTCTATGTCCAGATATTTCTAGAAGGTAACTTCTATGTCCAGATATTTCTAGAAGGTAACTTCTATGTCCAGATATTTCTAGAAGGTAACTTCTATGTCCAGACATCTCTAGAAGGTAACTTCTATGTCCAGATATTTCTAGAAGGTAACTTCTATGTCCAGATATTTCTAGAAGGTAACTTCTATGTCCAGATATTTCTAGAAGGTAACTTCTATGTCCAGATATTTCTAGAAGGTAACTTCTATGTCCAGATATTTCTAGAAGGTAACTTCTATGTCCAGATATTTCTAGAAGGTAACTTCTATGTCCAGATATTTCTAGAAGGTAACTTCTATGTCCAGATATTTCTAGAAGGTAACTTCTATGTCCAGATATTTCTAGAAGGTAACTTCTATGTCCAGATATCTCTAGAAGGTAACTTCTATGTCCAGATATTTCTAGAAGGTAACTTCTATGTCCAGATATTTCTAGAAGGTAACTTCTATGTCCAGACATCTCTAGAAGGTAACTTCTATGTCCAGATATTTCTAGAAGGTAACTTCTATGTCCAGATATTTCTAGAAGGTAACTTCTATGTCCAGATATTTCTAGAAGGTAACTTCTATGTCCAGATATTTCTAGGAGGTAACTTCTATGTCCAGACATCTCTAGAAGGTAACTTCTATGTCCAGATATTTCTAGAAGGTAACTTCTATGTCCAGATATTTCTAGAAGGTAACTTCTATGTCCAGATATTTCTAGAAGGTAACTTCTATGTCCAGATATTTCTAGAAGGTAACTTCTATGTCCAGATATTTCTAGAAGGTAACTTCTATGTCCAGACATCTCTAGAAGGTAACTTCTATGTCCAGATATTTCTAGAACGTAACTTCTATGTCCAGATATTTCTAGAAGGTAACTTCTATGTCCAGACATCTCTAGAAGGTAACTTCTATGTCCAGATATCTCTAGAAGGTAACTTCTATGTCCAGATATTTCTAGAAGGTAACTTCTATGTCCAGATATTTCTAGAAGGTAACTTCTATGTCCAGACATCTCTAGAAGGTAACTTCTATGTCCAGATATTTCTAGAAGGTAACTTCTATGTCCAGACATCTCTAGAAGGTAACTTCTATGTCCAGATATTTCTAGAAGGTAACTTCTATGTCCAGATATTTCTAGAAGGTAACTTCTATGTCCAGATATTTCTAGAAGGTAACTTCTATGTCCAGATATTTCTAGAAGGTAACTTCTATGTCCAGATATTTCTAGAAGGTAACTTCTATGTCCAGACATCTCTAGAAGGTAACTTCTATGTCCAGATATTTCTAGAAGGTAACTTCTATGTCCAGATATTTCTAGAAGGTAACTTCTATGTCCAGATATTTCTAGAAGGTAACTTCTATGTCCAGATATTTCTAGAAGGTAACTTCTATGTCCAGACATCTCTAGAAGGTAACTTCTATGTCCAGATATTTCTAGAAGGTAACTTCTATGTCCAGATATCTCTAGAAGGTAACTTCTATGTCCAGATATTTCTAGAAGGTAACTTCTATGTCCAGATATTTCTAGAAGGTAACTTCTATGTCCAGACATCTCTAGAAGGTAACTTCTATGTCCAGATATTTCTAGAAGGTAACTTCTATGTCCAGATATTTCTAGAAGGTAACTTCTATGTCCAGATATTTCTAGAAGGTAACTTCTATGTCCAGATATTTCTAGAAGGTAACTTCTATGTCCAGACATCTCTAGAAGGTAACTTCTATGTCCAGATATTTCTAGAAGGTAACTTCTATGTCCAGACATCTCTAGAAGGTAACTTCTATGTCCAGATATTTCTAGAAGGTAACTTCTATGTCCAGATATTTCTAGAAGGTAACTTCTATGTCCAGACATCTCTAGAAGGTAACTTCTATGTCCAGATATTTCTAGAAGGTAACTTCTATGTCCAGATATTTCTAGAAGGTAACTTCTATGTCCAGATATTTCTAGAAGGTAACTTCTATGTCCAGATATTTCTAGAAGGTAACTTCTATGTCCAGATATTTCTAGAAGGTAACTTCTATGTCCAGACATCTCTAGAAGGTAACTTCTATGTCCAGATATTTCTAGAAGGTAACTTCTATGTCCAGACATCTCTAGAAGGTAACTTCTATGTCCAGATATTTCTAGAAGGTAACTTCTATGTCCAGATATTTCTAGAAGGTAACTTCTATGTCCAGATATTTCTAGAAGGTAACTTCTATGTCCAGATATTTCTAGAAGGTAACTTCTATGTCCAGACATCTCTAGAAGGTAACTTCTATGTCCAGATATTTCTAGAAGGTAACTTCTATGTCCAGATATTTCTAGAAGGTAACTTCTATGTCCAGACATCTCTAGAAGGTGAAAGCCATGAAGACAAAGAAGCCATGGAAGAAGTTCTGCCAACTTTCAATCTTTTTCACCTTTCACCTTCACCCAATCGCCTTGAGTTGGTCATCGATGGTTGATTTGCTGACTTCCAGTTTCCCTGCCAGTTCTCGAACAATTGTTCTGGGATTTTCTTCCAAAAAAGCTCAGAGAATATCATCATCAAGGGCAGAACTTCTTGAAGTCTCAGGAACCATCGTTGAACAGTGCACTCACTTATACTGCCTCCGCCCCAGACTTCGTTTATATTTCTGGCCATTTAGGTCCAGTTCCGGCCGAAAAACTCGTAAAACAAAATTATGCGAAAATCACGCTTTGACATCACATTAAAGACTAAATTATTTCCAAATAGCAAACTGTTACAAAAGGTAAACAAACAATTTTGTTTGAAAGAGGATTAATATTTTTTTAAATTTATAAAAGCCAAAAGTTACAAACAAAACAACATTAAAATCCTTCATTATTTTCCGGACAACCCACTAAATATATCATGCAGCGTAAGGACAACTAAAAAGTTTGTATAAAAAATTATGATTTTAAGAAAACATTAAAAAAAAAAGGAGCAATTCTTGAAGGTTCAGAGATGTATATTGACATATTTTGTTTTTAATATAATGTGAATTTAAAAAAAAATCGAGTTGATTAGTTAGCTAAGCTGGCATGTTATTAAAATTTATATGTATTTAAAAAATGGTAAAATGTAATGTAAAAAAAATATATTAATAAAGAAATACTTACTTAAGTTTCTCTACCAAACCCGTCGGTCGAAGGTAATCATAATCGGCCTACCTATTTTGTCGACTTCCCTTTATTTGTCCTTCTCAGGTCCAATTGAACGGAGAACTTGAAAATTGAAATTATAATGAAAACAGCAAAAAGAAGCTCCCTAAGGTCGGACACACTCCAGGAACTCTTGTTACAAACCAATATGGAAGTTTCCGCGTAAAGGTCACCTGTGGTCTAGTGGTTAGCGTAACAAACTACTAAGCCCAAGATCGCGGGTTCGTAGCCCGGCAGGTGGCCCTAGGATTTTTTCAAGGGAGTAAAAAATCCTTAGTTACGCCGTCCTTCAGAAGGGACGTTAAACGGGGGTCCCGAGCCTGTACGATGTCAGGTATTCGTTAAAAATCCCTATCCTAATTAACCCTGGATAGGCAACATTTAGTGCTCCCAATAAAACGTCCGATTAGCCGTAGCAGCATGAAGTGACGTTAAATGAACGAACAAAATATGGAGGTTTCCGCGTAAAAGTAAATGCTTGATAGAAATTTATTTTGTGTTCATAATGCTTAATGCTTGAATTAATCGCGATTCAGTTGGTATAAAATGGTCATAACCTAATTGGTCATACATGGGCTCTTTAGTAATACTGCGCCCAAGTAAGTTATTTCTGTAGTCATTGAATTTACATTCAATGAGTACAGAAACGATCTGATTTATTATCTTATAATTTTTATTAAAGAGGTTTTATTGCGGCATATCAGACCATGCTCAACCATAATTATATGTGTCGCTGTCCACTGGCGTTGTTGTTCCACTATTGATGAACTTGTTATCGCAATATGTAATAGTTGGATATTTTTTATTAAACAGAAGATTCATAAACAATTAAAATGTCATAAAAAAAAAAAGTAATGTGTAATTTGTAATATTAAAAACCGAAATAACTGATTGCAGAATGTTACTTTTAAATTCGGTGACAGAATCCTCATACAAGACAAGAAGTTGCTCGATGTTTTTTCGCCTACTTCAACATTTGATGGACAAACGTTCTAAGCTCCCGATTAATTACAAAAGACTCATTTACATGACATTTAACAGATCTATTTGGACATGCGGAGCTTTGGGACTCTACTCAACCATCCAATTCATCTCGTATCCAATCCTTACAATCCAAAATCCTTCGTAAAATCCTCAATGCTCCTTATTATGTCAAAAACAAACTCATCCATCATGATCTTAATATCCCAAATGTTGCTGATTTGGCCTAAACTAGATACCTATCCTTCCATGACAAGCTCCATGCACACTTGAATCCGCTAGTCTCTCAACTTGCTTATTTATTTTAATTCTCCAGTTTTGACACCATTCTTCAAGATCAGTGATATGGGATTGGAGCCTTTGGGATGCAATAACTGGATTGGTGTTGACTGATAATACACATGTATCATCAGCATACGTGGTAAGGATAGTATTAGGATGAGTTGGGATGTCAACTGTATAAACTCTATATAGGATTGGACAAAGGACAAGACATATTTAAAAAAAACAAAAACAATATTAACACATCACATGTCGACCTACTAATAACCAATTAATTCATGATTTTGGAATAGATAATAGGTGTTAATAAAAATTAATTATGAAATAATTAATTTTTATATATGAATATTAGACACTTCAGATAGAGAAGCTTCCGGCAGGTGTAGGCCAAGCTATTGGTTCTTGAATAACAGCTTAGCTAAGCAACGGAATACGTTAACTACTTCAGAATATATTAATTTATTTTCGTTGTTTATTTATTACTATCTACAATGATACATTTACTACAATTTGTAAATTATATTTAATTATAGCTCAGTACAAACTTTGTTTCTTTTTCTTTTTGTGGGGCAGTGATTAGCGTAACACTCTTTTTTTTTATCCTTTCAAAGCAACCCTTTATATGTGCCTTTCAATTACAATTTTACAATAAGGATTAACCACAATTTGATAATTTTAACATTATACAAAAGACATTATTACTTACATGCTGTTACAAATTAAAAAAATTAAATTTACAATTATTATATAATGATTATCTATGTATTAAATTGTATGATTATCTTACTAATATTATAAATGTGAAAGTTTGTATGTTTGTCTCTCTTTCACGCAAAAACTACTGAACGGATTTAGATGAAAAGTTTACAGTAATAGAGGTTATATATCAGAATAACATATAGGCTACAATTTATAATTATTTTGTGTAATTCGGTCATAATAAAACGATTCCCAAACTTATATGGACCTATCGTTAAGTTCTTTATTTGTTTTGGTACGAAAATGATTTCCTTCTTTATTCGGGATTGTATTCTAAGAATCTATCTCTCCCAAGTAAGGCTATAAAAAACCGAATTTATTACTAAAGATGAAATAGAAAATACTAAATAAAAAATCTAGTTTCTAGATGGTGTCAGTAACACATGTGCTTACGTATGAAGAAACTGTTTATGATAACCATTATCCATTTACTACAATTCTGTAAATTATTGCTCGGTACAATCTTTTTTTTTTTAAAAATGCCTAAACTACAACGAATGCCTTCAGAAGCAGTAAATTAATCTTAAAACTCGTTTTAGACATTAAAAAAAAAGATATCCGTTTCCTGTAAATAGATAAGGGCTTCTTCTTATCTACTAACCGAGAATTATTCGCTTTACTGAAGTTCCTCTCAAACGTCGCTTCCTGCCTTATCGTATTTCCTAACACGAAAGAGGTATAATTCTTAAAAAGGGCAATTTAAAATACTCATACAGAAGTGATAATGTCTATAAGTTATTTTTAATGATTATGTTCTGCTTTAATAAAATACAATTTCTTACTATTACATAAGTTACACTTAACGTTTTACAATGAGGTCCCCTATGGTGTATTAGTTAGCATATGATCGTGGGTTCGCAACCTGACAGGTGACCTTTAAGGGGGTTTTATTCCGTCCAGACGGGTCATATGATTGTCATGTATATGAGTCTTTGGTGATTTATTGAGAGCTCAGAGCGTTTGTCTAGTAAGTGTTGGAGTAGCCTAAAGATGCGAGCAATTTCTACAGAGTCTAGTATAACAAGTTAAACGTTTGTTGAGATGTAGTTCTAAGTATCGGATTTGTTCTACAGGACTCAGTGAGATATTATTTAAAAGGGTAAAATTCTTTTTAATAATAATCATCCTCATACAAGACTGAAAAGACAAGAAACTGCTCGACGAATTAACCTACTTCAACATTTACTGGACAAACGTTCTAAGCTCCCAATTAATTACAAAAGACTCATATACATGATAGTTATCAGACCTATTTGGACCTACGGAGTTGAGCTTTGGGGCTCATCTCGTATCCAATCCTTACAATCCATAATCCTTCGTAAAATTCTCAATGCTCCTTATTACGTCACGAACAAACTCATCCATCATGATCTTAATATCCCAAATGTTGCTGATTTGGCCCAAACTAGATACCTATCCTTCCATGACAAGCTCCATACACACCTGAATCCGCTAGTCTCTCAACTTGATTCCCATACTATTCCTGACAACCCTCCGAGGCGTCTGAAGAAAAGATGGCCTCGAGACCTTCTACTATAGAACTTTATTGGAGTGCTACCGATGGGTAGTTTCTCCACAAGTGTTTTTTTTTTCATGTCCTTTGTTCATACAGCAGATTTACTTGATGTAATATAATTACAGTTGTAAATATCAATAAATTATTCTTAAAAAAAATAATAATAATCAGTTAAACTAATCGGTAAAATAAATACAAGGCAAAAAAAAAATCTGTAATTGTAAGTTCATTAACCCATATTGGAAGTAGAATTCTATACCAACGGCTTCATTTAATAAAAACTCTGAAACTCAAAATAACTGAATCCAAATGGAGTGAAGTCAACCGTAGAGAATCTACATGAATTAACTAAAGCTTGGTATTTAACTCCATGTTCATAAAGGTGCGAACCAAGATCAATACAGCGCAAAATTTGAACATTATTTTTGTCTTGTAGACAGTTGTCATAACCATTTTTTACTCTATATATAATTTGTTTCTACAAACATAAAAAGTGTATATAAGCAAATAGATGAAGATTCATAAATAATAAATAACAACAATAAACCATATTAAATTTCTTTGGTAGATTCTTGCATCGATAAAATAAAAATGACAAAAGCAGCCTTACTCTTGTTAAACGTGATGGAGATGAGCTTCCGTTGTTTGTTTTCGAAAGAAACTGGCCTTCGTCCAATTTATGCGGGAGATGCTACGGAAATTCTTTCTTTGCCTCCCGCTTCGATTTTTTTCTCTCAACCGTTTTAAACTTGTTCGCTTCCTAATTATTAATAATAAATCCTTCACCGAGTAAGAGTTTCCGAGGTCGCTGGTTCAGGATCAGATGTTGACCTATCCTTAAGGATACCGCATTCCCTACGTAGGGAGATAATATTGCATTGGGGAGGAGTTTATAGGCTGGGAGTATTCTCCCCTTTTATGGATCATGAATATTACGCATTTCTTCCGTTCCTCGGGTATTTCTTTTTCTTACATTTTACTAGAATTGTATCGACTCTTTGAAACACTAAAGTTTTTGTAAGAGAAGAAAATAGTTGACTGGATGATTCTAATGAAGGATATAATCGGTCAGGGAGTGCAGTCAATGATAACACAAAAATAAGAATAACTTATTTTTTAACAGTGTCAACAGAAAAAAATTGTTTTCCAGAACTTATCAGAAACCACATCTTTTATTGGAGATACAATAACATCATTTATATTAACCTAATATTTTTCATCTCAACTGTTAACACACAATACCAAATTTCTGTTCACTTTCTATACATTTCTTCCAAATATATACATTAGCATCACAATTTGTATTAATATAAATTCCAATATTTATATAACTTTCCAATACCTAAATAATCAAACATTTTATACCATTACTTGTAATTTAACTAGGTTGTTGTTGTTGTTAGTTCATTTAACGTCACTTTTTGCTGCTATGGCTAATCGGACGATGCTACATTGGGAGCTCTAAATTTTGCCTATCTAGCTTTTATTAGGATAGGGATTTTTAACGAGTACCTGACATCGTACAGGCTCGGGACCCCCGTTTAACGTCCCTTCCGAAGGACGGCGTAACTAAGGATTTTTTACTCCCTTTAAAAAATCCTAGGGCCACCTGCCGGGCTACGAACCCGCGATCTTGGGTTTAGTAGTTTGTTACGCTAACCACTAGAGGGAGACCAGTTTTACATTTGTAACTTTTTTTTATTTTTTCATAAAGTATCTTATTTTTTACCTTTTCTTACTATTTGTATTTCTTTACATTATACATCTTTACATTTATCACCTTTCTTTACACATACACTGTTATCATTCTATCCGACGTTCAGTATTTCTTCACTTTACTGTAAATTCTATTTATAATTCTTACTTGGTACTGCAAAGTTTTTATAGTTATTTTATGTATTCTTTCTTAGCCCTGAAGATGGCCTACATCGTATAGGCCGAAACGTTGGCACTATTAAAAAATATGTTATTCTTATTTTTGTGTCAGTTATTGCATCCCAAAGCCTCCAATCCCATATCACTGATCTTGAAGAATGGTCTCAAAACTGGAGAATTAAAATAAATTCTCAAAAATCGCATCAAATCACTTTTACCTCACGTCGTAAACCAATGACTTCCTGCACTTCAGTATCCTTTAATAATATCCCTCTGGTGCCTGTAGAACAGATCCGATACTTAGGGTTACACCTTGACAAACGATTAACCTGGAATCCTCATACAAGACTGAAAAGACAAGAAACCGCACGACGTTTCAGGCTACTTCAACACTTACTAGACAAACGCTCTAAGCTCCCAATTAACTACAAAAGACTCATCTACATGACCATCATACGACCTATTTGGACTTACGGAGTAGAGCTTTGGGGCTCCACTAAGCCATCGAATTCCTCTCGTATCCAATCCCTACAATCCAAAATCCTTCGTAAAATCCTAAATGCTACTTATTTGTTAAGAATAAAGTCATCCATAACGACCTTAATGTCCCTTTTGTTGCTGATTTGGCCCGAACCCGGTATCTATCCTTTCATAACCAACTCCATTACCACTCAAACCCTCTAGTTTCAAACCTAGCTTCCTCTTCAATTCCCGATAATCCTCCGAGGCGTCTGAAAAGAAGATGGCCACGTGACCTTCTAAGTGATCTATTTTTGTGTTATCATTGACCGCACCCCCCTAACCAATTCTATCATTCATTAAAGTTTTCGTAGTTTGTTCCATATACTTCGGGATGTGAAGGTACTATATGTCTGCCAGTTATCGCCTAGTTTCTGCACTGCCTCTTTTGATTTAATTGAATTTCCTAAAAGTACAGTTGATCACTAAAAAATTCTAACCAACTATTCAATATAACTAGGATATCTAACCAGGGTATATAACTACTATTTCACTTTTTCATCTCTACTACTGTTAAAATTGTAAACATATCATCCCTTTTCATGGGATATGGTACAGTCCCCTTCTGATTTTGGGCTGTAATTAATGATAAAAATTGAATTTGTGAAGAAATTTGTGAAAAACAATCAATACAAACATGCTATGATTATAGCTTATGTACTTATAATGGTGATAACAGAAATACTTATTCCAAATATTAATTATTAACAAGTCTATAATTTGGGTGGTAATACATCTGTGAATGGCATACTGGGTTGCTTCTTGCTCTGTTGGCGTCTGTTTGAGTTTGATAGTAATGTGATGACAATCTATAGAGCAAATGTGCTTAGTTTCTGAAGCTATTCAGTTTTTCAGAAGCAGATCCTGGCGTATTAGAGGCAGTTCTACTCCAATGCACAGATATGGAACAGAGCCAGGAGTATATCGAACTTGCTTCAGTACAATGAACAACTACCTCTCTAAATCGATTCCCCTTTTTCTCTTCAATTTTTTCATTCCAGAAGAATAACGTTAGATGAGAATCAGAAGGGATTTAAGGTTTTTAATCCAAATGAGAAACAAGACTCTTAGCGAGCTTACGATGGATCGGAATTTTGATCGAAATGTGTACGAAACAAAAGTCCTGCTGATGTTTCAGACCCAAAATGAGAGCAACGTAGATATGGCACATAGATAGAGCAGAGCCAGGTGTACAATGAACTACTATTTTTCCATAGTTCTAAAATATTTCCTGACGTTATTCATTGTTCTGAACATTTCTCTGCTTATGTTCTTTCTTTAATACTCTTTAATTAGGTTCATCAGTTCATTCATATCTTTCTTTTTACTGTTTTTCATTTGATTTCTGACTTCTTTATAACTCTGATTATAAAATCTAGTTCGTTCCTTTTTGTTGATTAGTCACAATACAGTAGTCGCGCGAACAACAGTTTTTGTAGTTTTGGGAGTCAAGAAATAAGAAACTGAAGCCAAATTCTAAAATGAATGATAAGATTAAATATACTACACCATTCGTTATTATTGTATATATATATATATATATATATATATATATATATATATATATATATATATATATATATATATATATATGCGGTTCTTTGACCCATTATGAAACTAATCAAAATTCCTTCGGTAATGCCCCCTTTTCACGGACAGTAGGAAAGTGACGAATCGGCCAAGATCCATGGATCATGTCACTCCATATTTCGAACCTAGTCTAGGCACCTATTTACTTCGAGATAAAGTTAACCAGGATTCGACCTAATTACTGTATAAGATACACGATGTAAGGTCATCACTCTAACTCACGTATGCATACATAAATTATCTATTTTATCAGGAGATAGCTCCACAACAAACAAACACAATATATCTTAATCTTTATCATGCTATTGCGAAATCTCACGTATCTTTAATCTCGCTACTAGAAAGGATAAGTTATTTCATTTCGTTTGTTTTTTTCTTTTGTTTTTTATTTCTTCGCGTCAATACAACATTTTAATTTGAAGAGGATAATTTTTTGTATTTGTTTGTAAAACTGTATTTTATATTACATTGTTATTTTGAGCGTTACATCATTATATTTTTTACATTAATATGTTACAGACCAGCCTATATTACGATCCGATTGTTTGCAATTACGAAACCAGTAGATATTGTAGTATCGCGATCTCGAAAGTTAAGAATATATATTTTCAACAAAAACACAATTTTTAAGATTTCTTAAGTGAAAATTAATAGTATACTAAAAGAAAGTTGTGTTTGAAATGAGATAAAGCTAAATAAATGAGAGAAAGATGAACGAAACTGAAATAAGTTTTTTAATTAAAGAAAGATTTAGACTAAGATGTTAAAATTAACTTAGCCAAATTTATAATTCATATAATCGATTTCACATATTGTCCCCACCATCGCAAAGTATCGAATGTGAAAAAAAAAACACAGTTTTCGTTTTCGACTTATAGCAGTTGCTTTAGGATTGATAATTGATATAAAATTCATATAGGGGCATTTATCAGTCACAAAAAAATGTAAAACGAATGTCATTGGTTTGACTATAGGCACTAATTTTTATTGAACCTTGAAACTGTTTTTTTTAATTCTCCTCAAAAGTACCGATTTTCACATTCCTTAGTTGGAATTGGCAGGGATGTTTACAATTTCCTAATAAAACGTGTTCAACCTTAGTTGGGGCTAAAAACAATATTGTTATATTGGCGTAAAAGTAAATAACCTTTAATATCAGATTTTTAGTAAAAATAACGAGTTTTCGAATTTTTTTTCTTTGAAAAACATTTAAATTGTTCGGAGAATGGAGATAGTTGGGGGGGGCGTGCAGTAAAAAAAAAACACCAAATAAGTCAAGACTTATTTTTGTTTGTGCCGAAGTTTACTTTGTAGGTCATCTTGTTTTTTTTACTGTTTTTATATATTGTTTTTTCCCTCATAGCCCTTAAGATGACCTACAAAGTAGCTCGAAACTTCGGCAGAAATAAAAAATTATTCTTGACTTATCTGCTGTTTTTTTTACTTCACCCTCTAACTATCTCCATTATATAATTTTCTACATTATATAGTATCATCCAGCCAACTATTTTTCTCTCTAACATTTAAATTGTTAATATAAAATCTTCAACTATTACAGTTTGTCAACGAAAAATGAAAGTGATCAAACATACGGCCCAATTTCATAATTGCCTAAATGAAAAAAACAAAGAGAATATACATTCCTACGGTGAAAATAAATTTCAGGAAATA